>ML998048.1:5347136-5386312 GCA_010365825.1 Otus sunia | reverse complement strand
AAAAAAATCAATATTGTATTGCCCAAAGGCTCTGATGAATACATTACATCTGCTAGATGTAGGTGGAAAAAAAAAATATTTTACAGGACAACATCAGTGCTTATTATTTTACCTGATTGAATTTCTGAGGCTGAGAACACGACTATATGCAGGAGTGAGACATCTGAAAACCCGTGGTTAAAAAGAAGAGAATGGAGAAGTCAGCCAAAATAGATTTTCAAAGGTAAAATAATAAGGCTTTGAAATTTCACATAGAAAAAAGAAAAACAGAAAAGAGCTTAAGAAATTTTTATTTTAATCAGCTAAATAGGTAATTAACTTGAATACTTTTTGGACAGTAAATATGCTCCTCATCACTGAAAACCTAGCACATTTAAACAAATTTAAAATGCTAGTACAATCCAGCATAAAGCAAACTGACCTAAGGATGTGCCAGTATTAATTTGGAGTCAGTTTATTGCATATTTCTTTCCACCTTTTTAACTTGTGAAATATAGAAAAAGAATGTTAGTATTTAGTATGAGGAGAATATGTTCTTAATATGAATTTTGAAAAGCTCATACCTGGTTTAGGTTGTGACAAATGACTTTATATTTTTAATAAAAATAAGTTACAGAATTTAGTTTTTCTATTTTTTGTATGGTTTTAAGTAATGTTTTGGAACCAGGTCCAAAAAATCATGTTTAGTTGGCTAGAACAGGACTTCAATAACTGTTAAAGATCTGTGTTACAAACAATCAAAACAAAAATGCTATTCAGTAGTTTACTTAAACTACTTTTGAACTTGAGAGATACTTTCATTATTTATGTGAAAAATCAGATTTGGAGTCTTTTACATAGGGGTCTCCTGTCCTATGCAGCTATATATATAACTCCTATTTGCACTATAATTGGACCTAGGAACCAGGCAGAGTAGTGTCTCAGCATTCTGAAGGTCAAAATTTATTAGGTGCATGTAGACTACACTTAACATAACTGAATATCTTTGGGTTTTGTCCGGGACCTAACGATTATTTTTATTCAAACCCACAACCCGAGGTACATCTTCTTTATATTATTGTTATATGTTATTTATTTATATTACTGTATATTATTTGCTTGGAGTAAATTGCTAAACAGTTTAAGCTAAGGTAAGAGTTTTGGATTGTAGACCATCTAATGAAAAAGTTTAAAACTACACTTCCTACCATCTAGAAAAAAGTTTACCAGGCTTGAAGAAGGCTGCCCTAGGGCATCTTTCCCTGCTCTCTTGAAGCTGCAACGTTTAACAATAAAATGTAGGAACTGTGGTGGTAGTTATAACAGAAAGCTGTAATACAAGAATCGTTTTTTCTTCTCTCTGTTCCAAGGACTGTTTCCTTTATCTCCATGACTATTTAATGTCTAATGAGTAAAGCAATCTCTAGAACAGGGACTAGAATCCAGTATATTCACTGTATGTTCCATTTCTTTATAAAGTCATGTACGTACTCAGTTTCATATTCAGCCAGGTGGGATTCATATATATGAAGGTAAAAATCCGTTTTGCAATTCTATTGCCAACCAAATTACCATCTGTGGTCAATAGAAAAAAGTAGGTGTTTCTAAGACTCTGTTATTCTGAACACAAAGAAGACATATAAGATACTTTAAACTAATCCCTCAAGTGTCCATTTGTAACTCTTTGCTAAAAAGGAATTCTAGATGCCTAGCCATGTCTAGCTGTCTATGCCTAAAATAACTTCTAAAATTAGGTGAGATGGAATTCACCCCTTTGACCTCGTTTGGTCATCACTGATGATGTGAAAAATAAATGCTGATTTCAGGCTCAACTCTAGTAGTTGGAACACCTTTTTTAAAGAGGTAGGTTTCAATCTCATTTATTTGGAAAACAACAACAATAACAAAACACCCAAATCCCAGGCATCTCATAAATATGTAAGGGCTGTGAGACAAAAATCAAGAAGAAAGATGTAAGCCATATTTATGTTTTAAAAGCAATCGGTCAGGAACTTTCTGGGTCACATTTGTTGCTGCTCCAGGAGGCTCATCATTGCCGTGTGAACAATGACTAACGATAAACATATGTGCATATTGTAGACTAACCATAAACAAATTTCTGCTCAGTACACAGAGGTTTTCTTCAGTCTCACTTTTTTTTTTTTCTTTTTTTCTGTTGTCTCATCACTGTCTTCTTGAACATATGTACAGAACCTGGAAATTTAACTCTGAAGCTAGTTTCCACTTCAGAGGCTATACAAGTAACATGTATAAATTACAGGTCTATTTTCTAGCATTTGACTATTGACTTTCAACATTTTTAAAGTGTCTGTTGAATTAGTCAGTTTCCAGTTAATATATTGTGGAAAATATTGACAAATCTGAGCAAGCAAATATGTTGTTCATATTCTATTTTTCCATTAAATAAATATGAAAATGGAAGTCACAGTGTTCAATACCATAACAAAAACAAAGGTCTGCACTTCAGGAGTTTTGTGGAAGTAATATATAATATACTAAACAAAAAGAAATTATAAACTGTATAAGGAAAGTATATATCAGGAAAAAATAATATATCCAGACAGTTGATAATTTGTTTCTGAATCATTAAAACTTAGTGATAACTGTAAGTTATGGAGTCTTTACTAAGTAAAGACTAAAACTTTACAGATCTGAAAAAAAAAACCCACAAACAAACCCTCTTCAGTCTTTGGATGGCTGGGATAATAGAACTGCAGAAGTAAAAGTCTGGAATGAAGTGATAATGAAGCACAGCTTGATGGCACTTTGTCTCTTCTCAGGATCTCCTCCATACATCAAGAAAACTTTTAAAACTCACTGAAATTCTAGACATATTAATTCATATACTGAATTGGTCAGTAATAGTTATTTAAAGATTAATGTACAAATTTCATTGTTTTCTAAAATTATTTTCCATCCCAAAATGGAAAAAGTTAATGTAGTCCCATGCAAGGAAATGAAATCAGAATGGTCTTAAATGACTCTCTCTAAATGGCTCATGTATAAAATAAGAACATTCTCATTAAATCATCTGTGTATGTCTGTCTAAAGATATTCAAATGTGTCCAGTGATTTCTTTTCCATCTGGAACATTTTTTTATGTAATGAATTATTGATAAGAAATACTTTCAGAGTAAAAAAGCTTTGTATTAATGAGTTGTCTTTTCCTGAGGGTTTGTTTTCTATCCTAGTTGAGAAGATGTTCCAGAGGAATTTTACTTGTATCTTGGTTGTATTATATACTGTATTAATGAGACAACTGGCAGCTTGTCAGACCACATGGTCCTGAATACTAGAATGTATTGACTTAATCATAAAGAAACTACTATGCACTAGTTAAATACCTTCAGATGGACAGATACTACTAAAAGGCAATGTGCGTCACTGGATCTGTGTGTGCTGAATGGCAAACCCCTGAAAACTGAAATCCTTCAAAGATCGTAAGTAGTTTTCCATTCTGAGAACATAGAAGGAAAATTTCACAGTATCCTGTGAAAACCTTACTTGGTTTTGTCCTCTATCATTTTGTGTCTTTAATTTGCGACAGCTTCGAGATTACTCAGAAGAATTGTCTCTAATGTGTGATACAGTGTAGTGAAAATTAGGCCACTTTGACTTGGTGCCAGTCTAGGTGCTAAGAGTAGACACTATCAAAATGCTTAACTCATCCAAAAGCTCTGGTCTCAACCCCAAAGACATATGAACATTGATAAAGGAAAGGGGGAAAAAAAACCCAAACAACACCAAAGCCACTGACCCAGAACTGATCAAGTATAACAGTACTGGTTCCTTAACCGTGTTGCACCAAGTAACCACCATCAGGCATCAGCATAGAGCTAATCATCATGCAGTTAATATGAATATGAGTGTGCCCTGTCAAAATCACATACACAGCAATTACTTAGCAATGAAATACCACCGAAAATTTCAGAACTTTTTATGTTTTCTAAGATGCAGTGACACTCTTGGCAATTGGTGGAACAGCACAAAATGTAAATCTTAATTCCTAAGACTTAATTTTTAAATTCTTAAACGTTTAAGACTAAAAGAAATTTCAATAGGTGGGTAGCTTATTAAGCTAAATCTTGAACACATTTCAGATATAGAAGTGCAAAAAAGTGAAAGTCTCATTGCACCTGCATGTGGGAGCCTTAGCACAAGGAGTGCCAGAGAAATTCAATAGCAAAGGAACACCCCTCCAAGCAGAGCTCTTATTTTAGCATTTATTGCTAATAAAAAGCTGCATTATTATGGATATAGTAAATGGATATATTTAGTATGTCACCTTGCTTTTAGGCAGATTTGATCTACTTAGCCTGTTTTCTATTCCTTACAAAGTCGGTCAGGTTTTGTTCTATGGTCACTTTGAGCTGTTCAGGTTAAGAGGGGTTTTTTGGTTGGTTGGTCTTTGTTGGTTGTGGTTTTTTTCCCTGAAGTTTCTTGCCTGCCATTATTTAATTTGATTCTTTTCCTTTTTTTTTTTTTTTTCTACATTAGGATTAAAATCTTAATTTATAATATTAGTTATAAAAATATTTACAAAATTAAAAAGACAATTAGCATAAAAAATTCCTCTCTAGCATTGCCTGAGCATCTTTACAAGTTGTTCTTGAGATCAAGAAGAGTCATCTCCATCTAAGTCAAAGAGCACTGAATACATGACTTGGGCTCTTGAGAGATTGTTAAGAAGTCTATATGAAGTCTGCATCTAGGAAGTCTACATCTAGAAATTCTACATCACTCCAAGGTGAAGCTATTCTATCTCTAGCAAAAACTGGCTACCAGAAAAAAAAATATTTCTAATAAAGTTATCTCCTTCATGGACCAGCTTCATTCACTCTTGCACACTTTCAAAACAGAAGGCACTACAGGTTTTATTTGGGAGTTACTTTATAAGACCACTGAAGTGGGTGTCAGTTATTGCAGAGGGGTAATGGCACACTGTCAGATACCTTATCTCCCCTCATGTCCTTATGTCACTAGAACCCAGCTTAGTTCTGAGCCCCATTTCCCTGGTCATCTACATTCTTTGTATAATAATTTTCTCAGGTTTTTCTTTCTGTGACAAGAGCCTTTGTAATTCTGGGAATAATTCCATCAGAAAGCTTTCTCTATAGTCAACATGGATGAAACCATACTAGTTTTACTATTTCTACCCTATACAGTTCTTCAAGATCATCCTAGCAGCTGTTGAATACTTGAAAATTCCCAAGCAACCTCAACCCAGGTTCTCATGTAGGCTACAGATATATCATAGTATAATGCATGAGGGTGGTCTGTGGCAGAGTTATTATTATATTAGTTATTATTATGAAGAGAAAAAAAAAAAAGTGTAATTATATATAAGCATCATATATTGCCTTTATGGCTGTAGCCAAGCAGTACACAGTAGATTGCAGTTGTCCAAATCCAAAGATTGTATTCTACCACATCTCTCTGTACATATTTAGCAAGTTTCTTCTATATCAAGTGTTACTGTTTTATGTATACTTTTTAAGTGGTTAGTTCTATGTTCTATAATCTCAAAATGTCTTTTAACACTGTTATACATCCTATGTGTTCAGTTCATACTATATATTTGTCTCTTACATTTTTATAAAAGATCATTTTATATATAAATAATGTATTTATAAATATAATAAAATTATACTTTATATGTTCTTACTGGGCAATATCAGAGCTCTATGATGTATGCCTTGACTACTCCTTATGATGCTGTATGGATTTTATGCTCAATAGGCTGTTATCTTGCTGCCTGTAAAGCACCAAGTCCCAACTACTTAAGTTACCCAGCTAAAATAATTACCCTTCATATTCTTTAAACCTATATAACATTCCTTAATTCTGCATACACTCTAGTAGCAGATAGAAAATCACTCCTGAATTTCCACAGGCCAGTGTGTGACTGGTTTTGTATTTCAAGTTTTTCTTCCACTTTCCAAACTCTGATTTTGACATTTATCATACCTTCCCATTTGCATAGCATCAGATTTCCATCTAGTTTTGAAAAGATGAAAACAACACCCAGTACTTTTCACTACTTACCAGTTAAATGACATAAACTCAATCTGATTTAACAATCTTTTGGCTTTGTGTTTAAAATTCACCAATAAATGTGTTGCGGTTTGAACTCGTCTGGTAGCCAATCACCATGCAGCTGGTTGTTCACCTTTTTCTCCCCTCGGTAAAATAGGAGAAAAATAGAAAGGAAGAACTCTTAGGTTGAATAAAAAAAAAAAAAAACAAAACAGTTCACTGATGGTAACAAACCAAACTAACAATAGGAAGTCCAAACAGGTAATACATAATGTGGTTTCTCACCACCCGGTGACTGGTACGCAGCTCACCCCCAGCAGCAATCCTGACAGAATGAAGATCCTGTCACACCAACCAGAACCCGCCTCCTTTATATACTGAGCATGACATCACATGACATGGAATACTCCAATGGCCAATCCAGGTCCGGCACTCCAGCTGTGCCCCCTCCCAGCTCAAGGAAAGTTAACTCTATCCTGGCCGAAATTTGTGTCTGGTATGCTGTCCGGGCTCTCTCCCAGTTTAAGAAAATTAACTCTATCGTAGCTGAAACCAGAACAAGATGTAACTGTTTAAATTCTGTTGGAATTTTAAGTTCAAGTTGTTAACTCTCTGGAATTCAACTCAAATAACATGCTCTAGAAAGGTCTGGAGAAATTTCCTCCACTGAGACCACCCCCTCAGAAAATGTAATTTTAATCATTATCTCCAGATTTGCTGCTGGCTCTCTTTTAATGATTTGTTCTTCACAAATATCAGAGACTCCATATGTCTTTAAAAGTTATGATATTTTAGCAAAAATTAACAATTAAAAATTTCATATTGCACTCTCAAAATTCCTCTACAGAAGTAGGACAGACTTATAATTCTCACAGTGATATAAAACCAATGCCATTTTATTATGTTCTCTAGCATAAAATATGTGCAAGAAATTGAAGGATATGCACAAAATTCACATCTCAATGACAGACACTGAATGTAGTGGAAATGTTGGTACCATGGGAACAGTTTACCTTAGGTCTTTGCTTTGATACATTAGGGAAAGCTTTGATTTATTACATTATGGTAATTATTATATACATATTATCACTTTTTTTTCTTCTCATGGACCTCAGTTATGAGTTGTGAGTAGCAAAAAGCTTGAAGTGAATTAGATCTTTCCTCATATAGACCTCACCCATCTTTTGTGAAAACCAGACATCCAAGTGGTTTATGAAAAAAGTTTTCCTGTGTCACCACTGTCTTGGGGGAAAGATAGAAACAAATGTATTTTAATTTTTGTCCACAAAACTCACAAATTTTCTCTTTGATATCTCTCACCAAATGTAATCTCAGTTTATCTGGTATTTCTAAGACTCTTCTGCAATACTTCACCTCAAACTGAGGCTGTTTTTAAATATATTGTTTCCAATGGAACACATTTCAGGTAATATTTTTTCTTTCACAGAAATTTTAGATGTAAGTCTATGAACTTTCATTTAAAAATGAATATTTAAGGAAAATAGGGTCTGTATGTCAAGGTGTAGACTTTGTCAGGTTTTCAGAATAAATGCTTTTGTTCACCTCCACCTTTGTATATCATACTAGTGATCTCCAAGCCAAAGAAGTTTCAATGTTCTAGTTATTCTGTCCAAATACTCTGTAAAAAGATCCCTGTGTTATGTTGAAAATAATATTACACTGGCATCAGTGAGGTCCATTATCAAATGTACTGGCTAATATTACAAAAGAAATTACATGTAATATTTTCTACCTTTCTTACAATTACATCTTTGGCAAATTATTTCAACTTAATATAGTCTCCTAAAAGAGAAAGAGTTCACTGAACAGCTGTAATTGTGAGTTTTCTAAAAAGTACCCTGGCAGTGATTATCCAATATGATATTTGTACCTTTCTTATCAACATTTCCAAAAAAAACCCCTTTCTTCCAGACAAAATATTTACATCTTGTAAGTGGGTAGGAGAAATCCACTGCTAGTACCTTGCATGAATGAAAACTAGTTCAAGCTTCCTTTCCACATAAAGGCTGACAAAAAGCAGCACAATCTCTTCCTTATATCTGTTGTGCATATTTTGTTATTCCTTAAAGGAAGAGACATAAGGTTGACACTCTCTCACCTAACCTTTATCATTCAGGAATTGAATGCCTGTCCTCAAGAGGTAGGCTAGTAGCTAATTAAGGTTCATCCTGTATTAAGATAGAATAGATTCCCCCTTGGAGTTGTTTATCTCTTAGCTTTGATGTACTAAAATAGGCACTATGAATCACAGCCACAGTACAGGCTTATCTATGTGAAATTTCTAGTCTCCCTTGAGTTGAGTTCATGTTCCTCTGTGTGTTGTAAAAATACTTACACTCCCCAGCTTATACTGTATCTGTTCTTGCTTGTCTTCTTGTTTGTATTTTTGACTTATATTAGAGAGAATAGTTATAAGCATATAAATCTTTAAACATTTTTATCCTTTTATTTAATACAACTTTTTTTTGTCATCTTCCAAGCATTCTACTTGTTCCTTATTGCTGTAAGGACAGGTTAAATAACTTTAGTTCTATTTTATTTTCTAATTAGCACCTGAAAATGTGGTATTAAAAGAAAACACATACTGTCACTCTAGATCTTGCAGTGTGGATATAGTTTTTGCTAAAATCCACGAGTAATTTTGCCTTATAAATTGAATGGAAAACCTGACTTTTGCACTTGAAATTGTGTGCAAATGGAAAACCTGAATTTTGCTCTGTTTCAAATGTTTTTAAAGCTACATTTTAAGGGGCAAAGAAGTTATAACTGGATTACAACATTACTATATCGATAAAAACTAATGAGGGGTGAGCAAGCAGCTGCGTGGTGCTCAGTTGCCCTCTGAGATCAAATCACGAAACCCATACTGAACTTGAATAAGGTTTCCTCCTGATCAGTGTGACAGTTCTGTGGTCCTATGTTGACTTGTCTCTTCGTGTGTAGATTTTCAGTTCAAAGTGACTGAAATAATGTGAGGTTTGTTTTCCTTCTTGACAGTTGATTTTAGGGTATGTTGCATTCTGAAGATGATAGGATGTTTGAAGTAGAAGAGATGACTGAGAAAATGACAGAAGTGGCCTAAAGACTAGGTGGGATATTGGTTTTCTTCAGTTTTCCTGAAGGAGAATCACTGGGCAGGACAGATGTTGTGCTTTGAACTCATTAGGTAGCCAATAACCATGTGGTCAGTTGTTTACTTCACCCCCGCCCTCAGTGAAATAGGGGAGGGACAAAAAATAAAGAAATTTGTAGGTTGAATTAAAACCAGTTTAGTAATATGTTTCCTTACCCTGGGCTGCTGCCTTCTGACTGCTTCCAGCTGAGTGTGAGTGTGGCCCTACAGCCTCCCCATGCTCAGTCCCCACAAGGGCTCTTTTTCTGTGAGGCAGCGACTCCCTGGGTTTGCCAGACCCTTCCCACGGAGGCACTGTCAGAGATCAAGCTCAGGCAGGAGTTCAGTGGCACTGGTTTAACTGTGCTTAATCCACTGGGGAACCGAATCCTGGGGTAAAGAGATATCCTGGATTCTTACTGGGCTAAAGTATGAGCAAGGCAAATATCTTCTGCAGTAAGATTTGAGGCGCTTCTGACAAATGAAAGAAGAAATTTCAAGAACTGGAATATTATGCTTAAAAAGTTGTAATGCCTTGGGAATCCAGTCTGTTTGACACTTCCACAATTAAGAAGTGACACACTGAAGTTAGCAAACTGTGAATTTTCAGTTAGTCATTTAAAATTCTAATTCTCACTCTTCTCTCCTAAATATAACCATTGGATTTAGACAGCTAGGATTTTCAGATCAGAACAGTTAAATTAGGAACAGATGAAAAAAGGTTTGTTCAGTGATCACTCAAAGACAAATACAATAGCACTGGGTGTGAGGGCAGGTGCTAATTATCCAATTGTGATTCTGATGATGGTTTTGGCACGTTCAGAATTGTATAGGCAAGTAACTGACTTTGTATTGTACATTATCACTTTTATCATCAGCATGGCAAAGAGACAGATAAATTGTCCTGCTGTCTGTGTAATATTCCCAAGTGTGTCTTTAGTAGGGGAAACAGTTAATGTTTTTTATTTTATTTCTTTCTACTAGTGCTTAATTACAGTCCTTATAATTTTCATTTAAAACCTCATGATTCAGAGCTCAAAAATGAAGAACTGAAAGTTAAATTTAGCAACAATTGTGTAAAATAATAAATCAGGCAAACTTTTGCTGTTACAACTTTCATCTTTAAGACCTTCAGTGAATATACTGACTCTACAATTACTGATGTGCAAAAACCTGAAAAAATTATACCTAGCTTACCCTGTGACTAGCTAATCAGATTCTAATGTGATCAATCAGAGACACAAATCTGCAGATGTCATCCATTATTTCTACGTTATTTCTATCGGGTTTTAATTTTGTGTTGTTACATGCACAGGAAATGAACAGGAGTTTAAGATTAAATTACTTTCCCCTTCTGTCCCTAACAGTACTGTATAATTTGGTTTATTGTTAAAAGCAGTTTGCATATAACAATAACCTTAAAGCTAACTTAAGTTTTGCTGTTGTTTATATGAAACAAGATCACATTGACCCTAACTCTTGCTTCAAACAATAACATGTCTATTATGAATGCAAGATGAGAAGAACCTTGTACGTCAGATCTTCTGCTGTAGAAAGATGGATTATGTCACAGACTTGGTACAAAGTTGCAAGAAAACCAGCTCAGGACATCCTCAGAAAACTTTATAATTCTGTATGACTTGAATTTGGAGATTAAAGTGGCAGAGAACAAACTTTGAAGTTGTACCTCAGTGTCCCTTTTCACACAATTTAGCCTAAGTAAATTGTATTAGCAGCTGAACATGTATATTTGTGTTATTGCATTTTCACAAGTCCTTTTCCATAGGCAGAGGAGCACATTACTGCTACTGTTTTGACTTCAGATGCTCATGACCATTCATTTCCTACTGATTGTTGTTATCAGTCTTGTAACCTCCACTGGCTGCAATATCACTACTAACTCATTTTGGTTGATGTGATATGAACTGAGTTATGGACATGTCATATAGCAAGTCTCTGCCAAGTCAGTAGTTCTAAGGCGTCTGTTTACCTTTTTGGCTGAGCCTAGAGTAATAACCACTCCAACCAGTCGTGGACAATATGTGCAGAGAATCTTAATTGGCAGAGGGAGAAAACATTGCAGTAGATAGTTGACTTGGTATGTTGACCTTTTTATTTGGAAAATGTAGCCATAAAATCCGGTAGATAGATTTCCTGTGTAAGGCAGGTCATAGAGTTTAATTCAGTAATTCCTACCTCAAGACAATTAGTCAGTCATGACTGTGAGATTTACCAGAGTTCCTGTTGCTGTTGGGAGCAGAGGATTATTTTTGAAATATTATGTGCACAAAACACATTTAAGAAACATCTGCATTTTAATTAATAGCTCAGAAATATATATCTCAGATACTGACAATATAGCTCAGATACTGAGCTATATGTGTGACATAATCTGTTACATATGACATGGCTTCCCATCCTTGATCAAGTAACTAGTCCTATTTATCAGAATCTGTAGCTTCAGTCTTGTGATTTCATCACTTTTTATACTCTTAGATGTAAATGTGCAAGATTTTCTAGGAATACTGAGTCAGACTTCCCAGCTCTCCACAAGAAGAACTTCCATTTTATAAGTCTTCTGCTGTTTAATAGTTATGAAATTGAGCTGAAACACAGAAATTTCTCTGAGAGTGCATGAAACAACAAGTTTCTGAGTATCAGCATGTGCCATGGACACTAGCCAATGCAGTCTTGAGAGCTGTCCAGCTGATCTCTGCAAGTGAGAAATGCCAGCATTGCAGACACTTAAAGCTAGGCAAGATGACTCCCTCTCTTATATCTAAACTACAGACATTTTCTATCCTCACTATATAAGTCAGAGAAATAATATTCCTGATTTATTATGTTACTGAGAAAGCAGTGTCAGTAGATGTCCTTTCTAAGAATATATTTATTATAAAAATGTATTTCTGTGCTTATGGAGAATAAATTTCTTTCCTTTAGCACTCACAGAAACAGTTTCACTATAACTGGTAAAAAGCACAACATGATCAGAGTAAAGTGTGGAAGAGGCAAGAGAGATCAATTACATAATTATTACACAGAAACTGTAAAATGTCAGAGCCAACACAGGCTGTCCCCATTTCCTGAGGAATCACTTCCTACAATTCCCCTGGCTGCACTGACTAAATCTCCATTGATCACAGTGCTAGCCCAGGCAAGTAACTCATACATAAATCACATTCCAGACATCTCACAATAGGCAAAGGTGAATTCCCCCCAGACATTCTCACAACTCTAGAGTGCTACTTGTATAACTGGTTCTTTCCACTTTCTTCTGCAACTAAATACACAGATGATCTGTTTGCCATACTTTGCTACGCATTCTCTTCTGTTCTTCAACACCTAGTTTTCTTCCCCACCTCTACCTGTGCTACTTACAGATGACCAACCTAACCTGTTAGTTGGAAAGCTCACGTGAAGGTCAACAACCTCCTACACAAAGAAGGGGTAACTCTTAGGGCTCTGTGAAGTGCAGTTCAGAAAACATCCAAGGATGAAGATTGTGGAGCTTATCTGGGCAACAGGGTTTAAACTATCTCACTGTAAAGAATTCAACTGGATTTTTTTTATTTCCCTAGTTGTGACCACTGCCTCTTGTTATTTTCTGTGCATCTCTGAGAAATGATTTGTTCCATTTTTCTCTATAACTTCCTTTTTGGTAATGGAAGACAGCAGTTAGGCTCTCTCCCTAAAGTATTCTGTTCTCCAGGGTACCCAAACCTTCATCTCCTTCTCATGTTATGTGTGCCAGTCCTCTAAGCATCTTACTGGTGTTTTACTGGATTTTATGCAAATTATTTACATGCCTTTAATATAAGGAGCCATACTGAACACAGTATTACAGATATGCCCTCATGAATGCCAAGTAGAGGGAATTGCTTACTTCCTTTGACCTACAGCTATACTTTTTCTAATTCAGCCCAGTAATTGATGAGTTTTGATTTACCTAAGGGTGTCTTGACAATGCCTATTCAAATCTCCTTTCTTTCCCTGCAGTCCTTTCCTGCATTGCTGTGAAACAGCCAGACAGTTCCTGGTCCATACTGATGCATAGGGTTCTTCCATCCCAGGTGCAGGGCTTCGCATTTGTCTCTGTTAATCTTCCTCAGTTTCCAGTGGCTCATTCCTTCATTTTTTTTGGAGTCCTTCTGACTGGAAATCCCTCTCCCATTAATAACCACTCTCCATTATGGTGTTGTCCACAACAGTGATGAGGGTTAACTCTTTTCCTGTCATTGATGAAGATCTTAAGTCAATACCTGTGGAATGTCAAGTGTAGATAGATACCAGTTAGATTTCAATGTGTTGTCTGCTAGGCTTTTAAGCCCAGATAAACCATTAATGGATAAACCATTTTTTACTCATCTTGTAATCCACACAGCCTGTTCATGTCTCACCACTTTGATTTCCAGGTTGCTATTGGATATCATTTAAAAGAAATGTTGCTAAAGTCAAGATAAACATCTACTCTCATCCACAGAGCCAGTCATTTCATGTTAGAAACTGATTAAGTGGTGAAGGAAAATTTGCTCTTGGTAAATTTTCCAGCCAGGCGGAGGACAGAGACAAACGAGTTTATTGGCCCGTGTGAATTACTCCATTGCGCCCATGTTCATGGATTGCTCAGTAACCAATTAAAGTTGATTTTGTGTAGGGGGTCATGATAGGTAAGAACTATTAAATTTCATTTTGTCTATCATCAGGCTTATAAGTAGTTCACAAGAAGTTTACACCTGCCATGTAATGTTAAGACTCAGCCAGTTACAGCACTGTCTGAGGCTGAACTTATTAATAAATCATAGATTCATCTATGAACTTTGTTCTTCATTCTTTTACAATATTTTATGTTCCTACTATTTTTAAACAAAGCGATTGAAATATAAATGCGTTTGCAACCATTTTAGTTTGGGGATATTGATTGACCCACACAAAGTTTGAAATAGATTGTCCTGTGGCAGCTTATCAAACTAGAGTGCTTTCTTCTGTGGCCACCTCTTTATTTTCCATCACTCACAGCTTTCATTACAAACAAACAAAAGAAAACTCCCCAGACCTCTGGTGGAAAAAAAAAATCCATGTAAAGGCCAGGTGCTTACAACTACTGTCAGTGTGAGGATTCAGAAGATCTGCAATAGAAGATCTGAAATAGGGAAACAGTCATACACATACAAAGATAAATTAAAAATGTCAGCGAATAAACAAAAAATGAGAGGTTTTGAGGGTGTGAGGATTTTTAGCCTAGAAAAGGCGGCCATGATTGTTTTATTTTTATTGGTTGTTTAATTATTTTCTTTCCAATGGAGATTTTATTGTTGGAACAGTGTCTTCTCAGGCAGGTGAGAAGTATGTTGGTGTTATGGATGCAAAGGTTATGAAATACTGAGTAAATTGTTCCAGAGCAGAGTAGTTAAACTTTTCCTTATTAATAAGTTGGTGGTGAACATGAGCAAAGAGGCATGGTGTATTTAAGTTAGCAGCTTGAGAATGTCAACAGCAATGGTAGATATGGGAATTCTGAGAAAAATTAAAAAGAGGGAATATTAGAAGTTTGCTTCTTTGGTACAACTCTATATGCAGTATTGTGATGATTAGGAATGGAACAATAATTACAGCTGATAAAAAATGTGTTAGTCAATCAGGTTTGGTCTCTTGTACAGGAAAATTGTTGCAAAACAGAAGCAAGGCCAGCAGAAGGTCCCCAGGATGAGAAAGGTTCTAGAGCACAAGGCACTGAGAGAAACCAAGAACTGGATTTGTTCAGGTTTAAGAAGAGGAGGCTAAGGGACACCTTTAATTGCTGTCTTCAGCAATCTGCTGGGCTTTTGATAAAAAGATAGACTCTTCTTAGAGGTGAAAGGCAAAAGGACAAGAGGCAACTCACACGAACTGCAGAGGGAAATCCTAATTAGATACAGAGAAAATCTTGACAGGTGGTTTAGGCTTGCCCAGAGAGGTTGTGAAATCTCCATCCTTGGAGATATTCAGAACTCAACTGCACAAAGCCTTCAGCAACCTGATCCAACTAGAGTCAGATCTGAGTTCGAAACTGGACTTATTTTAAGCCAGGGTTTGAACCAGGTTATCACCAAGGTCTCTTCCAATTTTAATTGGTCTAAAAATATTGTTTTATTGCTTGAAGCTATAACATACATTTTCTTATGAAGCATATACATGTTTTTACTGATAGAAAATATTTTTCAGGTAGCAAGAATGCATAGACACTGTAAAACTTTTTAGATTAAAAGGAGGACTTGGATAACAAGGCTTCAGTAAATGTTGCTAGCTCTGATTCCATGAAGAAAGGAACGACACACCAAGAGCGAACAAGCAAAACAGTAACTGAAAATTTTGTAAGAAATCAAAATCACAACTACAATGTTGTGTTCTACCTACCTGCAGACAGGCAGAGATAAATGGACCCTGAGTAACCAAAAAAAAAAAAGATAAGCATAACTCCAAGTCACTATAAAGTAAGATCACTGTAAGTACTGACAATGCTATTTACAGGAGATTTAACAGTTTCAAAAATGCAGCTAATAATAGAAGACAAATAAGAAATACCTGTGAAAAGTTGTCTGTGAGAAGTTGTAATTAATAAACAATTTCTCTGTCTTTAGTATGGTCTATTAGTTTTGTCATCTTAGTTTCTTCTTGTGTCCTGCTGAGAGAGGGAGCAGCTGTGTGGATACAGCAAAGCAGCCACCATGTCCATCAACCCAAGGCAAAGACTGCCCATACTCCAAACTGCTTGTAGCTAAAACTAGCAGTCCCAGTGATAAGCCAGAGGAGCTGGAATTATTCATTCGGAAGTACAGTTTACTGATATCTGGTGGGATGATTGGTATGGCAGGAATGTTAACACCATGCACGAGGAAAAAGGGGAGGAACTTTTCTCTATAAAAATGGCATCATCTGTTTCCAAGTAACAACTTCTGAGTATTTAATACTAAATGTTCCAACAGATAAAGCAGAAGATGGATCAGTAGTAATTCTTTAGAGAAACAAATCTCATAGAAGCTTAGAGCTGCTGTTACGAAAGGTATTTAGGACTTCCTGTGTATGTACAGGAGAAAGCAAAGCTGTGGTATCTTTGATGACTGAATGGTTGTTAAAAACAGAAAGGTGCTTCTGCCAGTTGCTTGTCATGCTCAAAATCTTAAATGGCAATTTATTAATTCACGACTAGTTGTATGCAACGTGAGGAGGGGATTTGATCTTCTTTGAACTTAATCACAAAACAAAAAATAATACCAGAGGTCTGCGTAATCATTATTCATGTATATTTTCTGCATGCAAAAATAGTGAAATTCAAGCTAAAATAGGTTTGGGAAATTACATTGCAAGTTCAGAAGATAAATGTATGTTAAATTACATTATTAGAATTGGGAAAGCATTTTTCATTAAGAAGTTGTAACAATAAAAAATCAACATGACATTGTATAAAGTAACTAAAAACTACCAAACTGATATGTCTCAATTAATTCATCAAACAGGGAATTGCACATAACCTTTTTTTACTTAACATTTTAATGATGAGCTAGGCTTATAATAATTATGACTGATCAAGGATTAGGATAGTGCAGGAGATATGGGCAGTGTAGACTATCAATATGATTAAGCAATGCCAATTTTATTATGGTGGCACAAGCCTTCTATAATGCAGGTGAGAATTACATGATACAATCATGGTATAATTCTTTCTGACTGAACAATTAGCTTTGCACATGCTCCTTGAGCTCTCTTCTGATTGGATAAGAACTGCCACATCGACATTGTACAAACTTCCTTCTCCACCCAAACCCACATCCTGAAGCTGTTTAACTTTCTGGGTTCTTCCTCATTCTTTCCGGGTCATTTCGTCACATCCTTGTTGACGCTGGGGCTTTACCAGTCTTGCTCATATGCAGGATTGCTCACATGCCCATTTTCTTGCAGAGACTCCTTCCGAATCCCCACAGGATAGTACTAAATAAAAAGGAAGACAAGACAATCACAACAAGAAATACTTTCAAGTGGTTTAAAGAGTTAGGTTCTTGTTATGGGATAAAGGGAACACGCTATATAAATAGAATTTATTGTTAGTCTAAATAAAAAAAAAATAGTATAATCAAAATGCAAAGAACACTTATTATTACTTCACTTACAACAGTTCCATCATCTTACAGCCTAAAATAATACAGTAAAGTCTCTTTAATAATGCAGTTAAAGTGTTCCACAAGAAAATTTAATAACTATCCCTTTTCTTTGTTGTTGTGCTCTCGTTTCCAATGTCTCTGTGGGCCCTATTGTCAGCAGTTGCAACTTCATCAAGATTTGCATGCACGGGAAAGAGCAGCTTATGAAAAGCCATTAGTGTCCCAAATGAAACCCTGGAAGGAGTGATCTTGGACACCCCATGGACAGCATTGGCTCAGCTCAAGCTCAGGCAGGGGAACCAACAGGCATTTGGCCTGAGGCAGATGCTGAAACCAGCTCAGCCCAGCTCCTGCCAAGGTAAGCCCAGGCCAGCCCAGAGACCTGCAGTCTCAGCTCAGGGCAGAGCCCAAGGTCTTTAACTAGGAGTCAAAATATTTTACCAGGGTAAAAATGAGTTAATCTATAATTACTCTATGAAGAACACTTTCATCAGAAAATTGATTCTGAAAAGGCCTTGAAGAGTATGTAGTAGATTAATGTGGTGTTGTGGACCAAAATATTGGAATAATTTTTAAGTCTGGCACAAAAACTTAAGAACTTAAATTTTTAAGTTCTGATTACAATTTATTCACAAAGTGATTTTTGTTGTTTTTTTGGTTTTGTTTAAATAAAGAATAATACAGAAGTTGCTTCTTGGGTAGCAGTTTGAGGAAGGCTTATATCCAGTGTTACTAAGGCTAATGGATATAGCATCTGCTTCTGTCAATTTGATGTAATTTCATTGTCTTGATCAATAAGTGCAAAAGAACTTTTAACTTTTCATTCCTGATCAAAGTCCACAAAACAGATGTCAGACAAGATTTTGAAAGATAGCTATTTTAAAGACCTCAATCTGTCTAAATACTTTGATTTGTCTGCAGTTAAGAGCACTGATCTTTCTCTCTTTCCCTGTTTTCTTTATTGATTCAGTGAATCAGAAGGAAGAATAGGAGCAATTGGGAAGAAACAAGAAGTGTTTTTTCTCTGGGAGACTATATAGCACCATTTACAAGCAATATGGGATGAATAGATATTTCATAGATGAAAAAAAGCTGTGAAAAAAACCACAGTGTCTTTAAAAAGCAACTGTATAACAAAAATTTTCAGTCAAAGACTAGTGAAATCTTGCATATGTTCCAATACCCTGGGCAGAGACAGGAGAGGGTGGAGAGCTCCTAAGTCTCCCTTGTTTTTATCATACTTGTTCTTATTACTCTCTTATGACAGTACAGAGTTCAATTTTATGGCTTGTTACCCTTAACCAGGTATGACCCAAGAGTCAGGATACATAGAAAAAGATATCTCCTGTGCTAATTATTTGTGAAAGGAAATTTGTAGAGTAGAAGATGGAAAAAACTTCCACTTTTTTTTTTTTTCCTTAGCAATTTCTTTTCTATACCTGAATCTCCTGATATTTCTTTAGGTACTGTCTCAAGCAAAAATAGACATATTTCCATTGTAGATAAACTATATTAAGTAATATATGATAAAATAACAAATGTGACTTTATTTAAGGATTTTAGCAACTTAGATGAGATCTTAACATTACATTTCTTTGTATAAGCTAAAATGGGTCAATCTAGTTTCTTGTCAATTGACATTTCTTAACCTTTGTGCCAAATTCAGCTACCAAATATTTCAAAGTTCTACATTTGTCTGATGTGTATTGTCCTGTTTGATTTAAAGGTGATTAGCATAAATGTGCCATGCAGAAGATAGGATTAAAATCAAGACGGAAAGAAAACTACAACATAAAAATCAAATGTTTACTTTAATGCTTCACTTCAGAGGATAATCTTTTGCCTGCTTGCTCCTTTTGCAAAATGGTTAATTGTGAAAAAAATCTATTTATTTTTAGCTGACTATTAAATAATTTTAGTGTTTTTATGTTTTATTTCTATGTCCTGTACTAGGAAATTAACTAATTATGTTCTTACTAAGGTGAAAACTTTTATACTCAGTTTACTGACATTTCAGTAATTGAATTACAAATCTGGAACTGTTTAGATTTATTTAGGAAAGAACCGTGTACACAATTGAAACTTCTCTCTGCCACTTGGGAAGCTAATAATTTGGAGGGAGAATACTCACCTGGATGGCATAGAAATAGGGAGAGGAGAAGAGATAGTGAATTCTGTCTCATTTTGATGCCATATCACTATCTGGGAGTTCAGTGGGACAGATTTTCTTCTTTATATTTTTCCACTTTTTTTCAAAAACTTGTGTAATGCTTGTACATCAATTTACCTGGCTGAATAACTATAGCTATAGGACTAACAGAAAGAGCAGCACACCCTTTAGTCGCCCATCACTTCATTATAATACAATAGTTTTGTGTTAATTAGGGATATTCATGTGTTCTCAGCTGTGGCAGTCAGCAGTATGTCTGCTGCCAGAGGTGATTCTACATTAATCACAAAGAACAAGGAGCATGAACATGTGTATATCCACGTTCCTGTAATTATTGCTATAAAACAATAGCTATGTTAAGATGCTCCTCAAACTAAGTAACACTGTATACAAATAGGCCAGATTCTATTTGCATTTTCTCGTGATACAAATCAGTACAGACTCAGTTATACAGTATAAGGTACCATGCCAGACAATGTGGTTTAAATAGGGAGGTGTCTTAATGGAGAGGCAAAGTGAATAAACTGCAGGAGAGTACATGCGGCATTTCTTCTAATGCCACTACCACAGATGACAAGTGTCTTCTCCATTTATACAACCAGAAAGATGGTCTTGTTCTGAAATAAAGATTAATACTTTTGAAAACTTTTATTGGACTGGTAGGGCTGGAAATGGTACAGACCCATCAAAATCTTAACTGCTGGATTCTCTGTAGTGTATTTAGCCATGGATTCAGCAAAAAGTGATCATATGCAGAACTTCTTTCCCAAGAGTTATGGACTTCTTTGTGATACACAGTTTTGCTTGCTGATGCTGTGACCACTGGACTGTAACGCAGAAGTTGGATTTTCCTCTGAATAGGTGTTTTGCTATATTAAGGATACCAATTAAACTCAGACACCAGAGTGAAAAGAGTAGGCATACTTTACTAGCGATAACCAAGTAATGTAACAGAGTAATACAGAAAACATGCAGCAAGAAGAAGCAGAATAGTGCACTTAAAGCAACAAACAGAGTAATGCATCAAATCATTAACACATGAGAGAGAGAGAGAATAGTAATTAAGAGAAATACATCACCACTTGCATATATTACCAACATAATCCAGCCCCGCAGTTGCTGGGCAGCCCCGGTTACAGCGAGGGTCTGGAGAGCCTGTCCCGGCAAGGGGGAAATCCTGCGCGGTGCCTCCACCCATAGGTGAGGCTTCCAAAGTCGCTGTGAGCGGGTCCAGCTTTATATACCAGAGATCGACAAGCCAGAATAACTGGCACCTTTGTTTTGAGCGGAAAATTTCTGTTTCATTCTCCTGTTGGATTCCACCCGAAGCCTGGCCAGGGCTCAGGGGAGGGAACCAAGGGAGTTTCTAACAAGGTCAAATACGTGGGTTCTCAGCCTTGAACAAGGCTGCGAAAGGAAAGTTGGACACATTCTCTCCTCACTACTGATTATATTTTGTCTTTCACTAGCGAGTTTACATACTTTATTAATGACGACATGCTAAATTAGCATCTACAGCTTGGGGCCTGTTGTTCAGGCTGCAGTATTTCAATGCTTTAGCACTTTTTGCACCAGCATAAGTGGGTTGTTATAACTTAATACAATACCTACTAGGACAATTGTTATATACAGGATTCATCTATAGGTCAGCTCTGGCTTGGGCCTGTTGTCCAGGCCTTAGCACTTCAATAGGCTAATCAACTTTGTGGACACATAGAGTTTTGTGAGACTTTGCTAAGAAAGCAAAATTTAAACAAAATTCAGAGATTATATGCCTAGATCTAGCTCTAGGCAGAGACCAAAATGGACATTTCTCAGTATATTTGACCTATGGAACTCTTAAACTATGTACTGAGGAAGTTAATCAATGGAGGTAACTAAACAATGAGTCAGACTGGATTATAACCTGGGATTTGGATAGATTTAGTCATCCTTGACCTGCCTATTTCAGTCTCAAAAACCTTAAACACTGTGTTGGAAGTCTATTTATGTAACGCAAATAGTCTTCGTAAGTACAAATTTAAAATTTTAGCTCATATAAAATGAGAGACCTTGTAATGTCTAGTACGAATTACTATCAGAAACCTCAACCATTCAGTTCTGAATTCATACTTTAAAAGGAAGGAACTGAACCTCTGAAAGTTTGTTTTCTTTTTATTTTTTTTCTTTTAGATGGAAATATGAACCCATACAACGGATTTTTATCCATGTAAAATGATTAATGATGTTATTAATTAAGCTTTTCTTAAAACTTTTCATCTTTTACCACCAAAGATAAGCTGCATTCCTGCCCAGTTAAACCTCATTAGATGTTCAGTAAAAAAAAAAAAAAATAAATCAGGGTTTGTAAAATGTTTCTTGATGGATGAAGTTTTATTATTCACCTCAAAGTGTGAAATATGTACATGTGTATTAGAACTTGAAAACTGTACTGATAATATAAGATAACCATGTGGATGTGTCTATTGAGAGAAGGTGATACAGAAGGGCATGTTAAGCAGCACAAAATTCATGTTATGCTGCTGTGGTACTTAAATTGGTGTAACTGTTCTTACCTGTAACTCCTGACACAAAGTGAACTTTTTGCTGACTACTGCCTTTTGTTCCAGATCATTACAGACACCAGAGATTTATCTGCCCATAAAGTCTTTATTCTTGAGGAAAGTAATTAAAATATAAATATTTCAGAGTTTGTTATGTCTCTTGTTTAATTCTCTTTTTGACCTTCATAGTTAAAACTTGTTCCCTTTCCATACAGTCTTTTTCAGTTTCTGTGAAAGTTCAAGAACATTTTTGAAATAATTTATTACAAACTATTTAATACAATCAAACAGGTTATTTCTAATGTGCAGAATTTTCAGAACTGTTACTGACACAAGTCAAAATATAAAACTGTAAAATTTCTCACTTAAGAGAGTTGTGCAGCTCATTGACATCAGTGTAAAAGGCAACTCATTTTAATCAAAGTAATTGATGAATAATTAATCTTTTTGTACATAAAAGGTTTAATTGTGTCTGAAATAGAAGTGTTATTCTTTTGACAGCTCTGGGGTTTTTTAAAAGCATTAATAGGAGAATATGTGTCTTGTTTGGTTGCTTGATTTGAATTAGACAAATGGTTAAAATAACAAACTCTATCTTGAATTATTTTCAGTATTTTAGTCTTTGTTAAACTGTTAAATTTATACTGATTTTTTTAACATCTTGAATAGCTTTTAGTTTATGTTTAGTTGGGAGTTTACATATGTGTAAAAACCAACTGCATATGGTAATTACTTCCTGGAAATATTTATTATGGGATGAAGCCTATTTGAAAATGCCACTCAGAAATTGAGCTTTGGGATGCATGTCCCCAGTTCTTACTCATCAGAAATTTATGATATGTCCTGTGGTAACAACTGAAGTTCAGATAGCTGTCTTGAGCCATTCTTGCCTGAAAGCTCTGAAATGCATCTGCCCTCCCTAATGGTTTAAGTATGTGGGGGAAAAAAATTAAACTCAGATCATTCTTTACATCCTTGTGACATATTTAGGACAAGATGCCAGAAGGAGATAATGACCACAGTGGCTTTTATATATGGAGAAACATGAAGAGAACTGATTAGTAAAGCCATTTGTGACTTACAACCACCATCTGAACTACAAGGAAATATGTAACCAAAAAAACTCTCTCCTTGAGCATGGCAAAAGAACACATCTAGGGGCATCCAGCACTTTGCAGAAGACTAAGGCTGAGAAGTAAAAGGCTGCCAGCACAACTTGGGCATCTTGAGCTGTTGGAGTGCATGTGCTGTTCCCCTGAGTTGACAGAATTGAAATCTTAGAATAGAAATTAGTATCCACTCTCCATCCTGCTTAGTAAATTACCCTTGTATTTTATGTCACGTGGTGTGGTTCTGTTCTTGTGAATACCTCACCTTGAACTTCCCTGTGACAACATTTCCATGCCCTCTCTGACTTCAGACAGCAGACCTTTCATGAGTTTCTTAACAAAAAATTTGGGTATTCATTAGTTATTTAAAGCATACGTAAGTCTCTCCATCTACCTATACCTTTTATGGTTTTTGATCTTACAGATTCAATATTTTTATGTCATATTAGAAGTTTGGAGAGATGACAATGCCATACTTGCCCAAGACTAATTTACCTCCTGTGTAGATACCGATGAATTTAATGTGAGATGTTTTGTATATCTGCTTCTGAAAAACGTTTGTTTAGATTCAGAAGTGTTGATGTAAGCAAAATGATACTTGTGGTTATATTGTTCAAGTTATAGTTGTCATCATGACAACTCAACCACCCCACACATTTTGTGTCATAGATGAATTTTCTGGCCAGGGAAATGAATTGCAATCTGCTTTCTCAAGATTATACTGGTTCCATATATCCTCTTCATGCCAAGAAAATACCATTGTGTGACAGTTTGTCAGTGTTTGCCTATGAATGGCAAAGCCATTTTCATAAAATATGTTGTAATTTACATCACTTACAGAAAGCAGCTATCCTTCACCAGAGTGAAGGGTGACTGTGGTAATGAGAGAGGAAGCATTTATAGTTTTCTTCTTTCTACTTAGACATTATCGTTTCTTTTCAAAGTGACAACCTGAGTAAACTAGCACTTAAACAGAACTACTGATGGAGTAGTTAAATAAAATCCTATGCAGAATGAAAAGGCGGCCTTTAGGGAAATAGACACATTAAAAGCCTTGTTGTAAATTTTATTTATGAAGCTGTTATAAAACTCTTTCTCCATTTACAATAAAAAGTTGACCAAGGCAATATGCATGAACATACCCCAAACAGTGAATTCTAGGCTTTTTAACCTCTAAAAGTCTTTGTGCCTGTAACCTAAATTCTTCCCTATTGTACATATATATGTGTATGTATATGTATATAGTGAAGATATTATGATCTTTACAGTCAGTAATTTATTCTTTTATATCTACCTGCCTTTTATGAAACAACCTGTTGAAAGACATAAGAGATTTAAAACAAGAAATAGATTTCCATTTAGCACTTTACACAATATCTGTTTTCTTCAGTTGTGTCAGACAACTAAAACAACGTGCATCTCAATTTCCAGGAGAGCATACTAAGAAGAAAGTCAGTGACAGTCTAGTGACAAAACAGAAGATGAAATATTTTTCACTGTTAGGACAATCAGTCATTAGAAAGAGTTGCTCAGTGAAGTTGTTTTCAATGCCTGACTAGCTAAAAGCATGAACAAACTGGTCTAGTCTCATAGATTTGAACAGGAGGCTGGATTGGTGATCTCTGGAGGTCCCTTGCAACCTGAAGTGCTCTATAATGTTATGATATTATGAGCCCATTATCTACTCACACAGAGCCAGGGATTAAAAATATATCTAAGCATCAGGAGAATAAAATTCCAGATAATGAATTTGCCCTTTTAAAATATAAGTATGCTAAAGCCAACAGAAGCTGATTGTTTCATGAGTTTGAAACCAGAGGGGCATTAAAAATATTGATCTTACTGAGATATGCCAATCTGGCAAGTACATGTACTTGGCCAAAATATTTTAAACTCATACACTGCTCAAAGGAGGCAAATGGCCAAAATCATAATCTTACATTCAGATGATCACAAGTTCTGGAGGAAGAAAGAATCAGGTTAAGATCTGATTTTTACGGATGTTCCCTGTCATCAAAATGGACTATTAAAAAAAAAAAAAAACCCACAAAAAACCAAAAAAACAAGTCTTGATTGAGCACAATAGAATGGGATTTGTATTAAAAAAACCAGGCCTAATCATTTGTCAACATTTCATCTCTGAGACCTCTGTAAGAAGTAGCCATCAATGTTTCACCAATCTGTTTCAGCACCAGATATGCCTGTGTACAGGACGTACATGCAGGTAAAATTCTGTTCCCAGAGTATCTTTTCTATCATCCTGAATTTAGCAGTTCTCTTATTTTCAAAATATGCCAACTACAATATCTTCTTTTTGTCCTTCAGCACTTCACAAAACATACTAGTTAAGATCTCCGACATATCACCATTCTCATCTAGACAATATTTACATTTTGCTCTCTATATTCAAAGGATCTACTAATTCTGATAGTATCCAATTCTTATGAATCTTAAGACTCTTCTTAAATCCTTCCCTAAATACCATTACAGATGGTCTTCAACCTTCACTCATGTTTGCTTAAGACTATTTAGTAAATATTGTGGCATGGACAGTCTTATATTTTACTGACAATAAACTTAATAGTGACAGTTTCTACTGCAACTCATTTCTCACAGAATGCTAAAAGTTCTCACAGCCAACATGGTGATTTCAAAACACTGGTTTTTTGCCCTTAGAGAGAAAATCCATATTCTTATCTACTTGAAAAGCAAAGTTGTTTCTCAGCATGCAAAATTAAGCATGAAAGAATAAAAAAATAAAGAACATATTGAATTTTGTTTGAAGATAAAGAAAAAATAGGAATGCATACGCATTATAAGATGTGTAATATGCTTGAAAGTTGCTGTTATATTTTTCTCTTTTTCATAAATACCATGGAAGATTATGTGCATTGCAATCTTCTATATACCTTAGAATGTAGAAACTTTCTAAAACTAATACCTATATTAACTATTCTTGATCTCTTAAACCTATGGTTCTACTATGCATGCTAAATGACCTGTCTCAGCGCACTCCCTAGTGACAGAAATTTCAGGGCTGAAATTTGCTAATCTGCGAAGCAGAGATGTCAGTTACCCATTATTCTGTCTGAATTGAGCAATCCAACACAAACAGCAAAGTGATAGCAAGCCTGCTCATCTCTCAGCTACTGCAAAACCCACTGATGCATTATGTAGAGACCTACAGATTGAAAAGATGCAGTTTTCTCAAAAAAAAAAAAGATGTAGTGTTGATGAGGTAGCCAAAAAAATCATGATTTTGCAGCTGCCCACTCAGTGGTAAAGAATTTGTAACACGGTGCAGAATTAACTTCCTTGCAGTTGTAGCAGCTCTTGAGCTTATCCCAAATATTTTGCTTCATCGTGTTCTAATAATGCCTGTTTTTATAATATGAGTTTAAAACTCAACTTACATATATATAAAGTTGATATCTATTAAATTACAGTGAAGTTTAAAAATAATAACAGTTGAAAACATCTCTGAGTTTCTTTTTAAATAGAAGAGAGACTAAATCTTTCATTCTAACTATGTAGTATTCCACAACCTGACATTCAGAGGGAAAAGCTTGAGGACAATTTGTTACTGAATTCTACCTCTTTGACACAAAGAGAAATGAGATTAAAAAGAAAAACAACCTAAGAGTAAAGAAAGCTGAATCAGAAAACCCAGCAAGCTAGTAAAAACTTGGTAAGTAGAAAACTTGCAGAGTATAATTAAAGTTTCTCATGTTAGCAGAAGGTAAGCATGTCTTGTATGGCCTTCTATATGGTTCTCAACTCAATAACTTGCTCCTCACTTGTTACCTTATTCATTTAGCATATCGTACCGCTTAGTTTCAATAAACCTTGAGTTTTCCTTTCTTTTTCTTATGCCTCTAGCTATCATTTAAGAGATGCATTAGGCTAGTTTGTGGAAAAAGAGTCTTCAGGGAGTATTAAATATGGAAGCTACATCTATATCTGTAAAGGAACCCTCTTCAAGAAATGAGTTGTAGCCCTCAGAACAAGTAATACAGAGTAACACATGATCACATGTCTCAGGACTACACATCACCTGAGTGTACTGAAACATCCATACAGAATGTCCTCAGGCCCAGCTCTCTTCAAGGACGCAGTCAGTACTACATAGGCTCCAAGATAACTATTAATTTTTAGACATTTTCTTCCTACTCTTTCCCAGCCCCCTGGGTTCAAGTACCAGAAATGATACAGTGATGTTAGGACTATAGGTTGAAGATGTGGCATGAAAAAAATAATAGGGTTGTGTGAGGGCACAGCACAACAGCACTGGGACAGTACCATCATATACTAGAGGAAGGAAAAACTGGTGCATTTTTGTCTATAAAGACTCTATGGAGTAGTTTATGGAGTCAGCTATCTCAAGAACATCAACCTGGATTTGCCTGACAGGAAACTATCTATTTCAATCAAAAAGATAGCCTGGGAGTGAGCTATTCTAAGGGCAAGGACCTAGGGATGAATTCTAGTGCCACATTATTTGCCAGGAGACACATCAACTAAAATGTCATTTCTTAATGTGGAAGTCTCAAAACTATTAATTTTCAGAGGTTGGCATAGCATGCTGGGGAAATATTGCTTTATCCTTACCTACTTATAATGTTCTGCATGCATCTGCTACCTCCACTTGTGAAAGACAGGACACTGGGTTAACAATACCAATTCTCTGTCCCAATATGACTGTCTTATAGACATTTAGCAGGACAGATCTCGATACTTGAGACAAGGACTGAATGGAGCATGCAGGGGATCATAAAATTCAGAGGATAACTGAGTAGATCTTGAATTATGCTGCCGTCCCACCCTCTTTGTTTATAAAGGAAAATCTGAAGAATTATATTCAATAAGAGAACATAAGTGATGCTCAGAATGCATAAAAAACCTAAAAATTATTTTAACAAGTATTGTTTGGCACATATAGTACAATACATACTGCCATACTACCTTTTATTTTATTCAATTTGGTTACAGAAATAATTTAAAATTATTTAAATGGATCAAATCATCAGGGAGAATTGTGGAAAAAGAACAGTGAACAAAGAGACCAGTAGGGTGAATTACATAGCTATTCCTTACCCTGAAACAGCTTCGGTGCTTAGATATCACCTACATCAAATAACACACACTTGAAAGTAATGATGTCATTAATTGCCACTTTCTTCTTGGCTATGCAAGACATTAGTTAGAAGTATTACATTTGTTCATAGTCTGATTAGTAGCTATTTGCAAGGAGAAATGCATGACTACTATGCAGTTCTTCTAATTTCTTAATTGTATATGTATAATTAAATCTCTAAAAGTCTTCTATAATTTGCAATAGATGTACTTTCAGCTCAGTTGTAGTTCTACAAGTATTTGTTTGGCACAGAATAAAGGTTTATTTTTTCTCCCCCCTTGAATTTTTGTAAATATGTAAATAAAACTTTCTGTTTCAAATATGTTTTTAAAATCATACTCTATGAGTCTGGTTTCTTTTAGAGCCAGATACTGCTTTAATTTTAGGGATTATTTCTATAGCAGATAGTTGTTTTCTTCCTATAGTTTCTCTAAATTGAAAGAGGAATGACTTGGAAAACTCCTCTGAGCAACACAGTTCTTTTCATAAATTCTAGAAGACATAAAGCAAGAGATTCTCACTCTTCCTCCACCAAAAAAAACCAAACCAAACCAAAACAAACAAACAAAAAAACACCAAACAAAACAAACAAAAAAAAACCCCACCAAAACCAGATTATCTTGGATAAGATTTTTTGTTTCTCATACCAAATGATTTTGCTCATCAATGCACTTCTACCTTTCATGAAATCAGAATTTTGAGATTTTGAAACATGTTCAAACATTTCACGAGACCTATAGTCCAATGGAGCATGTTCCCTGCTTAATGGAGAGTGATAGTTTTCGCTTAGCATGTCTGACACTAGAAATAGAAAGTACTAGTATTGAGTGTATTCTGCCTCACTCCCTGTTTCTTTTGAAAACTAAAGCTAAATTACTTGTTAAAAGTGTAACAAATATATGGACCTTCTGAATTTTGTCTGCTAACAGCAGATAGTTTGCTTTTCTTCTTCAAATCTGTAGAGAAAAACAGAAAGGTCAGAAGTAGTTAAATAACTACTAGGTACTGTCGTGAAACAGCTATTATTTACTAAAGGAAGAGATGCAGCCTAACAGAAGTCAGATTTGTGTATTGAAGCTGACAAACTTCAAAATCATCTTCAGTCTTCTTATGTCATACTGAATGCTGAAGGTTTTTCACAAACTTTACCTCCCTTTAAGGAAGTTTCTTAGGCAGGGTGAGCAGGAATAAAGGAAGAAGTTTATTTGGATACCTACTTCAAATTAAGTGAAGCAAAGTTCTCTCACAGCAAAGGTGAACAATCTAGCTATTTCGCTTTTATGTGCAACAGGGTTTAAGGGACATAAGAAGAGGACACCTCCTTCTCCTTTCTTTTTTGAGAAAAGGCTTTTATATTTATTTAGTGGAACTAATAGAAATAGTCAGCATGAAGCAAATTCTATGATAAATGTATTCCAAAAACTTACTTTTGCATAAGTCTCTTCAGAGTTCTGTTTAATTTTGCACAGTCCTACTTGCATAGTACTTGAATTCAATGACAAACCAGCCTTATGTATGTCTGTAGGTATACAGGAATATTCTTGTGATCAGGAGCTCCTTCTTTTTTTCTAGTTTCCTACCTAATTATTTACCTATTACCTTATTACTATTGTGTCAGTCTTTCCTGGGCCTCATTGTGATCATGTCTTTCCATCTTAGGCTTTTTAAACATATGCTAAAGTTCTTTAAGAATTTATATCTCTTTATAATATGAGCAATAGAATGAGATAATTTCAATATCTAGGCTTTCAAATTGTGATGTTAAGGGTGTACATCACATGTGAGAAGGCATTGTCTGATGAGAGATAACAGAATAATAGATAACAGTATTGCAACATTTGCTGGAGCATTGTCATGAGACTAGGCTAGAGAGAGGAGGTAGGACCTGGAGCCTCAAGGAGTATCTCTTGAAACAGTTTAACTCCTGACTTGCTCTAGATTTTGTTTTGGAAAGTACCTAGTAAAAGGACTATGTTAGGAAGCATGCAATATGAGGGATCAGTGGAGAAGATTCAAGCCAATAATGAAACTGAAACCTAGATGCCTAACATTAATAGCAAAGGCATGTCTACATTGAAGAACAAAGTTCTGTGTAGCAATCCCTGAGTTAGACAGACTAAAATTAGTGAATTTACTCAACTTAGTGAAATTCTGTGTGAATGTCTTAAGAATTTGAGTCTGGTATCAACAGGTCTATCATCTGGACACAAGTCAAGTCATTCAGAGCAGTAGAGAGTGACTCCTACATATTCCCTAGCATTTCAGGGTTTAGGGTTAGACGCAGAACAAAAGTGTCTGTAAATCTATGGCATAGACCTCAAAACCTCTGTATGACTAATTTTCAGTAATGGCCTAAAGAAGTTCAGAATGTCTAAAAATCAGTTACTATGATGCTCGAACTGGTTGGATACATATTCATAAGTCCCTAACTACATGAAAGTCAATAGAATTTAATTACCTAAATAATATTGAAGATCTGAGTCTGAATTTAATTTTTCTGTTTTAGAATGAATAGGATGTTTGAACTTGGACAGCAAGAATATCTAATTTTTCTGTTTGTGAAGTTGTCTTTTGTTTATACTGTCATGTCTGCACACTTCTGAGAGAGATTTTTTAAAGTACAAAGTTACATAAGTGAATCTGATTTTAAATTTAGGTATTTACCTGAATAAGACATGGGATGAATTTTAAAAATTAGCTAAAAAGCTATGGCCTGGATTTTATTTTGTTGGAGTGTAGAGATGCACAACTTGTATCCTGTATTGTGACTCTGCATGGAAAAAGGCAGGTGTCATCTCGTGAAAAACTCTGTTGCAAAGCTGAAATGAGGAAATGAAGAATTCAGTCCCAGACTGAAGTCCACAGACATGAAGGATGCTTTGAGTATAGTAGGAGAAAAAAAACCACAAAAACATTAGCCTTACCCGGTAATGTTATAGTGGAAAGAAATTACATGAGGAAAAAACGCTTTCACATGCTTACAGACATTCTCCAGCCTTGAAGACTGAAAACCCCTGTGGGTTGTTTAATTTTAAATCAAAGGGATTTCTGAGGGTCCACAGTTGAGTACATAAAGCCATAAGCTCATTTAACAAGATTTCTTCTTATTGAGAAGCACAGCGATTTCTCACCTCACTTTTACCTCTTTTTTTTTTTTTTTGCTTGAAATATTTTTAATATTTTTTTTACATCAGGAAGATGCAAAATATATTTGTAACATCTTTGTACAGAAGTAAAATACTAGAAAGAGAAAATTTAGGGATACTGATTTAGTTAAAGGATGTTATAATTAGACACCCTCAAAACTATTATTTTTCAGCCTCTACAGCAACAAAAAAATCTTGGTGTGTTCTTAAGAGAGCACGCAAGAAGTTAATCATACTTACAAACTCATTGGGTTTCCTGACATTGTCATCTTTGGTTTTCCTTCATCAAACAGAGCAATATTTCCTTGCAGTAGAAGTTATATATAAAAATATATATTGTTTATTAATTTATATAAGCATACATAAAATCATATATTTGTTTAAGTAAAAAATAAATTAGTTGCTGGTTTATAAAGAAGTGGATCTGGTTTAAGTTTTGCTATTTTCATAAAATATATAGTCACAAAATATATATGACTAAATTATGTATTTTTTTATTACAACGTAGAGAACTTGTTACATAGTCCTAATGTTTAGCATTTATTATGAAGTATCCAGGTATAACTACCTATAACTAGCTTGGTAACTTTGCTTTGAAAAATGATTCAAATTCTAAACCAGAAATAAGGATCTGATAATGAATGTACACATCTACACATGTTCTAGATGAAACCACTAACTGTTATGTGCTTGTTTTGTTATGTTTTCAGGTAAATATAATTAAAGGAATAACTCATGTTAACATGAAGCCTGATATCCTTTTGGGTAAGGTAAGAAAAATATCTATAGGAATACAATGAAAATCCCTTTGTATTATTAAGAGATATATTAATAGGACAAGAGGTAATGGCCTCAAGTTGCGCTGAGGGAGGTTTATATTGGATATTAAGAAATATTTCTTCACTGGAAAGGTTATCAGGCATTGGAACAGGCTGCCCAGGGAAGTGGTTGAGTCATCACCCCTGGAGGTATTTAAAAGTAAATGGGATGCTTAAAGACATGGTTTAGTGGTGGACTTGGCAGTGTTAGGGTTATGCATGGACTCGGTGATCTTAAAGGTCTTTTCCAACCTAAATGATTCTATGACTCTGTGAAATTTTTGACAACCTTAGGCAGATCTCTTTCACTAAGTGGCAACTAGTCCTGGAATTAAGTAATTTTTAACAGATAACAAATCGTTAGAACTCTGAATAAATAGAACACACACGTATCTATATAAAATACATTCAATTTATGTATGTATATATAGGATATACACATAGTGTACACATATAAGTTAAATGTGTGTGTGTATATATATATAAATGAAATAATTTTTTTCATATATGTACCAGACTTCCATAATATGCTTAGAATCTACACATTTGGGTATTATAACATTATGAAATACAATTTAAAGCAGAGTTTCACATGTGAATAAGCCAACAGATGGCAAGAATCCTCTAAGGCAGTCTGTATGCCAGAGTATAAATACTGCTGCAGTAAAAACGAATCACAAGAGGAAACTAAAGCCTGTGGATGATGTATCATTAAGCAAAATAGTGGAAGAATTCTGGATTCTCAGCATGGCTGATTCAGTGACTCTCACCCTGTCACAAGTTACTGTCAAGTTTTCTTTTCTAAAGTAGAGAAAAAAGATTCTTAATTTTAATGACTGAGATATATTTGCAAGGAACGGTGTGGAGAGACATTATATTTGTCCTTACTAGGTACAAGAATTATGTAAAGCCCTAGACATCTTTGAAAAATATTCTTTAATAACACTGAACTAGAAGCTGTGTAAATAAAAGTATAGGTGATGACTGCAAGATTTATTCGAAAGCAAGGGTGCAGCTTTCTGCCAGCACCCAGCTTGGGTAGCACTGATAAAAGATTTACGTGTTATGTACTGACTTATAATTTCTGACTTCCAGTCTGAAACTGTGATCTTAATTGGACTTTTCAGTTGATGATGCAACTCACAAATATGTGACATAGTCTTCTAGAAGGATAATTTTGGTCATATCTTACCATTTTCTGCTCACTACACTGATAACCAACAACCCATACACTGTCTCTCAGAAGTCAAACCGTGTGGTTAAATACTTGGCCTAAAGTAATTGAAATAGAGGTGGAAATGTAAGTGTCTTATTTAAGACACTTTATATCTTTTAAAGAACTGTATAAAAGTTCTTACAGGAACAGTAAATAAAGAAGGTGCCATGATATATTTCCCCAAGACCTGCCTTTGGTTGCAATTTGGCCTCAAAGATGACCGGTTACATACCCTTTTGTCATGTCTTGATCCCAGAGAGCAACTGAGCACCACGAAGCCACTGCTCACTCCATCCTCTTCAGGAATTGGAAGGAGAAAATGAAGCAAAATGCTCAGGAATTGAGATCAGGACAGGGAGGGATGACTCACCCATTATGGTCATGGGCAAAAGACAGAATTGTTAGGGAAAAGGTGGGCATCTGTTCCACCGTGGACCTCCATGAGTGGCTGGGGCACAGCCTGCCCTCTCACCACGGACTGCAGGGGAGTCTCTGCTCCGGCACACTTGCCCTCTCCCTCCTCCTCCTTTCTTCCACTGACCTTAGTGTTTGCATAAGTATATTCCTCACAACTCCTTCTCACAGCTCCCACTCTTCTTTCCAGATTCCCCTTCTTAAGTATGTTAATGGTCCAAACTGGGGCCAGAGGAGTTTCGAGGAGCTTCTCACAGTGGGCCACTGCTGCAGCCCCTCCCCGGCTACCAAAAATCCCCGCCATATACACAAACCCAACACACCTTGGAGATGCTTAATACTTGCACTGCATGTTCCACATCATCTCAGGAGTGAAACTTTCAAAATTCAGTTGCATCTTTGTAAGCATTGAGCAAATAAAAGTTGCTGCTTGCATCAATATGAACTTATTAAACAATGAAGTCCAAGTTAGGCAACTCTCACATTGTGATCCCCTGCTGCTCTCTATGACTGTCCTAGCAGATTTGTCTGCATGAAGGTCTGATAAACCTGACTGAATCAATATTGGTTCTTTGCTTATAGGTTTAAGCAAAATTTCATTATATCATCTCAAAAGTGGGATATATGATTCTTTTATTTTGCCCCACTTACAAGAAGTTTTAAGCCTTAAGCATATTTTGACCATACTGGGATGTATAGTACATGTTGAATAAGTGGCTACAGTTGTCCCTGGCTTTGATAAAAAATATATTTATTAGTATCTAACTGAAATCAGACTACTGTGTTCAGCTTTAAGTAAATGAATAGGCCTTTTCAATTAAGCCAAAGTTTGGGAAGGTTTTGCTATGAAGAGGTATACTACTAATGAGATGGTTCTTTAATAAAACACATGTGTAAATGTCTGGAATTTTTTTTTTTGTGTTGCCTTAAACCAAATAATCAGGTGTTTTTAAGTCTAGCAGCACTTCACATTTTTATTCTATTTTGCTTTTCTTTCAACATAGACATAAGAACACGTTGTCATTACTGTTGATGGTTCTTTTTGTGTAAAAAACACTTATGTATAATAAAAGAATTTCAAAAGAATTGAGAAAAATAGGTGAGACTTTCTTGGAAATATACCTATAAACATTTAGGCAAGGCATATAAAAAAATGTACTCCCAATGGATGTGATATGTAAACACATTCACTCTCTCTGCCTGAACATTTTTAGACAATCCCTCTGAAAATTTGATTGCGGGCTGGTTTGATAGCAAATACAATCTGCCACACTTTTGCGTGAGTTATGCACAGCTGTGTATATAAGTTTCTGTAAAATAACCCATATGTTAATTGAGTGAATTGGAGAAAGCTGTATTAACACAGGAAAGAAAATAAGGGAGTAGATAAGATTTTATTTTTTCTTGAAACTCTCCCTTTGCTGTTTGTTCTCATGTTTCTTGTAAATCTGAAGTGAAATGCATCAGAGACTAAAATTTTGTACGTTATAAGCAGCCACTACTTTGTCACTCTTCTGTCCCTCTACTACTCTGATGTCACTATGCAGGTTTCCCAGCAATGAGGCTCTTTCACTTTCATCTCTTAGTGCCCACCCCACCCCCACCCCCCACCCCCGTTTTACAATTTCCAGGGCTAAATATGTAGCACAGTGTTACTATGGTTACATGAAAATAATTTTTGAAAAACATAGTTGCCTTTTTTTTCCCCTACCTTTGCAAGAATATCAGCACAAAGTTTGTCACTCACATCTGAGGACCAGCGCGGAGGAAGAGCATCCGTACTTACTTAGAACTTCTCAGTGCAGTCCTACTTGCACCAATCACTACAAAATAACCTTCTGTAGGATCCTATCAGTCCAATAACAGGCTTGTTTCCCCAACTTATAGTATTTGTCCACATTTCTCTGATTAGCTGCTATCTGTTTCTCTCCAGCCAGCCCCATGACAGATAGTCATAGCCTATTAATGAGCAAAACCAGGCTTTTTTATGGGCAAAAATAAGTCTACCAAAAACATTTTAATTGATCTACAGAAATGTATTACTAAATATTTCCTTTGTACATTTGATGCAGAAAGAACTTCAGGAAAAAGAGAAGACATAAGCAAGACAAAAAAGGTGATATAAGGAGAAAATGAAATGCGTCTATGAAACAACAATGCTGCTCTGACAGAAACAAAAGGCAGAGAGCTAAATGCAAAGACCATTGGAGAAAGATTTGAAGAACGATCTTGTAGCAAAATGAACTAATGAAACATCAGAGAGGCACCTTTGAAAGACAGTACAGCATTCCAGTCCAGAGGAAAATAGGTAGAAGAAATTGATTTGCCAAAGGATGCTTTCCCACTTCATATTCACCATTAAAACACATTAAAAACAAAAGAAAATAAGACACAAAAACCCCCAACCAAACAAAAAACCCCAAACCAGAACACCCCAGTAACTATCTTATTACAACAAGAGCTACTAATTTTCTCCAACAGGCTTCTGTTTTCCATTATGTCTTCTGGAAACAGAAAAATACACTTTTAATGTGATTACTTTTAAATTTTATTTACTGTTATCTAGGCACACTAATGTTTATCAGATTTTTTATTCCAGTTCAGTAATACAGTAACCTAAAAAAAACCCCGCAAATTAATTGTTGAATCATTGCAACTCATTTATGAAATCCATTAACCAGTTACAAGTGCAACTACATCATAAAATGAATATACAAGAATATCGTTATTACTGTACAGGATATATTTATATCTATAGTGTTTGGACAAAACCAGATTTTAACAGGCACTTAAAAAAGCTACTTTCAATATTTCTGTATATTGTTTGCCTGTTATGCAAAATTCCAGACTTGTAATTGCATAGCAAATGGATACATACACTATCATCCAACTATATTCATCCTTTTTTACATTAAAGGTATGAGTATACACTCACATATACATACATACCCACCCATGTGCATATATGCATACAAATACACATACATATTTATACACAAATACATATCTTTAGAGATATGTTTCTTAAGATGCATTTACACAAGCCGTGGCTGAAAGCAGAGCCCTGACAACCAAGTAAATTTTTAATTAAATGAACTTAAGTTTGACTTTAGTCTTTATACTCAGAAATGTTAATCTTCAGAAAACTGATTATAGACTACAAATTACATGAGCACAGTACAGAATAAATCCAGAAATATTCAAATGGGTTCTGTTTTGTCTTAAAGCATTCAGGGCATCAGTCATCCACAGTCAATGTCAAAGCTCACGTTGCCTTCAGTATTGTAAGACCAAAAATTTGGCCTGTCTGAAAAACAGAGAAAAAACCTTACCTTGAAAAAATCAGTGAATTATAAGAAAGGACCAGAAAAATATGATATCTGAGGTAAACATTAAACACTCAATTAAAAAATAATGGTTAGGTAATTAGTAAGGAAAAATAATTAACTGTAATTGAATTCAGTAATCATTTACTTCTGATAATACCAGATACCAGATATAATTAATAGTCACTATTGTAATTCTTCAATTTGTTATTTATTTGGGGCATTTCACCTTGTAGTGGGAATCTAAGCATTATTTTGTAACAAGAAAGTGTGTACATATATACATACACTCACACACACATTTGTATTTAAACAGAAAATAAAGAAGCTTGAAACAGCCTTTTCAGCTACCCTGTAGAAAATGACCTAAAATATACAGTAGAAGACATAACCTGGTTGATAATGTCAAAGCACCCTCAGAAATCCATGTCTACTTGCAACAAAAATTAGGGACAGTTGAAAAATACAAGACAGATTTTACAGGCCTACTGGAAAATTATCTGATGTCAGAGGAAGGATTCCCAAATAGCTAGATGCAGTGAAAGGATTGAATTACATTCTGGTTTATGAATGTTCATCTGGGTTGTTTATCTACAACATTTCCAATGGATTATAGTGCTTCAGTTGTCTGGACCAGGCAGGGCAAGAATTTTTCTCACACACAACAAATTGCCTAAAAGTCTTTGTAGATAAAATCTCAAACCTCAGATACTTTAGTATAAATGATTACAATTATAAAAATCAACTATTATCAATATATTTAAGAAAATTGATTTAATTCTATTGGCTTTCCCAGTGTATATAATCTAGTTTTTAGATTTTTCTGTATCAGCCTGCTTCCAAATCTGATTATCTGAGAGCTCTGGATAATGGATTTGAAACCTTATAAAAATGTAAGATTATCATCTGTTCTAGTTTTGCTTATAGCCAGATATATTACGGCATTAGCTTCCCAGCTGAAAGGTAATAAAAATATTTAATTGTACCTACAAGTTATTGAAAATAATCTTTAATTATAAATTTGATGCGGCAAATGAATAAAGATCTCTATAGAAAATTAAAATGGCTTAGTGCCAATGTCAAAGCGGTTCTTTCTATATTTTATCCAGAGTTTACTTATTTGTGAAAGTTGTAATTTTTCCCTGTACATAAATATGTTAAGAGGTGTTCTCTCAAGTCTATTCTCCCAAAGAAAGGAATTCTGGATGTTGCATATTTTTCAGTGTTTGGCACGTCCCTGGGTTTTAAAACTAATTCTTCATGTAAAAGACAAGTGTCAGAGAGACTGGAACTGCAATGTCCAGGTCTCAAAAGGCCTCGTTCAACTGAGACTGTTTATAATCTTGTCCTTGATGTTCATGCACGAGTTTCATTCTGTCAGTATCCCTCCCTGGAAGTACATTCTCTTCCAGGTGCCCAGTCTGTGTAGGGTGCATGCAGGGTTAGCTGTAGTAAAAAAGGAAGCAACCTGTGACTTCGGATTAAAGCCTGAGCTTCCACCACAAGCAACACTGTGACAGCGACAGTTCTATAATCGACTTGACTTCTCAGTTGTATGTAGTGATTTTCCAGGTTTAATGTCTTTCCTAACCAGACTGCCACAGAGAAGAAAGAGTTGAGTATTGGATGGTTTGGTTTGGGGTTTGGTTTTGAAGGCTTTTCAATCCAAATGGTGTTGCGTTGTCTGATTTCAGGTAGTTTAAACCAAGTGAGGATCAAAGCGGTTTATAGATTTCTTAATGACGTCAGTGAGCTGTGGAGTCGGGACCTATGTCAACAGAGAAACTACAATACTAGACAGTTACAAAATGTTAATGAACATTTTAACTTTTAAAAATATCCTTCTAGAACTTATATTTACTTCTAGAACAGTATATTTACTGCCAAATATATTCCCTATAAATTCTAGAACCTGGCAGTGGGGGCAGGTCCCTGCCCACGGGGGGCAGCGCCCCGGGGTGCCCCAGGGGAGGCAGCGCCCGCCTGCCTGCCC
>ML998048.1:5295967-5347120 GCA_010365825.1 Otus sunia | reverse complement strand
CTTACAGGTCTTCATGTTTCTCCTATATTCGTTTCAAGGTGACTCTGTTTCAGTCTCTGGGGAATCCCCTGGTAACGGCTTAACCCAGATGATGGTCATCTTTGTCTTGAATGTTCCCAGTTTTGGGGCAGATGCCCTTCCAGACAGCCCGGTGTATTCGATTCACTGTCTACACCTGTATTCTTATCTTGAAGCATGTTGACACGCAGGACTTCTGCCAAAGGTGAGACATGAAAGCAACCACTGATATGTATACATAAATACATATGTGTGAGCATATCGATACACAGGTATTTTTTCAGAAGATATTTTCAGTTTGTTTACCCATTCACACAGATATGTGTAGGATATTCTTATCTTTCCTCACCATCTTTCCATCCTTCCCCAATGTACTTTTTTGATTTTAACCTTCAAACAATTAACTACTCCTCTCTAGGCCTTATTCCAGTAATTTTAACTAAACTGTTGACATTTTCTTATGTCAGGCTTAGAGCAAAATTGTTTTGATTTAATTATTGTCATAAAATTATCAAAGAACTGTCATCTAAAACAGAGGATGATGTTAAGATGTCAAACTAGTCAAGCAGTGTACATGCAAATTTGTGAAGACACTGGTGCAATGCTGTATGAAGATTGATACAAAAAATATCATTAGACATCAATGGAGGGGAAGACCTCATAAAGTTGTTTGCTGGGATTCATGATGTGATAAACGTATCTGCAAGAATCACTTTAATTTATATTTAAGCCTACAAAAGTTCAGTTTCTTCAGCAAGGTGTTGTAAACTCGTTACTGATACAATCCCTGAAACACTGCTGTAGTTCTGAAGCATTAAATGTCCCTTTTTTTCCCCCATCATCCTGCTTTTCTCAATGTCTCCTCCATTTCCTGGTTTTAATTTCTTTGTTGGTAGCATTACCTTATCTCTTCTGCCATCCCATTCTCCTCGCTCTGTCCGTTGTAATATATTAATTAAAAACAAACATACAAATCAAATACTCCCTTCTTACTAAGAATGATGATTTACCTGCACTTTGACAGCCATTAACTCTCATGACTTAAATTCCATGCTTTATCCTTCTATCTTCTGCTTTCTATGGAATTTTACACTCTGGGTTCAGTGAGTCAGGTCCAAGGAATGGTGGAACACTCATACACAAGGATTTATCCTGGCCTCTGACAAATAATGACCGATGCATTATTCTCCTTCCCCCATCAACAGAGAGTCTGCGAAGCCAAATAGTTGTGATTGCATTATATGCACTGGAAAATGTATAGTTTCAGGTCCCACACTTCCATTTGAAATTTGTAGAAATACTCACATGACAATGGATATTAAATTGATCTGGTGCAGCACAGACGTGTCAGGCCCACTTAGATACCTCTACTCTTCTTTTGACTTCAAAAGGCATAGAAAACTCTAATACACCAGACTATCACAGAGTCTATCAATTCTGTGCCACATGTGCAAGGGATCTTGGATACAGTACATGTTCTGATATTAAGTGTCATGCATTCTAGAGTAACTTTTTCCTGCTTTGAAACCCGAGTGGCTATTAAAAAGAAGTTGTAGCTGGTCAAACAAATGATAAACCATAAAAGGCAGTCTGTTTTTAAGCTAAAAGTATAAAAATGAAATAAAAATACATTAATTAAATTAAAAACTGAAAAGTATTGAAATTTGCTAATATTCTTTCAATTTGAAATTGGCAAAAACAGTGAACGAAAATAAATCCTCAAGCACTGATAGTCATTACCTGAAATATTTTTTGTCTTATTTTTCTCTCTAGAAGCTTGGGCCATTTGTAGCACCTCACTTTGTTTTCTAATAAAATACAGCTCAAGATCACAAGGATTTAGTTATTCTAATTTTAAAAATAAGAAAGAAAGTGTATAATGAAGAAGAATACTTCTGAAATTTTATTCAAATTGCTTCATAAAACATATAAAACAACTGAGAAACATTTTAAAGTTTCTACCAGGGGCCTTTGAAAACACCATACAGTAACAATTTCAGAATTATATCTTCAGACAAATTGCTTCATATAGGAGAAAAGCTAAAAAAATCAGAAAAAAAAAAGGCCTATTATGATGTAATAGCTCAAAAATGTCAAACTTCTATCAATTTTTAACGGTTATTTGAACCTTGAAACTCTGACACTAACCTGATCATACCAGTCATGTTTTGGCAGTTTTAACAAATAGAAAATAATAAAATAAAAATGGAATATTTTGTTTCCTAGAAGATCTGGGAAGGAAGAGATTTTTCCTTTCCTGTGAAATCTTTTCCTAATTTCAAGTGTTGCACATTGCACATGGACACTTAACACATCATAGCTATATGTCTACATGGGGCAGAGAGATGAAATTTTCACGTTCCTGGACTGAATTAATCATGGAAGAGACTTGAATTTATTGAACTGAAAGAACCTGAATTTCCTGTTTTCCTCATTCTCTGGAACCATTTCTCTTTGAATAATTAGAGAATGCACAAAGTACCCAAGTATTAGTCTCTCTTCCTTTCTGTCTATGTGCCTGCCTGCCTCTGTTTTTGAAATGAACCATTTGAGGTTTTGGTGTGGGCTTTGTTTTTTTTTGTTTGTTTTATTTTTATTATTAGAACAGGCAGTATGGTGAGTAGAATGGTAGATGACAGGAAATCCTGATGACAAAGTGATTAAGAGGAAGAAATGTAAAGGAGACACCTGGAGAAATAGAATGCTGATAGAGGAAGAAAGAGACATTTTATGCTTCAGAACTACAGCTATATGTATTAGAGATGACATCGGTAATGAGATTCCCCGGTTGAACTGTCTCCCATCCTATGTATTTATAGCCATGGTTTCCATTTTAATGGGCCAATATTTTGCAGCAAAAATCAACTTCCCTGAAGAATGCCCAGCTGCATGTTTCCTGTCGACACCTGTTCATGGCAGTACTTTTTTCCTCCTGGAAGTCTTAGACAAATACGTTGGAAAACAGCTGTGTGTTTCCAAAGACCATGATACAAAATCTAGAGTTACTTCTTAAGAGAGCTTTGTCTTTTTTTTTAACAGATATTCAATGAAGAGTAGTCAGAAAAATATTATCTGACAAAAATGTGTGAATTAAATAGTTACAGAAAAGTCTTGAGACTTTAAAAAAGGGATATCTAAATGTAGATTGCTAGCCTGGATTTTCAACTTCTAGAAGCCCTTATGTATGTGTGGCAAAGTGAGAAAATGGCTGTGAAACATTGATATTTTGCTATGCTATAATATTTACCTCTGCATTTGGTTTACAAAGGTATAAACATAAAGAACTGAAGGATTAAAGCCCTTAGGTTTTACTTTGTCTAAGTGTAACTCATTGCTTCCTCTGCATTGTGTTAGGGACTGGTTGAGCCCTGCACTGAATTAAGCTCAAGAGAGAACACACATTAATTTTCTCCTCCTGCTCTTTCTGTATATATTGCACCATGACCAGTTCAGAGGGTTTTGGAGCTTTAATCTACATATAAGTACACTGATCTAGGACCTAGGACATCTGTTGTTTTTTGGTTTTGTTTTTGTTTTTGTTTTTTTTTTCTGAATGGCTTTGTACTGTCATGGAAAGCTTGGCATTAAACAATTAAAGAAATAATTATTTGCATACTTTGAATATATGCGAGCAGTTTTATTACTGCCGAATATATTCCCTTGGACCAAATTAGTGATCAGAGTTCCTTAAAAATATAAATAAACATAAGTCCTAACACAAATGGATGGCATACTATTCAATCCCTTCCTCTCCAAAATTTTCCACAAAAATTAAGGGGCATTTGGCCATTTTTCAAAGTACACAGTATTTTAACTCCAAATACCTACAATGAGTTGGAGGATGTGGAGGTGGAAGAAGGTGAGGCAAAAATATGGTCTTTAACAATATTCAGCTTTCTGGTGGGAGTGGCATGAGATTATTTTCTTTTAAGTAACAATGATACTTCTTATTGATACTTTATAAAGCAGTTTGATGCAATTCCTAAACATGTTGTACAGCATATACTGCCTTTTCTTTTTCTTTTCTGATCTGTCTCAGAACCATGTCCAATATTTTACAAATATAATAAATATTTGCAACACACAGAGAAAAAGTATAGATTATGTAACTGCATATAGAACATGATTACACGAAATGTAACTTAAACCGGTAGATTTGTTCAGTTCGTAAAAACAAAAGAACTCTCAAATGATGGAAAAGATCTTTCAAACTAACTTTAGCAAACAAATGTTTGCTAAAAAAAGATTAGGTTCTTTACTTCTATATTATTTTTAACTGTCCATTATGACTAGCATATTGTCTGCAAAATAATCCATACTTTACTGGCTGCTAGATTTTCCCCCAAAACGAAGACCAAATCTGTACCAAAAAAGGACAAGTGACATGAATGAAGTCTAACTACACTGAGAATATTAAATTTATGATAGCACACCTGCAGATGGTGCTGTTCCACAACATTTACTGCATAAAATCGGATTAAAATGCATCAGTTGGTCTATTTTTTATCTTTCATTATATATTGCCATACAGTACATGCAACTTTTACATAAAATGGTTGGCTGTGTGTGAAGGCCAAACTAGATGGAAAACAATGCATAAAGATATAATGTTTCCACATCCCAAAGATAATTCCTTTTTTTTCCACTCCCTTCTTATTAGAATGTTAGCAGTTATACAAAGATGTCATGTTTCTTTTTAATAGTATACAGCATTTTAGCATTGTTTGTGAGACCAAAAACTGTAGTTACTCAGAGAGGCTATGTTTTAATTTGTGTTTCCATTTCAAACATGATACAGTGTATGAACAATTGTTAGCAAGTGTTCTCCTACAGAATATTATTATTTATAAGCTACACATTAGGAATTATACTGGTATCACAAAGACTGTGGGGACAGTAGAAATAAAATATTGCTCCACAGAGAGAAAAATTTTCAAAGCTGTGTTTATTGCCAGAGCAGAAGACTGAGGGCAACATGTGTTATCAAATGTATTATTTAGTCTTTCTATACATTTAATGTGATTTCTGCTGGAACTGGTTGTATTTATTTTATTTCATAGTTTTACATTTTTTAATCATGAATGAAAGAATCACTATTACTACTACTACAAATACTAACTGCTACTACTACTAGAACTAGTACTATTATTAGTACCACTATTTGTACAAATCATGTCTCTATATGTCATTATCTCTTTATGGAGAGCCTAAATCTAGTCTCCATTCCAATGGGACAGTCTGTTTAAATCAATAACACTGCACCAGTAGAAATCAAATGGGTCTCTGAAAGTGAATTATGATTTCCACATTTTAAAGCATAACAAAAACTTAGTGAATATATCTGAGCATGGAAAACACACAATTTCAGAAACATTTCTATAAGATATTAACATACGTTGCAGAAGAAGCCCTAAAGAATTCAACAGAGACTTTTATTTGCAGGTGACTTTTTCAGAAGATTAATATTTTATAAAAATAAGGAATGACAATTAATTTTACTTAGACACTTAAATCTCCAAAGTTTTTGGTAGTATATAAATCAAGAAACATTAAACACTTTTAAAAATAAAAAATATATGCATATCATAAGCAGATATTAAGTTTTAGTTACAGGGTAAGTAAACTGAAGAAATGTGAGTGGTTTAAGTGAGAAATCTTGACCCACTGGCACTAGTGGGACTACTTTCATTGACTTCACTGGTGTCAAAATTAGATATGCTAGTCTTCCACAGTCAAAACCTCTCATTGAGTGGGAGGTCAGAATATTTCATGTGTATAAACATAATTATTGAGTTTTCTGTTGATTTTGCTGGGATATTTACTTTGAGGGTCTATGTTATGCCTTCTAAGAAATAAAATAGAAATGATTCACTACTATTTATTGGGAGAAGGGATTAATCACTTTTTTTTTACTCACTCTGCAGAGTAAACAGAGGATTTAATAATTAATAGATAATCAGAAGATCCTTTGGATGCCTCATGCATCTTCAGTATCTCTGATGCTTCACCTCATTTGCTGTTGTATATGGAATTTGGTCTTCAAAACTTCCTAGTCCCTCAATTTAAATTTTGCAATTATATCTGTCAATACATGAGGAAACTGATGTCATGTGTACCTTCAGTTCCCTGGTGATAGCCTGTGGAGTCATGCTGCTATGAATTAATTTATGTTAGGCCTTTAACAGAATTCTTAATTTTAGCTCCATCTGCTTCAGATCTATTGATAATACACATGTTCGCAAATAGGTCAGTCTAATGTCTGTCCACACTAGGTCCTTGGATTTTTGAATCTTAAAGACACACATTTAAGTGGTTTGGATTGCCTGTTGCTGATACCCATTTTTCAAACTTGCTCATATTCAGGTTCCAGTTTATGAGCTGTAAAGTGACTTAAACAGTGTAATGAAATTCTGCAAAATTTTAGAAAAATATTTAAATGATTTTATTAGAAGTTCACTGAAGATTACCTTTGGTGAGACAAATAAATATACAAACAAAATACTGACTATTCTTGACAAACAAACATGCTAAATTAGTAGTTAGTGATCTGGGATGGGGGAGAAATAGGCATCACACCAAGAGACAATACCATAGAATCCTCAAATTCACTGCTGTTGATTTTTATTATTTTTACTATTTGTACATAACCACATGTACTGTTAAGGATATGAAAAATAGTAATATTTTCAATGTTTCTTATGTATTTGTAAGTTAATTTGTAAATATACTACATATTTTTTACATAAATTTAATACATATCTCTTATATTTGACTGTATAACACTAGCACATGCCATGTCACTTAGAAATGGATTTAGCTTAAGGAGTCAACAGATAAAAGCCCAGTGCTCTGACCATATGTGAAATACAAATGTTTTTTAATATTTTTCTAGGAACTATTATCCTTTTTTCATGCTTTCAGAAGATGGAAAGGGTTTAGTGGGAGGTTATCTATACAGTATGACTAACCAAGACAATGATGGGGCATTTGACTAATTAATGAATTCATTTAACTACTACTTAATTGCATAGTACATTCTTTTGTTGCATAGTAAAGATAAATTTGGAAGAAAGTAATATGAAGTAATTAATCTATCTTGTCATAGAACAATCTACTAATATAAAATTTTTCATTCTGCTTTCAGAGTTGTGGCCACCTGCAGACATAATATGACAATCTTCAAATTCATTGTTTCCTACTTATGTGATATGTATTGTTCAAAGACAGTAGCTGGTGTACATTGTGCATAATACACTGGTTGCATTATACAGAGATTTATCTTTAAACCATACTGGAAAATGTTCTAGAAAATATTTTCAGGCTTTGATTAGTTTTCCATGCTCTTTAATATAAAAATCTTATTTTCTTCCATCCTTGAAAAGTTGATAATTCCCCTAACTTATTCCTATCTTTTGAGTCTTTTTTTTTTTTCTCCCCAGTTCTTACTTAGTTAAGTAAAAAGCAAAAACATCCAAGTAATCAGATTAGAAACTCCCATTTTCTCTTAAAAACTAGATTTACTAAGCTGTTAGCTGTACTCTCCTAAAAACAAAAATTAGAAAGTAAACCCAAATGTGTTCTTATGGTATGTTTAGAGAAGGGCATCAGAAGAGAAAATTAGATGACATTTGTAGAAAGTTATGCCATATACCACACAATATGTATAAACTTGCAATATATATAGTAGGTTTTTGATAATTTAAAATTATATGTTCCTTAAATAGATTTAATTTCTCAAATAACTTTATTTTTGTATATGAATTTACTGATCAAATTCTCTTACTCCTTATTTCTGTAAATATTTACAATTGTTTTACGACCATGTCTTAACAATTTGTTACAATTGTGTTTAGAAAAGTTGAAAAACTAGTTATCTAAAATTTCAGTTTGCTATTGAATAGAAGTTTAATGTTTCATCTAAAATTTTGAATTCTCTGTTACTGTTCTCTGTCACACCAGGGAACCCAGCACTGAACACAGTACTCTGGCTGTGTCTCACCAGTGCTGACTAGGATATCACCTCCTTTGCCTTGCTACTGGATCTCGGTACAAATCCACGATTACACCATATCAGTACATCAACTTCTTATAATGGAATAATTAATTAAATGCTGTCACATTTGAAATTAAATTTTAAACGTTCAGTTATATATAGACTCTTCTGAATACCAGAATCACTTATATCATATGTTTTCCTTAGTTTTGACTTCAGCAGAAGCTGCTGTACCTTGAAGCTGTTTCAGCCTCCAAGCTTCAGAATTTCAATTTTGAAAGGAGTGGCCCTTCGAAGACAGAAATTATGGCCCCCAGGTATTCAGTGAACACAACTTGGGCTAGAATATTCATGTATTCAGTTTAATTCAAAGAGAGAGAAATATCTGTCCTTTCTAATACCACTTATTTACCAGTTCAGACAGTAGTTTATCTGACTTGAGTACCACTCACTTTAACTTCATCTAGCGTGCATGGATGGAAAAATATCTCTGAGAGTGAATATTTGCCCTATATAGCCAGTAAAAATGTTCAGATCCAATGAACCAAGAAAAACCCCCCAAAACCCCAAATCACAGTGTTTGGGGTTTTTTTTTAAATTTCTTTCTTAGGAAACTGAGTATCAGAGTACCAGAGTATTGTAGAGCAACAACTGTTGCACTTGAAATAAGACTGAAATACATCCAAGGTTACTCAACTGGCAGTTGCTGATTCTCAGGTCCTCTGTTATCAAGCTGCAAGGCTATGCATTGGTTAATGCCTTTTTACTGAAAATGAATGGGCTGGATTTCTCCCTTTCTAATATTTTTCATTAAAACATAAGTCCAAATATTTTATCAATACAACACTCTTCCTCATCATCTCTAAAACTGCCAGATCACAGTTGTCAAATGATTGGAACTGTGTATTAATGAGTGAATGTCTGGAATACTTACGTAAAAATAAAATGCTCAGCTAAATTGCATAGAACTGTCTCAAACTGCTTTAACATAGAGGTTTTTGTACTTAATTAATCAAACATTATTCCTGAGAATGCATTTTCCATGAATTGTCAAAGAGATGATTAATTATTCTTCCTATCTGGGGACACTCACGTTTACTTCAGGTTTACTTTGAACATCTCACATAGGTTCATGTTCAGGTCCTGGTGCCTACACCAGAAAGAGGTGTAGGGTGTTGAAGGAAGCAGTTCAGAGTGATGATATTAGATGCCCCAGGTTAGATAGTGCAGATATACATTACATTGCTATCCACCAAAAATACTGACATAGGGAATATGGATGTAGCATCTTTTGACTATAGGTCAAAATTACTTGTTGACAAAGTTATTATTTGTGGTGAAGTACTGAAATCAGTATAACTAAATATATTTCACCACCAGGGAAAGTGGTCTATTAACCTATTAGATGAGAATCGTAACACCGACTAATTTACAGCAGAATTCCCTAGGGGTAGAGGCAGACTAAGGATTTTCAGTATTAGAAAGAGGAGTTTGTCATGTAAAAATAACAAGTACAGATCCTGTTAAGCTATTTGAGTTGCTTACTATACCAACATCTGTGTCTGAGTTTAGGCTTAGAGATTCAGTTTGTAGGCAGTGGGAAAATGCAAGCACTTGAGTATTTAGTTCACCTAGCAAACTTTGAATGTCTACTTTTATCCATGAGATTAATCATGATTTACAAGTGACTGTCTCCTTCAACCATAATGGAAGGTTAGGATGGTTATATTCATACATTATATTTGTTCAGGTGAATCCGTCCTTAACAATAGTCCATGATTTTAGGACTCGGTGTCTCCTTATCATTAGAGATGTAAGGCTGATAAAACAGCCTTCCAATTAGATTTGTGGAGGCAACAATAAATAACAGGATCTGCAAATGTTTCTTACAGTCTTGTGTTCCTGTTAGATCTACTACTCATGTTGACTAATATACTCACTGCAACATTGCAGTCTCTGGATAGGTCTCTTGGTCATTTCTAATTGTCTTTATAAATAGCAACGTCTCACTACTGCCAGATCACAGTAACAAAGGCATGTGTAACCTCAAAACTGGTGGGAACATAACAGGTTCAACACTGGGAAACCACTGGTATGTGGATACATTGCTTACACAAACGCAAATGATTAAGTTATGCACTTCCCAGATTCAAAATGGCAGCTAATGTACTGCAAATAGAATTTCACAGGATTTCATCATAAATTTAAAATAATGCACTTCAGCAAAGTGATTGCCACAGAAAGATAGTAAAATAATAACCCTAAGGGTAACTGTTGAGATTATCTTTTGGGGGTTTGTTTGGGCTTGTTTGTTGGGTGGGTTGGGTTTTTTTTGTGTGTGTGTCCCTACCATTATTCAGAAAAAAAAGCTAAAACCTTGCATTTATAAAGCTAAGTAGATTTTCCCCTTCCTCACCTTTCACGCCCACACCTCACTCTCTGTCTCTTCCACACACAAATGTATTAGATAATTAATGCAGCAAAGAAAGGAGGAATAGCACATTTTGAAGAATAAAGTGAATCTTTTATATGACTTGTGAGGTATAGCAGGTCTTGTGTATTTTAAAGCATAATGATCTAATTTCTGTTTGCATCATTGTGGTGATGCCTTTTTTTTCAAGGACAACATAAGAAATTTTACAATAAATATAGGATTGGACTCAATATTAAGCAAGTGTGCAGGTGTGTATTTTCTGTTTATGTCTATTGGTGCTTTGAATTAATAAATTGATGGAGAAAATGATATTTTAAAATTGTTCTTTTGTTTCTTTCTCTTTTTTTAGTAAGACTTTTGATTACATCATTTATACATACTTTGAGAGAGGTACCTTTAATAAGTCATTAGACAAAGTAAGATTAAAGAAAATAACAAATTTGTATCATCTAACATCAAGAATGTTCAGTTAATGATAATGACATGACACATTTGAACTTGTATGATAAACAGAAAAAAAATAATGAAACAAAAATGAATTGAGTCAGTGAAGATAATTATGGTAATTTTATCCAGCTCAATTTCTCTTTCAAAAGAACATGTAATTGCTCTGATATTTTGTTTCCAACCACCTTGTCTCTGAGCCAATATAAACTAAGGGCAAACTGGATTACAGGCTCTCCCTTCTCCCTGCTATTTATCAAAACTTTATCCAACTGAAAGATTCAAAGCCCTCAGCCACCTCTTTGGGTCCTGCTCATATTCCAGTTATCATCGTGAGGTGAAGGTGTCGAGATTAAGGGAAAAAGGGAGTTTCAGTCTGGGGGGAGATGACACCCCATGAGGAATAAATGGCATCTTGCTCCAAAGACTGTCTGAGATGTCAGGTATAAACGGTGTTCCTTGACATATCTCTTGAACGTGTTGATAATTTTTACTGTTCATCCTTCTTCTTTTTAATTGCTGTAATGCTAAAACAGTAATTTGTGTTCATAAAAGAACTTTCAAGAATTTTCTCCATTTCATTCAAAGTAAAATGGATTAGATTAGTTTGTCAGGGCTCATCTCATCTCTATCTGAGGCATGGTCTGGGGTGATGGTACTGATCCAGTTACAAGAACAATCTCATTTAGAAACCATAATTACAATAATGACTAACATCCACTGCTGTTTACTTGTAAACTCCTGAAAAATCAGTTGGAAATTAGCTAAATTTCAAAGTTTTTTCACGTTTCATAATAAGATGTCATAACTTGTAAAATTATTTTTATTCTTCTGAAGTTGAGTGGTCGAATACTGTCAGCTCAGAAGTGAGTTTTCTCATTTTCTTCACCGTGTCTTTATACTTTAAATCATATTAAGAGCTGTTTAAATAAAGTTGGCACCACTGCAGTAACTTTTAACATCTCTTAATTGGGCTTTTTGCTACAACTAATTCTATGGGATTCATAACCTATCTGATTTAGGTAATCTTAATATTGTAATTATACTACCAGAATCTGAACTGTACTGAACACAATAAAAGTTGGGGAATTCCAGTCTCAGCTCTAATATAACACTCTCCCAAATATATCAATGCCCAGTTTGTACTTCTGTCCAGTCTCATTTTAATACATCTTTCTTGCAAATGCTTATGCAAAGCTATATACAAATATAATGCTTCCTAAAACAATGCTGGATTTAATAAACATTGAATTTCATGATGTGACTTCTCACAAACATTAAATAGATATTAAAATAGGTGGGGCAAATACCAACACCCTCAGTGGAGAATGGATGTCTGCTTGGATTTCTGCAATACCTCATACAGTGGAATACTAATCTTGAAAAATTTAGATTAATCTGTAATACGTATAATTAAGAAGTATTTTGGTTTGTAGCCTATTTATGAATAGAAGTTAAAAAAGAAAATACAAACAGAAGTAGCATAGGTTTACTAATAACGTCAAAGTTGCATTATTATAGGGCATAGTATGAGCACCTATTTTCTTGTCAGACTGTATAAAAATATGAACTGAATGAAAGTTTAGTTTAGATGTTTTATTCATGTATTAATTATTTATAAACTATATGAAGTTCCGTTTTATATATAAAATGTGATTGTCAATAAATTCTGATAGCAACTGGAAGAAATTTAAATGTCTCTCCTAGAGAACATAGTCATAAAATGTAAAATGTGGGCCTTTTCTTACATGTGTCTCTAGAAACAGAGTAATTTTTCATTGCTGACACGTCTGCTATAGTTTATTTTGTTTTTCTTCTTCTCAAATTCATAATAATTCTCAGGAGTAAGGTCTTTTCTTAATAAGTACTGCTTGACATTTGCTGTTACATACATGACAGATATTTCAAAATGAGCATCCGTCAATGCTATGGTGTCAAATATAAACTTATTAGTCATGCAAATAACTTGGTCTACAGATTTTGTCAGTACCTTTTCACATTTTCAGACAAACAAAATCAAAAACCCTAGCAGAACAAAGTCAAACCAGTTCTTTTCATTGCCAGCATTAAAGAATTGCCAGATAGAAATTTGCACACCTATTACTATCATACTAAAGAGAAGTAAAAAAATACATTTAAAGGTTCTGAATATAATAATTATTTTTTTTCTCTAGTGAACTTAAATTGAAAGCTTAATTTACAGCAGTGGATTCAAAAATGGATGTTAGCTGTTAGACATGTAGCTCAATCAAAATCCTATGATGCTATTTAAAGGTCAAAGTGAATTAATCTTTATCCAACTGTTTTAATGTTACTTTTTTTTTTTTTTTTTTTTTTAACACTCAGAAGAGATATATCAGAGAGAGTATTCAATCTGAAGGTTGGGGTTTTTTGCATAAAATATTTTTTTTCTTGAATTTGAACTACTCTGAAAGGGAGCAGACAAGCTTTTCTTAAAACATTTGTCACTTTAGAAACAAATAAAATATTCAGATGTGGTTTATTTCTCTTTTACTATATTATATTTGAGGTTTGTAAATATTCACAAGCATTTATTTTGCAAACCTTTTCTTGAGTGGGGAGACAAGGGGAAATATTACAGAATTTAATTTTTAGGGTCTTATTTAGTCTCTTTTTGAAACTCATTTACAGCTAATTTTTAAACAAACATTACATGAAGTTGAGTTGTTGGTACGTCCTTGGAGTGGTGAAAGCTAACCACATATGTGGTTGTGTTACTAAGAGTGTAGCCAAGAGTTTGAAGGATTTGGTACTTATGAGACTGTATCTGGAGAATGTACATATTTTTAGGCTCTACAACACAAGAGAAGAACTGATATGTAAGAGCAACTCCAGCAAAGAGTCACTGAGATAATTAGAGGACTGGAGCACATATAAAAGGAAGCTTGGAAAGTTTGTTCAGTCTGGAGAAGGCAAAGCTATATGTTTTTTAATGCTGTCTTCAATTATCTAATGGAAAATTATAGAGAGGATGAAGCCAGGCTCTTCCTAGAGATAAACAGTGAAAAGGTAAAAGGCAACAGACACCAGGTTTTGGAAGGGAAATTTGTATTAGTCATTAGAAAAACAAAATTTACAGTGGGGTAGTCAAATACTGGAAATAAATTTCCAGGAGGGGTTGAAGAATCTCCAGTATTGGAGAAAGACAAAATTTGACCAAAGAAGGCCCTAAACAACCTGACTTTGGGATTGGATTTTATTTTCAAGATAGTCCTGCTCTGTGTGGGGAGTTGGATCAGGCCATCTCCAGAGGTATTTTCCAACCTTACTTGTTCTATGGTTCTGTGACTAATTTTCTTTTTTTTTTTAATGTATATTGCTGATGATAATAGTCTTTTACACTCAGCCTAGTGCCATGCCATTGTCATCTGTTTCATGGTCTCTTCTGCCCAGTGGTGGGGATGTGTTAGTGTTGACAATGGACGTTATTTCTCTGCCTCTTGTCCAATCCTGTCTAGTTATCTTTTTTCCCATTTATTTCTCCCCAAAAGGTAAAGGTAAATTAACTTCTTTTGAAGTGTGGGTTCAGAGACATAAAATGGGATTAAGAATTCTGCATTAAATTCAGGAAACCCATAATCTCAGAGAAGAGAAGATGACAGAATCCTTTGAGGTGGCAGCTTTCAACATGGAGTCCTCTTCCTTTTGCTTCCAACCAGGTTGAATTGTTTATCGAAAAGGATTTATGAGAAGAGTAGGTCTCTTCTTATGCAGAATCCTTGAAACTTTAGTGTCTGAAAGAAAGTAGCACTCAGAAATTCCATGATGGTATTTTTGCTCTTGGTTTGGTGAAATATTAAGATCTTACTTCACCTGGTTAGTATACTCCTCTATTTCCGTATTCTTTGGGATCCCATCTTGCTTCTGAACAAACCTGAACAGTCAAATCCTAATTTTACTTAGATTTTGCTATTTCTGATAAGAGGCTACCAAGAATAACCAAACTATGGCATACTCCCTTTTTATTTCATTTCCCTTTCCTCCTGTTCTTATCATGCTGTGGGAGTGAGAGAATTTTACCAGTGAACAACTCACAGTACAGATTTACATCATAAAGTCTTTGCATTTCATTCTAATACCGTATCACTTCAGAACACCAAAATAAAATGAGGAAGCATTTCCCTAAGGGTTTATCTCATAGTGTGTCTGATTTATACAAGATTGATTAGTGCCTTGAAATTTTTTTGGATGGTATAATAGAGGCTAGAGAACTCATAAGATGGTTGCTTATCAGAAATCCTTTATTCTTGCAGGAGTATATGTAGGAGTGAAAAGTGGAAAAATACTTGGAAAACAGAGAAATCAAGAAATCTAAGAGTATCAAGCATCATCTGTACCATTTATACCTTTTCTTAGAACATGATCAAAGACCTTACCTGACATAAAAAGCATTTTTCCTACCAGAAAAAGTTCCTCCTCATCATTACAACAGCCAGCCCTTAGGCATGTTGGGCCTGTTTAGCACAAAAATGCAGAGTTTGCAACTTTATGCAACTAATTCTAACACACCTGTTACGTATGCTTCTTGCCAATATACTCAACTGTCCAGCTAAACATCTAAGCTCTCAGAAGAGGAATTGTATCTGTATTGTATTTAATGAATGTGCTGAATACAGTGGTTCTTTGCTTTAAATACAGAAAATGTTTTTGCAAGCTAGAATGAGTTCTTAGAGTCAAATGTCTGTGATCTGCATACTTCTGTCTCTATGGCAGTAGATGATAAATGGATCCTGACTATATAAAAAAGTAAAGAAAATTCAAAATACAAATGTGATGTCATAAAAGAATCAGGTGCTCATCATGATCTGTGAGAGAATCAGACCTGTAGAGATTAAAAAGGAATGTAGCCTTGCAGAAAGAATGATGAAGGGAACAAGGTTTTCTTAATTTAAGTTTCAAAACTAATTTCCTGATAGTAGAAGATTCAAGGTATTAGAAATAGATAGATCAATGTCTTCCTTCAGGTGAAAAGGTGGGCATGTAGATTTTCAATTTTCGCTTTTCTGTGGCACTTCTGCATTTTCACAGAGTGGTTGAGGTCATAAGTGACCTCTGGAGCATATCTAGTTCAAACTCCCTGCTCAAAGTGCTGTCCACTACAGCAGGTTACTTAGGGCAGAGCTCAATCAGGTTTTGAATATTGTCAAGGCTGGAGATTCTACAACCTCTCTGGGAAACCTGTGCCAGTGTTTGAACACCTTCACACTATTTTTTTTTCTTTTTCTTCTTATGTCTAATTGAAATATCCCATATTTCAGTTTGCGACTCTTGCCTCTGGGTCAGCTCAGTAAATATGATTTTGCCATTGCTAGTGTTAAATTATTTGATTAAAAGATAATTGCAATAAACACAATAAGCACAAAGAATCAGAAGCAGAACAATAGGTGGCCAAACCCTGGTTATCTTATCAGTGAAAATGAAGCACACTGAATTGACTAGGCTTAAGGTTTCACACCAAGATGAGCCAATCAAAGGAACTCTGTCCAAAATACCTTGCAAAATAAAGGGAGTTATTGCCTACAGGGGTGAGTTAGGAATTTTATCGGATGGAGATGGAAGACTTTTTAGTATGTCTATAGCTTTCTTTGTATGTATGTGAGTACTTTGTGTGATTATGCAGGTGCTGGTAAAGACACTGCTCTGTGTTGATCTGTGTGGCTAATCCATGTATGTCTTATATATTATGCATGTGTGCATGCATATGCACACACCCATTGGCAGTAAGTGCACAGCCCCACACTGACCTGTGTGGTTCCATGAGTTTCATGAAACCAACCAAATTAGGCTGCCTCTAACAACTAATGAAAGGCTCTACCCTGAGCTGAGCTGAGACTGCAGGTCTCAGGGCTGGCCTGGGCTCATCTTGGCTGGAGCCGGGCTGAGCTGGTTCCAGCTCCTGCCTCAGGACCAAGTGCCTGTTGCCTCCCCTGCCTGCGACTGAGCTCAGCCAGTGTCTCTGTGGAAAGGGTTCTAAACACAGTTTTTTAGTTGCTGTCTAAGAAACAAGAGGCCATGGGGAGGCTGAGCCTGGGGGAGGCTGTGGGACCACCCTCACACTCAGCTGTGAGCAGCCAGAGGGAATCAATTAGTATTAACAAATTATAAAAATAAAGTCAAACAACTCAAGACTAGGAGGAAGTAGTCCCCAATTTGAACATTAAACTTGTTACAGTGAAGTCCTCAGGATGACGATGGCTCATTGTAACCATTACTTTTTCTTCAGAAAGAATGAGACTATCAATCTTAGGACTTAGAAGGACATTAGAAGGATAGATTTAACACTGATGAAAAGACAGTGGTACCAGGAAGTTTATGTATAATCATTTTTGCTGTATTTTAGTGAGAATTTTCTATGTTAATTTTGACAATTAGACTGTTAAAACATCAGTCAGATTAACAATATATATAGTCTGTTCCCTTCTGTCCGTAACAACTATAATGCTAGGCTAGGATATTAAAAATACTTATATCAAAAAGACTTCCATTCAGCTCTGTACTTGGGCCATTGTTATACAAAAAAAAAAAGTATTTAAGCTCATGCTTTTCCTCCAGGAAATTATACTGCATTTTTAAGAAGCATGGTACAAGTTAGAAATCACCCAGCTGAGCAACAAACAAAAAAAAGTAAAAGGCAAATAATAATAATCAATGGACGTGTTCTGGACATGGTTTTCCAACACTTTTCTATTTCTGACAGAAATCTACTAAAAAATTTCCGGGTGTGTCTAAGAGGATCAAGTGCTGCTTGATAAAGGGCAAAAGTGTAACTGCCACTAGAGACCATCAGTAAACAGATCTACATCTTCACTCTTATCCTTCACTCCTGGAGCCAAGATTAGGAAGTACTACAACCAATGATCTGTGACAAATGAGACTGCATTACTTTATGAGGAAGTAAGAAGACAGATAATAATGTAATGTTTATTTTCCCTCAGACTGAGGTAAACTGAGTGCTTTGTGGGGGATAACAAGTCACTTATAAGCAAGTTGTATGATTTCAACCAAACTTTATACCTATTAATGTGCAGAGTAATTAAATTCTTTCATGTGGGAAAAACTTTGGTGCTTACTGTCAGGTAAAATACTTATTTTTTTACAGGATGGTGAAAGTGGCTATCACCCAGTTGCCTGAGATTTCCTGAAGAGAACAGTATCACTGTGTGCTGAAATCCATTTAAATTGCATAGGTTCAGGGTATCCAGTATTTTCAAGTTATGTGAGTTTTAGTGTGTACACCCATATCACCTCTACAGAGTGCACAAGATAGACCAGACTTTCCAGACCTCTTCAAATGAGGAGATTGATTGTATGTGGAAAGATCTTTCTGAAGAAGAAATACTTCTACCTTAGTAGGTATTGCACTTATTGAACAAACTGATGCTTATTGGCTGTGGACATACCTGGTACTTCTGGTTCTACAAGCCACCTGTTCTGAGCTACTGTGTAGTATCAACCAAACTGATATGGCTGGCAGTCATCTGGAAATCTTAGACAAAAATGAAAAAAAAAATGTCAACTCACTTTATGTCACAGGAAAAGAAACCTGTCTGAGAATACCCAGCTATGAAATGAAAGATATGTACCAAACCAACATGGTACTATTAAAGCAGAGAAAATATAGAACATTTTAGTATTATTTTCACCGCAGAAAAGGAATGAAGAGCTGAAATACTGCAAATCTATGCATAGCAAAATAAAAAAAAAATCAGTTTAATGAAATAATTTTCAGAGTATTCTGAGGTAAAATACATTTCAGTTCTGCAATTCTTAGTGTTACCTCCATTTTCCATTTTGACACCAGTATTAACCCCATTCTTACATGGTTGATAGAAAGCATGACACAAGTTGGAGAAGAAAGTAAGTTAGATCAGAGGTAAATTTAGGAGGAAAAATGGATATAAGTTGAGGAAGAAAAATGGAAGACCATGCGCTTAAACAGAACTTATAGCCTGTAGAGGTCAGTTCAAAAAAGGAAATATTTTTAATTAGGTTATAGAACCCAAAACAAGTTACTCTATACCTCTTTTCCTGTGTGTAATTTGAAAAAAAGTTTCAAGAAATCTAAAATTTTTATCCAAGAAGAATAAATTTATCCAAATAATACAGATAGACAATACCTGAACCACTCTTATAAAGTATGGAAATACTTACTAGGCCCAGTCAGTAGGTGGGGTTCCACAGCTGAAAAGAAATCTCTGTCACAAAAAGATTACAACTTTTTACATGAGAGATGATAAATATAAAGAAATGTGAAAAGCATATGATAGGAGAAGGTAAAAGTTTGAAATTTTAAAAATTTGTTTGTAGGTTACAAAATGTCCAGTTAAAAGGTTCCATCTGTAATGTCAGGAATTTCCACTGGTGTTATCACTGTCTTTCACCCTCTCATCTTATCCATTTCCTATTCTCTGACAATTGTTTTACATTCCACAGCTTTTTTTTCTTTCCTTTTATGTTCCCATCTTTGTGGCTGGTCTCCTTGCATATGTTGTAGTTTTCCTTCTCTGCTTTGCTATCTTGGAAATCATTGACAAAAATTTCTACTTCTGTTACCATAAAAACCAGTGTGTGCTTATACAGAAAGCAGGCTGTAAGATTGAAGAACAAAGGAGAGTTAAGGCAGAAAAGGATAGTATTTCATAATTCATTTTACTCACAGCTCTACTGTGCTTACACTGACTTGTTTTAGTCACGACAAGCTGTAAGCATACTATGTAAGTATGAAAGAGATGTTTGTACAGGACAATGCATAGATCCAGGAAGCCTGAACCCTGGGGAGGGAAGGCAGGATGTCACCTCTACCTCTCTCCTGTGTACATCTCAAGAGCTAGTTGGAAGAACAGCTTTCAGCTGTTGAACTGCTGGAAGCATTGCAAATCCCAAAGAGAACTCCTAGGGTCCTAACCCTCTATGTGCTGGTCAAAATGTTGAGAACTCAATGTGTTTTCCCTTTTGTACAGCCAGGGCAGTTACTGTTGTTTATTATGTTCCCAAAGCTCTCCTGCTGACATTACACCTCATATAGGTAGAATATTTCTCATCACTGCCAGCCCAGCAAAGGTGAATGCCAATTCACACACTCAGTATAAACACCTTGGTATCCCATGCCATGATTTACTACTTTGTGTGGAAATAATATGTTTGCATGGAGAGTCCACCTTTTCTTGTGTGAGTGGAACTGTTATTTATTCAATTGAATAAGCAGCATTTGTATGCAGCCTTAATCATGAACATTTTGGAGACTGGCATCAGGCACTAAGTACAATCCTGTCAAATAGCTGGCAGTGGATTAACTTTGACACCTAGAAACATGCCAGATTCTGACAGAATAAGAACTTGCTGTATACCCAATGTCAATCATTCACTGAGTGCCACTCCAAATGCTTATCCTGTTAGTGATGACATCAATCTGCATTGGCATTCAAAATGCTGCTGCCTTTTGAATATAGAATTGAAAGCAACGGACAAAACCCCAAAGTGCATGCATTTTAGCAACCATTTAACCTTCCTTAAAAACTGGTGGCCACATCTGATGTGGGGATTCTGCTTTATTAATGGGCCAGTCAATTTACACAGCTGTTTGCAAAAAAAGGTATCTTTACTGTATGGTTAATCTATTGCTCTACAGTCAGGCTCACATGCAAGCAAAGTGATTCCCATCAGGAACCAAAACTTCACAGAGCTATTTATGTCTAATTCTAGTTACATGCCAAATTGTAAAAGTCTACTCACGTTAGTAACACCTAATAACGTATGGCAAGGGTCACACAGAGTTTTTATATGCTAGCCTAGTTATTAAAGCACTCAGTTCCTAAGAGAGAGCAGAGACACCAAGGTTCAAACTGAGGGGTTTCAGAACTATAGCCACAGATGCTTAGGCTTCAATTTATTTGATCTTCTCTTGTCTTCATAAATCCTGCATTTCTGTCTGCAGTGACCCAACTAAAGAGTAGCTTTCTATTTTCTCTTTCCCTTTTTCACTCTCTCTTGTTCTATAATCCACCAAAGTGAGTGTGACCTTGTGAAGTAGGAGATGAAGCGGAAAAGGAAATTGAACACATCTCCTATTTCCTAGGCAAGTGTTCTAACTATTAAACTGTTCAGAAGAGGAGTAGCTCTGCAGCAGTAGTGATGGATTAAAAAGTGGGCTGTGTTTAGTTAAGTCCTTGCCCTTGGGAAAGGACTCCACTAACCAAATCATACTTGGCTAGAGATCACTAATAAACAAGTCTGAGGCAAGTTCTTAAGATTTTTAAAAAGGCTAATAATTTAATTAGAATATCTGTCCTTTCCTTCAACTTTTTCCACCGTATATTTCCTATTAGCCATGGATAATCCTTTGGAGACATGTTTCTCTCAACAAAAGGCTTGGTATTTGATTACCTGAAAAACCCATCTCAGACCCTGCAACTGTTTTTTGTCTTTGAGATACAGAAATTGGACAATCATTTTAGAGATCTTACTTGTAGAATCAGATCATCAAATACTATTATGAAATCTATCACAAATTATATACTTGTACTACTGTTTATCTGCTACAATCCAGCCAGAAGGTAAGTTTCAAGTGATGTATTTAGGCAAAGCACACACCAGAACTTCTGTTCAACTAACAAGCTCAAACAGGAGCACAATACTTATTCTACTATCATGCCAGTGAGTCCTAATTCTACGACATTTGCAGGCCCATTTAAGCCATCTCCAAAAATCAGTGATGTCTTAATCTGGACTAGCTAAGTGATATGAGCATTCACTAACACAGGGCAGACGTATTCTCAAGGAAACTAGATCTTAGACTGAGTACTGTCCCTTCTCATTATCAGATAGAACAACATGTAATTCCTTTCATAAATTCAGTAACCTTATTTCTAAAACTGATTTACCTTATTTGACCTTTTAGGAGGTTATCTGAGAAACAAACTTCATCTGAGGAATGTCTAACAAGCCTGAAGTCGGTTCTTCACAAATGAAGGACCAAGGTAGCATGTCCGTATTACATTGTGCTGTGCAAATATTGTAGCTTGCTTAGAATTATCTGAGGTATTGGAACAAGGTCAACACTGCTGTAATTTTAGACAGTAGTCAACATGGTACTTTCATAAACTGAATCTATTTTTTAACATTTTTATTTGTCCTTCATAATATACATACCTGATCAGTCATTTATAAATCTTATTATTAAACATCTAAATCTCATAAGGAGTCTGAGCTTCCAATCTGAGTGTGAAAATTCCACTGAAGAAAAAGCACAGAAAATGTTAGATATTGTACTGCCAAGGTACTTCTAAGGAGCTGAGTTTAGTGCGTGCAATCTAGCATCAATGGCTCAAAAAGGCATCTTTCTGCCGCTGTCATGTGGAGGTCAGTGTTTGCACTCTTGTAAATAGCTGCAATAAAACCTGAAGTATTACTGGCTGCTTAAAATGCAGGCAATGTGGAACAAGTGCAACTGTCAGCAATAGAAGGCCTTGAATAGCTGTAAAGGTTAAATATCAATTTGTTTAAAAAAAGAAGTCAAACTCGTTCCTCTACCATAAACTGAAAATCTGACGGCATTCAACCCATTAAGAGTCCTGTCAGACGTTTGAATTTATAGCATTTGACACCCTTAAAAAACAGAACATACTTTTATTAAATATAGATTATTTTGGAAAGGTTTTTTTTAAAAATAGGTTCTTAATTCCATACACAGAAGCTTAGAAAACCTTGTCTAGGAATCCAAATTCTACATTTAAGGCCAGTACCAAAGGCACTGAACATTTTCTATTGAATTCAGTAGTTTTGGATCAGGACCTTAGAATTGCTTGAATACATGAAGAAAAGGGAAGACTGGATGCAGGAAGGACATATTTCTGACTGACCTCCTTGTTTTTATCTTACAGATTTTTTTTAGGATACTTTTTGTCTTTACATGGCAAATTATGAATTTTATGTTTCCTATGAAGAAAAAGAAAATATTCTTTCTATAGTAATGAACGTTCTCTTTTAATCTGAAAGGCATATCCACAATTTTTTTAAGGGTATTAAATTTACTTAGGCCTATGTCTAATTTTTACTTTGTTTTCAATGAAAGATTAAATGATGGATATAAATTGAACTTCAAAAGTAAAAAAAAAAACTTTTTTAAAAAATACTTGTGGAAGATATAGAATATTTGAAGTTTAAACCTTACAGGTTAAAATCTGATTCCAGTAAATCATGATAATTAAAATAACAATATCAGCAACAACAACAGTAATAGCAGATACAGTGAGACTTTCTCTACTGCTACAGAAATTGAAAGTGTTGAGATCTGAAATCAAGCAGAATTCTATTTTTCAATATTCAAATCAGTGATTGCAACACATTAGTTTTCTGAATTTATGTATAAGCATATGTTTCTATTTCACCCATTGATAGTATGAGATATTTCTAATACCTGTTTGGTATAAGACAGCATTTCCTCAGTTGTTGAACATTTCTTTTTTTTCTTTTTGTTAACATTTTTGGTCTTTTGTAAAAGCATCATACCAACTCTTGTTGGTACCTGTATTCATTTTTTTTTTTTTCCTGCCTTTGAAATCTGGAGAAACTGAATGCTTTCTTTGGTGGATACTTCAAATTTTTAAGATATTTTAAATTTTCTTGTCTTGCAGTAGGAAACTGATTAATTGAGATTTCTTTTCCAGCTGCTGTAAAAATTGGATAGGATTTTTTTATCTGATATGATGCCTGAGTTGCTTACAGATTATCTTGAATCCTTTCATTCTAACCCCTTTACTTAGCAGTATTAACCTATAATTCAGGCTGCTAGCAGCAGAAGCCTTTATTGTACAGCTTCTTTGAAGTCCTCAGATATATCAGCATGTAAGTCTGTATCTTAGATTAAAACTATATTACGTATACATGTAAATCCCTTGTTTTGTAAGTATATATAGATTAGGCTTTTCTCAGGAACAATGCCATTATTAATTAGTGGGTGAAGAATTAATATCTGAGCTCTTCCTTCCTGGACTTTTAAGAGAATTTATATAGGCAAAGACCGTGCTGCAGGGGCTGTTTCCCATCTGTGTGTCCACCAGGGCATGTCCTCCCACGTTCCTACATGACTTTGCCCACCCAATTCCTGTCAATTCCAGCCCTTTTGGACCCTGTCCTGGTTTAACCTCATGTATATTCTGGCATCAGCTCTTTGCTCAGCTCTCTTCTAGGTGTCAACAGAGGAGGGAGAAATACAAAGTACTCTTCTAGCTTTAAAGGGGAAAAAAGATGAGGATCAAGAGAAAGGCAGAAAAGGGAAAGAGAAATAAAAACAGGAGGGGAAAGAGAAGATTTTCGAAGAGTTCTTTCCTTGTTCTCCCTTATTCTACAAACAGTAATATTCCTGACCAGAGTTTTTTATATTAGCTTTAGTTATCTGATTTTCCTTACAGGAGGGATGGTGGATCAGGTTTCCAATTAGATCAGTGTTTTTCTCAAAAGTGGGCTGGAACTCCTTATTTCATTTATACTGACTTCAGACCTGGCCGGTCTTGCCTGACTGGAGAAGTAGGTGTGAGAACTGAACTGAGCTGAGCTGTGAAGTGCTAAGGCTTGGACAATAGGCCCAAGCCAGAGTTGACCTATAGATGAATCCTGTATATTTTATAACTGATAACCATTGTGCTAGTAGGTATTGTACTAAGTTATAACAACCCACTTATGCTGGTGTAAAAAGTGCTAAAGCATTGAAATACTGCAGCCTGAACAACAGGCCCCAAGCTGAAGCTGCTAACTTAGCATGTAGTCATTAATAAAATATGTAAACTCACTAGTGAAAGACAAAATATAATCAGTAGTGAGGAGAGAATGTATTCAACTTTCCTTTCGCAGCCTTGTTCAAGGCTGAGAACCCAAGTATTTGGCCTTGTTAGAAACTCCCTTGGTTCCCCCCCCCGAGCCCTGGCCAGGCTTTGGGTGGAATCCAACAGGAGAATGAAACCAGAAACTTTCCGCTCAAAACAAAGGTGCCAGCTATTCTGGCTTGCTGATTTTTAGGTATATAAGGCTGGACCCGCTCACAGCGACTTTGGAAGCCTCACCTACGGGTGGACGCAGCGCGTAGTATTTCCCACTTGCCGGGACAGGCTCTCCAAATCCTCGCTGTAACCGGGGCTGCCCAGCGACTGCGGGTCTGGATGATGATGATAATATATGCAAGTGGTGATGTATTTCTCTTAATTACTATTCTCTCTCTCATACCCTGTATTTTCCTGTTTGTTGCTTTAAGTGCACTGTTCTGCTTCTTCTTGCTGCATGTTTTCTGTATTACGCTGTTACATTACTTGGTTATCACTAGTAAAGTATGCCTACTCTTTCCACTCTGGTGTCCGAGTTTAATTGGTATCCTTAATCAGCAAAACAAGCTGTCAGGAAACACTGTGGAAAGAAGGTGAGAGATCTACATAACTTTAATGGATACATACTTTCTGACACATTTTTAAAGACAATCTTGGTATAAAAGCCTCTTTTTTAAAACACTGTTGCACAAAAACTCAGGTACCATTACTTAGAAAGTACCATTACTTAGTGTTAAATTTTACTTATCTCTTTTTTTTAAAAAAACAAAACAAAACAAACTTTTCTTACAGATCCAAAGGAAATGAAAAATTATTTCAATGAGTCCATACATATCAGAGCTATTTCTGTAGATTTTGTTATGTCATATGAACAGACAACATTACACATAAGCAGTAGCAATTATCAATAATTACAGTTCACAGTCACAATGCTATTGTTAAGGCTCTATCTGTGCTCCCCTAATACCATAAAATACTAGTTCTCATAAGAACTAAAGAATAATTCTGCAAAGACCTAGAATTGGATAGTACTAAGTCCTACCCTGTAAGAAGGTAAAACTTCAGAGAATACTTTGAACTCATGTAGACAACTGAAAATATGCTAGCACTAATTTGGGTTTTTAAGTTATGTCCCTTAGTATTATTCTGATACTGTTGTGCAGAAATGTGTACTATTAAATCAAAAGCAGATACAGAAATAAGGCAGAAAGGAAAGTTGAGTCGAGAGTTAACATAACATTCCTACAGCACCCAGACCCAAACATGACAAGGAGACATCACATCAGCTAGATCTGTGAACAGGGCTATTGCCAAGAGCAATTAGAAAGGAGTCTAAGGAATGCAGGTGTGTGGAAAGTTCATTAGTAAAGAGGTAGAGAAGACTGTGATCAGTCACTGTAGGATAAGAGAGACTGCAGAAAGTGAGTTGTAACAGTGCATTAAGAATTAGGCTAAATCAGGTTTTCCTGTAGATTTGAGAAGACATGCACGCACAGATGTTATATATGTCTTCTTGGCTACACCTAAAGTGAGGGACCCAGGAGAACATATAAACTAGTCACTGCAGTGAATGTAGCAATCTAGCTGTAAACCAACTCCAGAGAATGTGACAGGTTGGAGTACGTCCCTACAAATGTCACCCAGATCTGTCCCATTATTTTAAAGCAGTTTTTGACTACTGTGTACTTCCTATTAAAATAAATCATGCATTTTTGAAAAAAACCTGCTTTCTCTTCCCAGAATTCTGTATTCGTCTGAAACTGCTAAATAGGAATTACTTGCAAATGCCATATTAATTTGACCTTCTAATTATCATGGTCAGTAGCTGGTGGGAAAATCCTTCAGAGGAGAAGCTGGAGTGGCTCTTCTGTGGTGATCCATGGTTGCATCTCCAAAGAGTAACAGAGAAGGAGGTCTGCACTTGTAGGGCCAGGAAATGGCCTACTAACAAAGGCAGTCTGCCTAGGGATCACGGTTAATGAAAACAGGGTCAAGTAGACAGTCTCTGCAGACCTTCATTCCTGTAGGTGTGTTGGTGATGCCAACTAACAATATACATAAATTCCAGAATTTCTGGTGTTTTCTGATCATGTGATGATATTATAGGTTGGGCTTCAGTATACAAAATTCATACTTGAGAATTATGTGATTTTGGACTAAAGAGAATGTAGAATAATTACTATATTAAGAAGCTCATTGTAGCTTTCATCTTTATCAAGATTCCTTTTCTTTTTGGACCACATTCTTCACTTTTACAGAACTTATCTGTTAGAATTCTCTTTTCCCTTTCTGACATGTTTAGTGTGCACTTCTTAAAAAAAATCAGTTTGCCACTCTGAGGTTCAAATGCCTAGAGAGACTTCCAGATGATACTTCCTCTGCATAACCTTCCCAGTTAAGTTCAGCACAGCTGCAATAGATGAGAGTCTAGAATCAGGCTGGGAAGGTACAACGTCTCACATCCCAGTTTCACTAAGACACAGCACTGTCTATAAATGATTTCTTTATCGTTCAGGGCAGGGTCTGAGTGTACCAGAGCAGCTTGGACAATAGGAAAGATTGTAATAGAAAGTCAGACTGCTAGTCTGTTTTTCTAACACTGGAAGGTATAGCTTTAAAGCTTTATTCAATTAACACTACCACTTTATACGTCCAAGCATCACAGAAAGGTTTTACTATTCCTTTATTAGTGCATGAGGCAATTCCTGCCTTTGATGATCCCAAAAAATAATTCAGTAAGAAGAACATAGCCTACTGACTGAAGCAGAACCTTCTTAAGTGAGTAAATAAATGAACTCAAGTTTCTCCAGAACATCATTGTGATTACACAGAAGTGTCAAAGCAAAAATCATGTCTCTGCAATATAATGTTTTCAGCCTAGAAAAGAAAGGATATTATACACAGTCCTTACAAACATATGTATATTGAGAATATGTACTTTCCAAACCTCTAAGCTTAGAGAGCATGTCCTTGGGCAGTCATTCTAGACTTCAAGAAATCTCTACAGAATGTATTTTTATACTTATCTATGACAGGCATCCTAACAGATTTGTGTGTGTGCGTTTATACATTTAACTGTAAGCTAAACAGGATGAAGTGCTGGTGTGGATCATTCACACTGTTTAATTCTTAGCTTGGTCTCTGTTATGAGTTTGACCTTGGCCAACTAGCTATATCCCAAAAATTCTACTGGAAAAGTTTGGAAATTAGTGCAGATCAGAGATCATCCCTGCTAGCTAGGTTGAATGTGTTATACACACACGTCTTAGTGAGGTAATAGAATCTGACTGCATGAGCATGAGTCATACTGTGCCAGGTGGTCTTAGGGACAGAGAATGGCATTTATCCACTCTGTGCACCAGTGTAAAAGAAACTTTTGTCTATCTATTTAAATCAAGACTTGGGAACCTTTTTTATTGAGATCTGATATTGTGCTTTTAATTTAAACAAGTAGTCCTTAACAAATATTATAGCATTGATTACATAAGCACATTCAGTTTCTCCTTCAGCTGAACTTTAAAGTAATTCTTTAAAGCTGAGTAATGATGTGCCCTCTTTTGAGAGCTAGCAAATATCTATTAATTCAGCAGAATGTGTATATTGATCTTCTGATCTTAACCTATTCTGTTTATTGTCCTTTAGAGGAATTCTTCCATATACATTAGTGCTCATGAGAAAGTAGAAGAGAGATTTATGTTATCTAAGTAATTTAGATGCCTATATTTAAAGATTAAGATTCCACATAAAGATATGACATCATTGTCATAAAAAATTCACTGTAATGTGTCTGTGGATTCTATCATAAAGTACATGATAGAATACATGATAATACAGGTGTGCTTACCTAAATATTTCTTTCCCTTTAAGTAAGAATAATTACAGATACAGCACACTCTCCATATAAATAGTTAATGCAACATAAGGATAGAAAATATTCTTGAATATTTAGATTTATGAACGTATTTAGGTGGAATTTACAATGCTCTAAAGTAGAAGCAGTTACTATGCATTTTCCTCAGCATAGAGTAAAACAATCTCTGTAATTTAGGAAAGTAGATATGAATTATTCTGTGTTTTAGGATGTATTTTATGACAGGTGATTGACAGGTCTAGTTCTGCCCAAAGTCTGAAGCAAGCTAAAGTATTCATTGTAATAGATCTGTGGACCGTATCACTTGAAGAACAGGCAGAGAGATATTTTTCTAACCACAGTGTTTTACCATTTCAAGGCATACCATTGGAGGCAGAAAGCAGAACTTTTCTGGAAGCACAAAAAGATGTGGATACAAAGCTTCTTTATGAAAAACAAACAAGCAAGCCACAAATAACTACCATCTTGGTCATTATATTCTCTGAGAGTTATTTCTCTTTCAGGTTGGTACCACTGTCGTTTCTAACATCTGAAATAGATGTAGAGCATTGCTTTATTTTCCAAACAAGCTGGTGAATACCTATAAGTTCTTGACAATAATATCAGTTGTGTTGTCTTTAACTCTTTGCATCTTCCTCAGAAATATATTCAGGTTATGGAAAGTGCAACTTCAACGGGTCCAAGAAGCTGAGAGGCAAAACTACTGGGCTACTAAGGTGAGTAAAGGTTGAGGCAGAAAACAGTAGTGAAGATGGAAAGGAAACCCTGTATCATTTGTTTTGCTACACTCTGCCAAACACTCAGTACAACCAGCACTGGCTATTGTGACAGGTAGCTCTAGGAAGTATCTTCAAAATTATAATGATTTATCTCATAATGTATATGTCCAAAATACAGTCCTATGAGTAACCCTATAAAGGTAAATATTTTTATTAATCATTATAAGTAAATCAATCAATCAATCAATCAATCAATCAATCAATCAGATAGATAGTAGTCTAAACCTGGGATTTTTATACTGTTTACAGTTTTAGTGAGATAAATTAAATCTTAACCATTTTTGTGCTGGGGCTTCTAGAGAGACATCACATCTCTGTTATGCCAGTAATGAAAGCATATTTTCATTGCTGTGCAATTTTACAGTTCACAGGAGTTTCTACTGAAAATTAAAATTATCAAGAACTTTTGTTTTTATTTTTTCCCATCACTTGATATTTTCATATTGTGTTAATATTCTCTCTTACAGAATGGTATACAGCTTTCTCATTAAGGAAGCATCTCTCTTACTTTTCACAACACTAACTAAAGTGCTTGAATATCATTTTATCAAGACAGAAAATCACTCATAAGACTTTAATGGAGTACTGTTAAAGGAATATTCCTTCTACTGTTCACAAATTCCTTCCAATTTTAGAAGTCTTAGAGAATATAACAAACAGTTTTCTTTGTTTCTATTTTCTTCATGCCTCTCTCTGACTCTTATTCATGCTTCCTTTAAAGCTCTTCCTGTTTTTAACGCTCAGATCACAATCATCAGTTTTTGTTTATTTGTTGCTAAGTAAATTTAGAAGAAAGCAAATTTGTCATGTACACATATATTTGTTGAAGAAAACATGGTACAGATGCTCCAGAACAGGAACAAAAGCAGAAGAGAACTGGTGTGGATTTTAGTTCTTGCAACAAGTTTAACTGTGACATTAAAGAATGTTTCTTTCCGTCAGTTTCTTTACTGAAGAACAGTTCCAAAACTAGATCTAATTGTATTTCTTGGTCAAAGCAACAAAAGAACCTTTGAATTTTATTTTTTATTCATATATTTATATTTTTAATTTAAATATCTAATAATAAAATCTAATAATTTAGGTAGTATATATTTAAAATAATATATAATATATATCATAGAATGCATAACGTAATATAGTGTATATACTATATACTATGTAATGTAATATGCAATGTATGATATGTAGTATGTAATATATATCAATATTAATTTTTTATATTCCCAGAAGTGGAATCACAGAATCACAGAACAGTTGAAGTTGGAAGGGATCTTATGAGTTCATCTGGTCCAACTTTTCTGCTCGAGCAAGGCCACCTATAGCAGGGTGACTGGAACCATGTCTACACGGTTTTTGAATGCTGCTGGAGACACTCTCCTTACTGCAGCCCAGGATACCATTCGTCTTCTTTGCTTCAAGGGTACTTTGCAGGCTCATGTTCAATTTGGCATCTGCCAGAACTCCCGGGTCCTTCTCTGCAAAGCTGCTTTCCAGCTGGGTGGCCCCCAGCATGTACTGGTTCATGGCGCTGTTCCTTTCCAGGTGCAGGACTTTACACTTCTGCTTGTAGAATTTCCTTGCTGGGATTTCTGTCATCTCATTTCTCCAGCTTGTTGAGGTCCCTCTGGGTGGCAGCATGACCCTCTGGTGTATTTCCTCCCAGTTTTGCACATTCGTTCAAGATACACTGCCCTGTCATTCAGATCATTAATGAAGATGTTGAACAGGAGTTGAGCTGGTATTGAGCCCTAAGGTACACCACCAGTTACTGTCCTCCATGCTTTAGATGATGATATCAGGTTCATATTTCAAGTCAACTATATTGTGGGTATATCTTAAATGTTCAGTTACAGTGAAATATGTAAAACATTGCACAAAATATTGATGGATGCCATGGAACCTACTAACAGTTGAAGTAGCTCCAAACATGAAGTTATCAACATAGACTCTTGTCCTCACGGAATATTACTTTTTTATCTATGAGATATTATATATATAAGTATTTTTAAAATATATCTAACATTGTGAAATAATAGTGTATTTATATATTTAGTATATAATATATGATAGGGACTGCATATATAATAACATAAATTGTTAATTTAATAATAATCAGAATATTCTTTATTTCTTATAACTGAACTTCCATATCTGATGGATATAAAACCATATAAATCAAAAATGTCATGTGCTGTTTGAAACAAGCTTTGCCAGAGCATATATTACAAATAGAGGATGGTTCTCACATGTAAGTGTTTAACAATTTCTATAAGGACAATAATTATAGTTTCTCATGAAGTGGGGAAAAGTATAAAACCTTGTTATTTCCAATTTTGTAAGGTGAAAAGAAAAAAAGTAATTTGTATAGTTTGGGATCAACACAGGAGCCCAAATCAGTGTTTTAAACAAGAAACAGTCAGATGAGTTCAAAATGAAACCATCTAGAAGGGACTTTGACAGGCTTGAGAGGTGGGCCCATGCAAACTTCATGAAGTTCACAAGGCCAAGTGCAAGGTCCTGCACATGAGTCAAGGCAATCTCATGCACAAATACAGGCTGGGCGATGAGTGGATTGAGAGCAGCCCTGCAGAGAAGTACCTAGAGGTATTAATGGGTGGAAATACTGACTATGAACATGCAATGTGTGTTTGCAGCCCAGAAAGCCAACCGTATCCTGGCCTACGTCAAGAGAAGTGTGGCCAGCATGTCAAGGGAGGTGATTCTCCCCCTCTGCTCTTGTGAGACCCCACTTGGAGCCTTGTGTCCAGCTCTGGGGCCCCCAACATGAGAAGGACATGGACCTGCTTGAGTGACTCCAGAGGAGGCCACAATGATGAGGGGGCTGGAGGACCTCCCCTGTGAGGACAGGCTGAGAGACTTCAGCCTGAAGAAGAGAAGGCCCCATTAAGACCCCATAGAGGCCTTCCAGTACTTGAAGTGGGTTTACAAGAAAAATGGAGAGGGACTCTTTATCAGGGAATGCAGTGAGTGATAGGATGAGGGGTAACAGTTTTAAACTGAAAGAAGGTGGGTTCAGATTAGATGTAGGGAAAAAAATCCTTACTGTGAGGGTGGTGAGACACTGGAACAGGTTTCCCAGAGAAGTTGTGGATGCCCCCTCCCTGGAAGTGTTCAAGGCCAGATTGGACGGGTCTTTGAGCAACCTGGTCTGGTGGAAAGTGTCTCTGCCCATGGCAGGGGTGTTGGAACTAGATGATTTTAAAGGTCCCTTCAAACCCAAACCATTCTGTGATTCTGTGATTCTATAATTCTATGATTCTATGATTTACTTTTAGCTACTTTCAGTAAAAATAAATAAAAACAAGAGGAATACTTCCACTTGCAAAAATATCCTCTATTTGCTGTAATATCCCTAGCTCTTTATCTTGCAGTTAAAAACATGTTCATTAGTAAAAATAGATACATTTCGATTACCTTTATTCATGGTGACTAATGCCATTCTTCAAATGATACTATTGACTTCCTAGGTCTATTTATAAAGTGCTATTCGGCACAAGGGAGAAGAGAGGAGTCAGATGCCTGATGCTCTGTCTAGGTCAGTGAGTCTAAAGATGTGACATGAAATCCTTACTCTATTGCATTCTATAGGAATTTTGTCTTTGACTTCAATGAAACCAGAATTTCATTATTATTTCTCTGACTTTTTCAGTCAGACATTTCATTTATTTCTCTGACACCTTTGCAGTCTTTCATCAAAGTCAAATACTAACTTCATTTACAACACAGTGGAATTCTTCTGAAGTTCAGGGGAGTTTTTCCCTGAGAAAACTTCAGTCTTTGGCTGATGTTCAGCAAAGGAAGTTAGCAGGTATTTAGTTAAAGCAGCAGTTTAGGCTAATTGTTACATAAGTATTTAGTATTCTTAAATTTGAACATGTGATAAAGTGTACATTGAAATAGAGATCTTTTGCTGAATTAGGTCTATGAATATTAGGCATGAGAATCAGAATATTTGGAGGGAGTAAAATTTAGTTGGATGGTACTGTCAGAGCAAGTTCTCCAGGCTATGAATTGAAAGCATTAGAGCAATGCATCCACTGAACATGTTAGCAAAGGCAAGGCTGTCATAGAAAAGGTGCTTGCACAGTGGGCCAATGTATGTTTTAGGAAGCTGAAGTCAGGCTGTCAAGATTTCCAGGAGGAGAGCTTGAATAAGACAATGGGATGAGGGGAGCAGGAGGAAATGGGGAAGACAACCCCTGGGAGGGGCCTTGCATTTTCTTTTTCCCTTCTTTTCACTAAACTTGTGTCCTAAGGGCCTATTCTGTAAATTGGTTTCCATCCCTTTTTTTAAAAAAAATCCTCCTTCTTGCTCCTAGGAGAGGAACAGAAGTCTCATGGCATGTCCCAGCTACAGGAAAGAGGGAAAGGGCAGAAGCAGTCAAAAATGATGGATTCTTGACAGCTATCGCTGTATTGTCAGAGGTGAAGGGACAACAAGGAATGTCATTTGATATACCATGCAGCTGAGTCAGTGGCAACAGCAAAAGAAGATGATCAAATAAGAGGAAAGAATGCTTGATGGAAAGGCTAATCACCATCCCCTCTGACCTGAAGAAGTCTACTGAACTAAGTAGCTGTCTTCTTTGTTTACGTCTTTGAACCAAACCCAAAGAAATTAATTCCGTATTAAATTCTTTTCTGAGTCACAGCTCTATCTGAGATTAATTTCCTTGTCTGTATGAATGACCCTAGAAAACTATAATGGTCCTATGCTTCTTTCATTTTTGTCCTTGATTATGATTTTTTTTTCTTTTTAATTTCAGCCTCTTATTTTGTGTCTAAGATTTCTAAAATTTTATTTAATTAATCAGTAGAAAAACATTACTAAAAGTATAAAAATTGTCAACCCATAGAAAGAAAACATATCAACTAGTCTAGCAATGCAGTAAGGAGTTTTTTGTAAGGGAAGAATTCTTAACATAACAATAAAGTTTTATACATATTTTATGCTGAAGAAATAAACATAACAATTAAATACTAGTAATTTTTGTAATTTTTATATACATTTTTTGCCTAAGCAGCTGCTAAAATAGTCTTGTGACGCTTCTTTGAATGTCAGCAATTCTCTCAACCTTTTCAGTTTAATGAATAAAACTTATAATTTATAATTAGTTATGTATGAATGCAATTAGAGGAGTTATATTAATAATATATGAGAGTCGTTTTTTATGAATACAGTCCAGAAGTGATAATTAGCGGAAGTATCAAAAATGCTGTAATAATTTTCACACTGCAATTATTTAGCCATTCTAAAGCATACACACTCTTTAAAACTGTTTCATCTTATGAAAAATTGTAGTGTGTAAAAGTGAAATGGTATTAAAAGGATTATGTTTAAATTTAGGAACTCAAAAGTCCGTGGATGCTGAGATAGTTGCTAGTTAACAATAGCATCTTGGAATAATACAGCCTGGGAGTGACTTCTGAGGGCATCTGGTTAAACTGATTGCTCAAAGCAGGACCCATTTAGGTGAGGTCACTCTGGGCTTTGTCCAGCTGACTTTCAAGTATCTCCAACAATGGAGGTTACACATTTCTGGGCTATGTATTTCAAAGTTTGACTACACTCACTATGGGTTTTTTTCCTCCTAATATCTGATCAAAATATCACCTATTGAAAATTGTCATTTAAGCATGATGGATTTAAGCAGGTACAGAAGCACTGGTGATCTCTCATTCTTAAACATTTACACAGAACAGCACAGTTTGATCCTTCAAAACATAACTTCTGGGAGCATAAAATTCTGGAAGTGCTACTGCTTTATAATTTGAATTGACCATGTAAGAGCTCTTTCTTCTCTCCTTCTATGTCTTGACGTAGTTCCCATTTCAGCTGTCTGGAAAGTGTTCATACTATTTCAAAAGAATTGAAAAACTAGCCAATGCCACAAGGAAGTGTTTAATTTTTTATGCTTCATGACCAGAAGAGCTTTTCCTCCAAGAAAAAGTTGTTTGCACAATGGTAAAATGTGGCTCATTCAATTTGTTATATATGCAAAATTTCAAAAGTTTCCTTTTCTCTTTGTTTACTTCTATCTTCCTTCTCCAGAAATAAGTCTTCCTACTTAGAAGGGGAGAAGATTCCCTTCCCTTCCCTTCCCTTCCCTTCCCTTCCCTTCCCTTCCCTTCCCTTCCCTTCTGTGGCGGTGTGCCCCAGGGATTAATATCAGCTCAAACCCTGTTCAACATTTCCATTAATGATATGAATGATGGAGCAGAGAGTACCCTCAGTGAGTGTGACACAAAACTGGGAAGAGTGGCTGATAGAGCAGAGGTTCATACTGCCATCCAGAGGGATCTCAAGAGGCTGGAGAAATAGGATGACAGGAACCTCATGAAATTCAACACGGAAAAGTGCAAAGCTCTCAATTTGGGAGGAACAGAGCAATGAACAAGTATAAGCTGGTGGTCACCCAGCTGGAAAGCAGCTTTGCAGAGAAGGATTTAGGGATTCTGGTGGACACCAAGCTGAACATGAGCCAGCAATGTACTCTTGCAGCAAAGAACACAAATGGTATCCTCAGTTGCATTACGCAAAGTATTGCCAGCAGCTTGAGGAGGGTGATCCTTTCTCTCTACTCAGATCTGGTAAGGCTACACCTGGAGTACTGTGTACAGTTATGGGCTCCCCACTACAAGAAAGTCAGATGGACATACTGGAGGGAGTCCACCCAAGATGCATGAAGAGCAATTAATAGTATCTCTTCTACAAGAAGATGATGAAAGAGCTGGGACTATTCAGCCTAGAGAAATTTCAGGGGGGATATCATTGATGTATATGAATACCTGAAGGGAGTGTACAAAGGGGATGGAGCCAAGATCTTTTTGGTGGTGCCCAGTGACAAGACCAGAGGCAATGGTCACAAACCGAAACACAGGAACTGCTTGAACATCAGGAAACAGCTTTTCACTGTAAGGGTGACTGAGCACTGTCACAGGTTGCCCAGGGAGATTGGTGAGTCTTCATTCTTAGAGATATTCAAAAGCTGTCTGCACATGGTTTTAGGGAGCCTATTCTAGATGAATGTTCTTGAGCTGCACCAGATGATCACCCAAGGTCCCTTCTAACCTCAACCATTCCATGATTCTGTGATTCTGTGATTCTGTGATTCTCTGAAGCTGACTATACATAATTAGTATGGGATAATGTTGAATGAACTCGCATTTAATTCCTGTAACTAGGCATTTAGTACAAAATTTCCTAAGTATAAGTTGTCTTATTTAAGCCTTCATTGTTTCCAAATAGAAAACTGTTCTGGTTTTGGCCAGGACAGAGTTAACTTTCCTTGGGCTGAGAGGGAGCACAGCTAGANTGAAGATGATCTAGACCAACCATTAACCTAACACTGACCATTCTCAACTACACCATATCCCTAAGTGCTATATCGACCCGACTCTTAAACACCTGCAGGGATGGGGACTCCATCACCTCCCTGGGCAGCCCATTCCAACACCTAACAACCCGTTCTGTAAAGAAATGCTTCCTAATATCCAGTCTAAATGTCCCAACTCAGTTTGGTTTAGAAGTTGAATACAAAATATTTGTTTTAAATGTAACATAAAATTAATAAGAAACAAAAAAGCAGAGGAAAAAGGAGGAAATAATGATTTTATCAGGAGATATAATGAAGTGCAATAGTTTTTAAGTTAAAATTTATACAAGGACATTTAATGAAATCAAATGTATTACAGAAAGTGTAAGAGAGAACTTATTAATTATTAAAGTAAATATCAAATTTGCTTGATGAATCTTTGTAAATTAACTGTTTGCAGCCAACGTAACTCAAAAGTGCCACTACTCATTTTTACAACTTGGGTAATATTGGGTATTTTGGGTTGTACGTTGCATTGTGTAGAAATTTGGGTGTTTGGATGATATTAACAAAATATCCCTCAGACACCTAGTAACAGCTTTCCATTATCATCTTAGTATTGTGTCCAAAAGTGAGTTTTCAACTTTGCAAAGTTTCATTGTTAAACAGGAGTCATCAAAATAATCATTGTATTTACTGACAGGCTGTTAACTACATTTTCATATACTATCATCCTGAAAAAGCATATTAATACAAGTCAGAAGTCATATAGATGTGCCCACGTCTCTTTTATTCTGAATAAGAAAATTAAATATGCAAGCAAATAAGGTACCAGCAAATGTATACAAATAATTATTACATTAAAACCTACATAAGAATTTGTTATCCATTAATTTTACACTGAAGGTTTGGTGCCTTTTGTGTTTTAAAGAACCTAATCTTAATTCTTATAACTTAGACATTGTCAACCAACTACATTAGCACTGTGTTATGAATAGTATATTTTATCCTTTATGAGGCACAGTAGTCACAAGACCTAATTCTGCTCACAGCGAGACTGTTCCACCCCACTGAGCTCAACATATTTGTATCATTTTCAGTGAATACAAACTTTGGCCTGTACTTTCTAAACATGAACGAAAATATTTTCTGAGACAAGTATAATAGAAATTTATTTTTTTTTTTCTGCAGGCATGACTACAGTGCTTTTTATTTCTTATAATATTCAGCCTAATACATCAACCATCAGAGCATCTTACATGTGGGAAATCCCTTGTCACAGACCAAATGAATGTTTATGTAAACAATAAAATAGGCAAACCCTAAAGATAATTTTATAGAAAATGATGGTTGTGTCATTTTATTGAAATATGGAAGACCTGGATCCAAATCTCATCAGATCCAGAACTATTAATTCTTTATATACTTAGCCCCTGGTAAGATCTTTACAGAAAATGGGTGGCTGTAAAAGGTCTGTAATAATTTTCTTTTTATATGGTTATCTGTGTGTCTGTGTGTGCATCTTTGTCTTCTCTCTAATAGAAGGATTGTATCACACTGTTGAAATCAGGAGGAATCTAAGGTCTATATGAACCCAAAGCAAAAAGAGATGTCTTTAAAGTTCTGAAGTAAGCACACTACTTTCCTGAGAAAAACACCATCTAAATCTTTTGAAATTGTTCACTGGTATCATTCGAACACTGAACAAAATTAAAACAATAATTAACATAATACTAGGTGCACTATTACAAAAAAACACAAACTCTGGTGATGTACCTTTTCTGAGCAGGTATAGATGGTACTATGGTAGAAGTACCCCCCACCCCACCCCCAGCAGGAGCTAGGACTTTTAACATGGTGGCCACTGGCTCTTTTGCACCCATATTTTTGAGATCCAAATATGAAAAGTACTGAAGAAATTCAAAGCATTAACATCCACTTGATGGTGAACAAACAGAAATAAGGGTTTTATGAACATGTGTAAGATAGATTTTGCATACTAGATTACCCTGTGATGAATCTGTTGTACTAAAGAGCAGATTCCAAAATTATTCTGATTGTTCCACAGACTTTTTTTCCCCATAATTATGATCCTTAGACGTGACTTTAAGAGAAGATGCAAAAAACCCCAAACACCTGCTTTGTTTAGTAATTTTCCTATTATGATTTCTCATTGCCATACTGAGATTCAACATTAAAATACCCCAGTGCATTTTCCTTCTTTCCAGTACAGCCTTTACAGATTTTTTCCTAACAATCTAAAATGACAAAACTTCTGTCTATGGAGCAACTATTAGAAAGCATAAAAGAGCCAGGAAAGTATGCCAGCTATTAATTCAAATTTTTTTTTGATAAATCACCTTTTGGAGGACAAAAGCTAGAAAAATATGAAAATTTTCTAGTATTGGTAGACTCACATTTTCCACTTCCACTTTCAGTTCTCCTTCATTTCCCTGTGCAAATGTTGGCCAAAAATGGATTGAGGATAATCTTATATAGTTTTTCTAGTCGTTCTCTCCTTTTTGTCACTAGTTAAATAGCTCCATGAATACTTAATATCATTTGTACATAACCTCAGTAAAGATCATGGCAGACTGCAACTGCTAATGTCTGTTACATTGGTCTTGGGAATCTATAGAAAATAATGAAATATAGACTAACAACTTCCTTCTTTTGCTACTAAAAATTTCAGGAGTCCAAAGAAAAACCTAAGCTCCAGTGACATTATATAGATGTAAAGAGGCAGGATGTGCATTGTACATTTATGATTAAACCTTTACACATAATACAAGAGAGGCTTTCTGAGTTTTAAATCTGTTTAACAGAGTACTGCCCATAAATTTTATCTTTATTTTCTATTGAAGCATTAACCTGGCATTGCTATGTGTGCAAAGCTGTTCTTCAGAGTAAACTTGTTAGCTTTATAGGAATTTCTTTCTGCTTTAATAATATTTTAATTTTTTGCATATGGATGTTTTGAGTTTCCACCATTTCACAATCCTTGTCAACTTAATGATCTAATTTTTTTTAATGTCATCTATTATTTTTTAAAAATGATATAATTTTAAAAAATATTATTTGTGTGTGTATGTATAAATGTACATTGATCACCAGAAAGGTTCCCAGAATCACAGAATGTTTGGGGTTGGAAGGGACCTTTCAAAGTCATCTGGTCCAATCCTCCTGCTCTAGCAGTGTTGCTCATAGTAGGCTGCCCAAGGACAATGTCCAGTCAACTTTTGAACAGTTGTTGAAGAGTTAGTAGGGTATTTGTTTTTTTTGTTTGTTTCCACCCCACAGCTAAATTTCATGATGAAGAAAAAACTTATTCAAAAGCCTACATAGATCAAAATTTTTCAATGTCAAAGCAGTGAAAATCCTCTTAATTTTAGACTTTTATTATTTAATAAATGAAGTTATGATTAAGTTAATGAATTAATAACAATTTAAACTTTCTCAATATAATTTTTTATAGTTTATAATATTTTTGTAAGTGACCAACTTCCTTTATTGTTGACTTAGTCCCACTGATTAATTCATACCAATTCATGGGCTGTTATAAGTAATTTACAAATTTTACAACCAAGGAAAATTAATATGATGAACCATCTTGTCTTCATTCAACATCTTAAGTAATCAGAATTGGCTAATTGACATAAAAAAGTAATTAATGAACAAACCTTAAATGACAATCAAACTGTGGTTGGAAAAGTTTGCAAAATGGTCTTTATTCTTATGATTCATGAACAACCACAAAAATTCATTAATTCAAATTCTGAAGTCTGTGGAAAGTTGTGCTGAATATCTTATAGTACAGCAGTGTAGGATTTTGTTAAATGTCACTTTCTTTTGTGGAATATGATATACTTACTCTGTATAGGATAAAATAATGCTGATTTCAGAAGTCAACAGAAAAAAAGTGTTAGCTGGGACATCTGTGTTGACTAGAGAAATAAATATTATTCAAACTTTCAAAAGGAGAGATCAATTTTTATTTTTATTATAACACATTTTCTTTTGTATTCTATTATTTTTTCCTGAGAGCAGAAAGGGGAAAGATTGCAGGAGACACAGTCTGTACCTGTTTAGCAAGTTAAAGAGAAATTTGCTTTATATTGTATGGATGATTTTTAGATCAGGCTGATATATTTGGCCAAACAGATTTCTCTTGAGGCTCATCTAAATCAAAACAATTTAGCATAGAATAGAATTTTAATTATCTTCAGAGTCAATTAACAGAAACAGCCCTTCCCCATCCTTTAAAATACAGTATTAGATCCTAAAATGACAACTATGTTCTAGGAGAGGCATGATAAACAGTCTGTGGATGTGCGTGTCTGTTGTCATCATAAACACCGCAGAAATTCTCAATAGGTAAAATTAGGTACTGAAATAAAAAAAAAAACAACATTAGACAAAGCAATAACAGCAAGCCTCATATAATAGTAAATTTATCAAAGCATATTTATGATATTTTTTTCTGTAGTATTAAGGAAATAAACTACCAAAAAAACTACCTGTCTTCTGAAATAAGATGACTTCGTCAGGGATTCATTCAAAAACGTACTTAAACATGTGCTTCATTTTAAACACAAAGATACTGTAGTGAACCAAAATGTTTGCAGAAGTCATTGAAGAGTTCAAGCAATGAGGCCCTTGATCGTCATGAACTCGTCAAGCTTATACTTGTTAATATGGTGTTTCTTTCTTTCCTCATTTATTTTTTCCATTGAGGAACTACAACTACTTATGAACTCATGATGCTTGATGTCTTATAGTGTCTTGAGAAATGAAGTACAGAGTTTTTAATTCCATATCATGATTATATATATGTATATATGTTTATAAAGGACAGACATTAAGTTTTATATCCATTAGCCAAATTCAGAGAATACCCAACTGGATAACCTGTTCCTTTACATGGGTAACATGAGTATTACAATGCTACAACAGAAATATTGCAACAATAATTTGGATGCTTCTTGGATGAGTGTATTTCTAATTCCTTCTTTGGACCTTAAGTAAGCAATTTAATTAGTTTGACCAACTGTGGAGAATTATTTTTGAGGATAAAAATGTTACAACTTTTAAATGGAATTATCTCTATCCACATGGATGCCTTCTAACAAAAGGCCAAGCATCTGCTCAGAAGAATCCCAAGACAGTAAGTTACAAATTTGTCTTCAACAATCAGGAGCTTAATTAAAAAAAAAAAAAAAAAAAAAAGACAAAGGAAAGAAAAGGACAAAAAAGAAAAGAAAGGAGTGGTAACATATGCACATGTTTTATTGTATCTGATGATACTTGCACACAATCTCTAAGACAGAGTATCCAGTCTTCAATTTCAAGTGTTCTAATGTCCTGGCAGTATTGCTGAGAGTACTACTAAGGAAATAACGAAAACATAAATATTGCAACATTAATAAAAAGCAGGATGATTTGCTTAATACTCCAAATAAGGAACTTGTGACTTTGATCTATATAGTGGAAGAATGAGAAAGTGATTAACTTTGCCCACTGGTTTCTTTCAATGGCAAATACAAACACACTGCACAAGTAAAGCCAAAAAAGAAACCTAACCCAAAAACTGCACTGAACTTGATGTGTAGCATCCTAAACTTATTGCTTGAGCTGGTCTTGCCAATAGGAGACAGAACCCAAGGTTTTTGAGGGCAGCAAGCTAGAGGGAGAGTAGTAGGGAAAACTGAAAATGTGAACTACTTATTTAGACTATTAGATAAACAGGGTAAACATAGCTGTCTGTTGCATCAATCAGCAGTTCTCAATACAGCTGACTGCAATGTAATTCAACTCTAAATATCTATTGAGAGTAGGTAGCACCATGGACATTACAGTACAGCTTCCCAGGACACAGAAAAATAATGCGTTCCTGCTATATTGGACATCTGTGCAAGGTCCTGTATAAGTCAGTCTCACTGTCCCTTTACAAAATTTTATGACTAAGACAACTTTTATGAAGTTATGTAGATCTCAAAGTGACACACATTCTGGCTGATACTTTTTTCCCCTTTCTGTTTTTGTCATCTAAGTGTCTTCAATGCCATAGTATTTTCCATAGTTGATATGATGATTGCCTGAAAAATAACTCTTCATCTGAGACATACTCCTATTCTGAAAACATAAGGTTGCTCTTTTTTTTTTTTTTTTCTTTTCCCCAGTACATTTGTATTTACTATTTCTGAAATTGGTAGGCAGAACTAATTATTTGCAAATGCTTCTGCTTGGTTTCCTATGAGAGCTCATCCTTTTTTTTTCTTTATAGTGGAGAGTATTTCTCACCTAGTGGTAGGCTTTTCTGCTCATTTAGCTACATGGTGAACTGAAAGAGGAATCTTCATATCAGTAAACGCTAGCTGAAAGTTGGTCTTAAATGTAAGCTACTTCTACTTACATCAGTAATCTAGTAAGCCTGCTGTCAGTTCATAATCAATTCAGAGTTGTATGTCCAGCAGGTGACAAACCTCATCTGTCTGGAGAACTTTCTGAGATTGTAACGATCTTTTTAAAAGATGTTACATTTTTTTTACTTTTCTTAAAATTAGTCTAAATGGAACATGTGGTGACTGAATTTTTAATGCAAAATTTAGGGAAAGAAAATGTTATGTGCAGTTATGCAAATCTAAAGAGATCTAGGGTCTTATACAGTATGCAAATACAAGAAATTGGAGATGCTGGAAGAAGACCACAGAAGACATAAGCCATCATAATAACAACACATTTTCCTTGGTATGATTATTTTGTCTTCTTGTAGATCTTTATTTAAGCTAAAAATTCAAAACTTTTGTGGAAAAAAAGAAAAATTTTCTGTCTTTTAGCAGGAAAAGCTTCCAGCAAAAATGCTCAAATTTGAACTTGTAAGCAAGATGAGATGTACTTTTTTTTTTTTTTTCTAAAAAACTGTCCTGATACTCACATTTTAGTTTCATATTTCCAGCAGGCTTATGAACAGGAAAGAAAGCACATTTACCATTTTTTTAGTGGTTACTGCTCTGTGAGGAATTCTTCAGTGTGAGATCTTCTCTGTTTTTGTTATTCTTGTGCTTTCTTTGTTTTTTGCACAATACATAAAAATGGCATTTCAGTTCAACTTGTGATATGAAATACATTGTTATATAGGAAAATATATCTCTGTCTCTTTAGTGTCTTTTCAGAGGGACTTCTGGGGATCCACTTATTAAAAAATTTATGGGTTTGGCTTCAGTTATTGAACTACTGTTAAATCAAAGGCATTCTGCCTATTCTTTGATGACACTGGCACCCTCTGTAACCATGTTCCTCTTATTGCACCTTGATGACTATACTAAATTCCAAAATGGGAGTTTGAAACTATTAAAACAGGGAGCTAATGACAATGCAAAGGAATTCTGCTTTTAGTTAGTTTGTTTTCCCTGCATGATATTAAAGTTGACTTTGCATAATTTCTTTTTTCTGTTGTTTTTTGGTAAGACTATTTTTATTTTCTTTGTATGTGATATGTTAATAATAATAATAGCAATAACAACTTTTGAAAGATAATGCTTACTGAGAGACAGGGTGATACATATCATCTTATTAATTAAAAATAAAACCAAAGATGAGGATGACCTCCTATGACAACTAACAAACTGTGGAGTTTTTGTGGAATTTGCCATTAATAAGGAAGAAGCAAGTACTCACTCCTAGAGGACAAATAAATTGAATATTTATCTTTTGTTTAATGACTTGCCTACATATGTTATCTGTAAATTATTAAATGTGTATATGTTTATAATATTTCCACCCAAAATTGAAAACCTGGATTTTTTTGTTTAATTTTACCAAGTTTTACTTCATCTATGATAAAGGTAGACTTACACTGGATGTTAAGATATATACCTATCTCTGCACCACTGTGCATATCTACATGTTTTTGGAACTATGCTTTTTTATATAATCAGGAAGTTTGCAAGCTAAACAGCAAAGTGCAAAGGGATTTTAGCACCTTCAGGATTAGGCAATGCCAGCACATATGGGGATTGGACAGTTGGCAGAGCAGCAGCTGGAATGTTGGCAGCTGTATTCCAGCTTAAGTGAAATTTATTTGGACTAATAAAATAGGACACTTGGAAGAGAATAAGAGAGGTAAGGTATCTGATAGAAAGCTAATGAAGAGAAAATTTTTGTTCTCTGGAAATACTCTAGTCTGGAAAAACAGTAGTATTTCACAAGAATGTTGGTTTGCCTGAACATTTCGAGAGAATACAGACATTTTATTTAGGAAACCTCATATGATATTGCAAATTCACTTACCTAGAAAACTATAAAAGAGGTCTTTGTACCAAGCAATTCTGGCTGAAACCAACCTTTCCGCATTTTCAAGTCCATGCAGACAATCTGAAAGCCTGACTTGTAACTAAGCTTCAGACTTCATCTCCTTTTGTTCAGAAGATGGCCACAAAAGCCCATTCTAGTTCCCTTGTATGAATAGGAAGCATTCCCGTTGATGGTAGACCTTTTCCCACTTCCAGGCTTTCCTGACTCTCCCCTGTGAGACTGGAGGAATAACACAAGTTACCAATGCTTTCTGAAAGAAAAGTAGTACAAATAGCTTTTGCTTTTCCAGAATTACTGAACTTTTCTATCAATAGGATATTTTATGATTTCTGGTACTTTTTTCTAGTGTAGAAGCAAGAGACTGGACACTTTTTAATTCCTTAGAAAATGGCCTTTTGGAGATTGACCAGGATGACGCTGTTTACTTTTCTCCACAGCTGTTAGTATACAAATACATGAGAAAAGAATCACTAGCCATGCAGTTTTTGATGACCAAATGTGAAAATTAAAAGTAACAGCAAAGTACTACAGAAGTTTGCCACAGAATTGTTAATGTTATACCATGTTATCCTCTCAGAGCCTACAGATCCCCTGAGACTATAGATATGTGACTACTGAATTCTATGAACATGAAAATACCCAGACTTTGAGGAAAGTACAGAATCTCTCTCTCCTTTTCGGAATAACTCTTTAAATGAGAAGTCTTCACTGAATTTTGAGTCCTTTTATCAGGCCATGTTCTACTACTTGAAAATATCTCCTGATTTCTAATATGTACACATTTATTTTCTCAAGCAGTATTCCATTTTATGGGTTCCATTTTATACTTAAGGAAATGTTTTCAAATCAATTGAATTGTAATTTGACTTAATTATAAGGATGGAAATAATTCCCTGGTATTATAGCAATAGTTATGAAAAAAACTAATTCTGCATACCCCACTACCAGTCATGTTCATTTCCATAAACTGGAATGTATTTTGGGTTACCTATATAAGTATGGAAAAAAATAAAGCATAGGGTCTGAGGTCTGAAAAACCTTGATTTTCATTTATTTTTATTACTAATTCCTTGATAGATTTGAATCAAGCTTCACCTGTTCTGTCCCAGATTTGTCCTACTTTTTTCTCCTTTTTAATACAGAAAAAAATAGTAATAACATTTATGACTAGAAAATTTGCCTGAAAAGCAAACCCCTGATCAGAACTACTATAAAACAGCCTTAAGATTAGTTTTCATTTCCAGTAAATTATCATAGAATCTGTCTGGATTTGAGATTCTGCTAATAACATGGAGTACTGAATAATTTTGAAACCAAGCAGCAGCAAGACATAGATGGAAAAGGTACATAATTATTTCATTGATACCTCTTTCCAAATATAAAAACTAATTTCTTGAAATTCACATTTCAGTAAAATCAATGCATTTACACTTTCACTCATGGCAGTATATTGGCTTCCACTCTTCAAGCAGATGACATAATGTGAGGTGCCCAGCATAATAATAAGGTACATTTGGAAACAAGAATGTTCTAGAAAGAAGTGAATATTAACTAGAAACAATGGCCTGAGACTTCATGATATATTTGGATCTATGATAGCACAATTTGTGAAATTGTGCTGAAGGATTATTTCAATAACCATTGTCTACTCTTGCTGCAAAACTCAACCAAAACTTAGCCAAGATTTCAGCCTATGGACATTTTAAATTGCTTATGTTGATATTTGGAGTTTAGAATATTGATTATTCAGAATCTATTTGTACTTGAGATGCTCCAGACCCAAACAGCTTTGTTATAGCCAATGTGCACACATCCTCCTCTTATAAAGGAACTGAGCACACATGGATCATGAGCCTGCAGAAACTAGGCTGGTCTGCCTTTGCAATTCCTTTTTACAGCAGGTAGGTTAGCTTGAGAGTCCAGAACAAAGACTGAAAGTAGGAAGAATATCACTTCTAGACTGATGATTGACACACAGGGGATAACGAGAACAAGAAAAAATTGCCTGTCCTCTTTTGCAGAATAAAGAGCAAAGCTGAAGAGGCTGACAGAGGGGATGTGGATTTGCAGAAGAGGAAGCAGCAAATAGTATGAGGATCCAGTGCGAGGTAATTAGTATGGGCCTAATATATAGAGAGGCTTTTCCTTTCACAGTAGTTCTCTTCCTCATTCTGTATACATGGCATAGAGGTCCTACAAATTTTGCCTTTTTAAATCTACCCTTCCACCACAAGTCCTACAGGGAGTAAAAAACCCCAGAAAACCTCAAGGATGTAAGCAAAAATTATATTTAAAAATTGAGAGATTAAGATAGGGATTGTGTTTGTATTTGTATGAATAGAACCAATTCAAATTACATGACAATCTCAAATTTTGCATTGTTCTTCTGTGTTTCAGCCTTATAATATCTTATTTTTAACAAAGAGCTCTCTATATATTTCTATTAAATAAAATTAGAGTATCTTACTTCCTGCTCCATAGTCCCCCTGTATGTAGTCTTTTTCTTTTAATTTCTCCATATCATGTCTATGTTATACTTGCTTCTTTTCCCCTAAATCCTTTTCCTTTATTGTGTTGAGCCTTAGAATTATCTCTTCCTTTCCTACCTGTAGGGTGTTTCCTCTTTTGCTGTGCTCTCAGTGCTCCCTGGACTGTTGAATCTCTGAGGAGATAATACAGATAAGAGGCAAGGAGCCATCCAGCTAGGTAAAAATCTAGGCAGCAAGAACTGGATCAGCCTCTGCTTCTCGGCACAAGGGGTTTCATATTGATTCTTTTATGAGTATAAATAATTCCTTGCACAACTCTCAGCAATCTCTGCCAGATATTTGTCCCTGTCTTCCCACCACATTCACCATATGAAGCTTTACAAAAGGATTGCACTTTAAGCATTTCAAAATTATGGAATAGCTTAGACAGCAATTGCTGTCAGACTCATTTTACCACATTATCATGTGGAAGGAAGTCCAAATTCCACCTTTGCCTCTGAAATAATTTCTGTGCTCTGTTTAGAAATGATTCTTCATGAACTCTTTCACTGAGGGACAATTCTTTGCCCTAGGAAGATGTCAGATTATCAAATAAGTAAGCTGTACTAGGACTCTTATCCCACTGCATATTAGACTTTTTATCCCACTTTCACAGTTCCTTTCCAGGTGTCAAACTCATTCTCTTTGGATAGGTCTTGCTGTGTTTGACATATGAGGCTGTGTGAGATGATTTGTGCAATACTGTAACAAGACCACATCCTGAATAAGATGTAAGATTTGATGAAAAATAAAGTGCAGTTCTCAGGTAGCTATATAGTAAACTCTTCATACTGCAATTAAGTAATTATTGAATTGATCAGAAAGTTGCCTTTATTTTCTCTATACCTTTTCGTTACCCATTAGTAGCAAAAGAGAGGGAGTATTATTTGCTAGTTTAGAGCAGCAGAGAATAATCAAGTAAAAATGATTAAAGTAAATTCATTAACTCATGAAGAACAAAAAAGTACATTGACCTTTGAATTTTAATTAATTTAGTAATTTTTTCCATCACTATCAAATTCATATATGCTGCTCACCCCTAAAATGAAGTCTCTGAGTTTGCTCAAGGAAAAGCAATGGTAGAATAACCCTGAGAAAAATTAAACAGGGTACACTGAACTACTGCAAAGGTGACAAATCCTCCTGGATTTTTGTGCAATATACACCCCTACAGCAAAGAACCCATACAAACGTATAAATCAGCTATGGGCTGCACATCCCTGGGAGACAGGCTCACCGAGTATAAGAACTATGGCTAAAGCTTGATGATATGCATTTTTCCTTTGGGAAAATATTGTTTCCAAAAGATTTTCACACTGGGTGAAGCACTGAAAATAGCCAAGACAATAAAATCCTTGAATGAAAGAAGTAACCTCAGAACAGATGAAAATATTCTGGAGTTCTAGCAAAACCCTGAGTTCTAGATGTATTTTGGAAGCATCCAAGATTTTTAAAGACAGATTTGATACCTCTAACAGTAGAAACACAATTTCTCAGCAATGTATTTCTTTACTGACATTATATAAATAATTGCTTGTTAAAACAACCTCCTGATTATCAAAGGTAAATTATGTAACATGGAGATATACATGTTACTCAGTCTTCCAGACATGGTTCCTAAAGTTTGCTTACATTTTGGCACTGAGAGGTATTTTCAGAGAATTATCATAGCAAATTCAACATCTCTTTCTGTTGTAAAAGTTAATTCAGAGACCATTAATCCGTATGTAAACTTTGTGTTATCTTTTCTTCCATTTACATAACCTTGCATTTGTAGAGGATGCTATTTGCCCATTACACTTAATCACTTTGTATTTTCTGCATGTCTTCAGAGACAGATTTATTTTTTTATTGACATGAAGAGATTTTGTCAGCAGAAACTTTTATCACATCACTTTTTAATCTTTTTCAGATTATTTCTGAGTATGATAAAGGTTTAAACGTGGATTATTGCAGACCTCTGGATGTGCAGTGTAAAATTTACAGTGGGAAAACTAACTGTTTCTTTCTCCCTTGATATTTTAGACAGACATTTTCAAGTAATAGGAAATATAACTATCAGGATTATACCTAAAAAAGCATTATAAAAAATTTCTTCCGACCACTAACTACCCTTAGCCTTTGGAATTAGTAACAGAGATGTGATGTGTTAGGAGTGGCATTTTGCCATAGCAGCTGCTGTCACAGAACATATAAAGCCTAGGATTATGTATCATCACCTGTGAATGTCCAAGTATGTAGGACAAAAATATAAATGCAACTGTTGAAACTTAAACTGAAAATTTGAACTAATTGGAAAAAAGTTTTTGATGGTGTGCAAGACCTGTTTTCCAGGCCATGTGTCCACAGTGAACAGTTGGGGAACAGGTAAGCTGTCAAATACATGATCATTCTAAAGATTCTTGCAACATCTTTTGCAGATGCCCAATACAAAAGAAGAACCTGATACAACATGGTGAAACAGATTCTGTCATCCAATTTGCTCTGGCAAACTATTTTATGTTTTTCATATTCTGAAGTCTCACTTTTAGGGTAACTTCAACTGGGTAACCTTTGAATCACTTTTTCATCATAAATGAAACTATCTAAACTCTACAGTGACTAAATAACATAGGAATTTACCAGTAATTAATCTAAAGCAATATATAAGTTTTAGTGCAACCTCATTTCAAGGGAGGCATATAGTTATGTGTGAAGATCTATAGAACTGTCTGTTCTTCACACAGAACTATGAAAAACAGTTAGAGATTGTTTTAACAACTAAAAATAAGAGTCGGTTTAGTCTTTCCTGTACTGTAGCTAACATTTTATGTTAGCTATTCTGATATCTATCAAAGCATCCACGTGTTACAATAGAACTGTGGATTCAGAAATGTTCTCTGTCAAAATTTTGTTCCCTTATTATAGTTTATAATGAACTTATAACATTTCCTTCTATCAGTTTTGATTTATTTTTTTTTTTAATTTATGGAAAGTTCCTTCATTCTTGTATAATCATAAGACCTCAAAATGTCTCTTGTCTTCTACTCAAAGAAGGATGAGTTCTGACATCAGACCAAGTGACTCATGGCTTTATCCAATTGGATCTTGAAAACTTCCAATGATGGAGAGAGACCACACAACCTCTCTAGGCAGTGTGTTCCTCACTGCTCTCATGGTGAAGGAATTTGATGAGAACTTCCTGATACAGATCATTGAGGAGTGAATAAGGAGACTTGTGTTGTTGGATCTCATACTTGAAAACAAGGAAGTGGTTAGGGAAGTGAAGATCTGGGTCACCCTTGGCTGTAGTGATCATGACGTGGTGGAATTCAAGGTCCTGAGAGTGTGGAACAAAGAAAAGAGAAGGACCACAATACTGAACTTGAAAAGGGCAGAATCTGGCTTGTTTAGGAGTCTGCTTTCAGGAATCCTGTAAGAGACAGTCCAGGGGAGAAGAGGAGTCCAGGAGTGCTTGTTGATTTTTAAGTATCATCTCCTCCAAGTTCGAGAATGGTCCATCCCAATGACCAAAAAATCAAGCAGAGATGGCAGAAGGCCAGCATAGATGAATAAGTTCCTGATTAAACTGAGATGGAAAAAAAAAAAAAAAAAAAAA
>ML998048.1:5240432-5295959 GCA_010365825.1 Otus sunia | reverse complement strand
AAAAAAAAAAAAAAAAAAGACCATCCAGGAGGTGGAAACAGGAACAAGTGGACCAGGAGGAATTTAGAATGTGCAAGTGATCAGAAAGTGCTTCTGAAATCCAAAGCCCACTTCATGTTGAATGTGGCAAGAAGGGCTGCCCCCCTGTGAAGGACAGCAAGAAGGGATTCTATACATGTATCAGTAGCAAATGTAGGACTAGGGAATGTGGGCTCACTGCTAAATGAGGCAGGGGAGCTGGTGACAACAGACATGGAAAAAAACAGGGCACTCAATGTCTTCTTCATCTCTGTCTTTACTGATAGGATTTGCTTTCAAGAATCACAGACCTCTGAGACTTGTATGAAAGTCTGGAGCAAGGAAGACTTACTCTAAGTGGAGAGAATATTTAAATTAATTTGATACACACAAAACCATGACAACCTGATGAGATGTACCCACAAGTGTTGAGGGAGGTGGCCAGTGTTGTTACAAGACCACTTTCAATTGTCATTGAAAGGTCATGGTGACTGTGGAGAGGTTCGTGAAGACTGGAAGAAAGCAAATGACACTTCTATCTTCAAGAAGGCAAAAAGAAGAATCCAGGGAACTAAAACCGGTCAGCTCCAGTGCAGTCCCTGGAAAGGGGACATCCCAGATCTGAGTGCCTAGCAAGCAGCAAAGTGCCCAGGATAGTAAGTCAGGTTGGCAGATGTGTCTCCTCTGTCCCCACAGGATTCTCCCTCTACTCGTGGTGCAGTTGTGTCTTTCAGGTTCTGCTGGCTCTGACAGTTTCTCAGACATGGTTTCCCCTTCTGACCTGCTACAAGGGCACTAAAGATATTCTGTAGTTGAAGATCTGCAGATTGAGAAAATGAGAAAAAGAAGATAGGTAGATATTTGCCTTCTACCTTCTTGTGGTCATTTAATACTCTGTTGCACTCTGCCATATATATTTTTACTTATTACAATAATTCTTGGCTGAAAAATATTAACTTTTGAAATTTCATACAATTATGTTTTCTGGTACACTGATTGTTATTTTCGTTTCTTTCTAGCTTCTCTAAAGTTTTAGCATAAGTTTTTTTGTACTGTCAGGATTCCAACTAAAACTTTGTAATTGATTTTTAAAAAAAAAATAAATTTTGAAGTAATTCTTTCTCCCACTATTAATATTTGCTCATATTTTGTTAATATTTTATGCAGTGTATCTTCATTGAACAAAAGCTTTGTTGTTGAAGAAGTTCCTAAAGAAGGGTAGAATCATGGTACAGCAGGATAAATGCATGAAATTTCCATGGAGTCCAAGACACTTTCTTGCTTTAGCTCCTCTCATTTCATGCTTGTGTCTGTCTGTTGTCTATGCTTATTTGTTTATTTGTTTGCTTTAGAGGTGGGAGTTGTTGCTACTTGAAAGTCTTCTCTATCATCTGAACCTATGGCTTTATCATTCTCTATGGTTCTTTCTCTCAGAGTAAAGCAGTTTATTTGATATATCATTTGGCAAATCATTACCATTTCAGAGTTTTTAGTTTACAGGTTAAAACCAAACTGTGAATAACATAGTGTGTCATATGTCACACACCTTGAAGGATCTCTATTACCATCAGTGGCTTGATGCATTAGATAATGGATGACTAAGCTGTTTTTTTTATTGCTTTTTTCTCGGTGGTGAAAACGAGTATGTGTAGCTGAAAACAACTTTTTGTTTGGTTTTTTGTTTGTTTGTTTGTTTTTTTCCCCCTCAATATAAAACTAATTCTTTATATTTCAGCACAGACACAAAAACAAAAGCAAAAAACTCAAGGTCATGAACAGAGAAAATAAAGATTAAAAACTCTAGCATTCAGAAGTCCCTTTACTCTGTTAAACTTTATTCAGCATTCCCAAGGTTTTAAGTGATTGTTTCATTCACTCCATCATGATCTAGAGGGTTCCTAGCTATCCCCATTGCCTTTTATCCATTTGAATCCATTTCTTTTTACACGTACCCTGTTGGTCCCACAGATATGTCTGTGAATCTTTGGAACATCTCTATTATTAAATAATCTACAATCCATGATCTATTATTAAAAAAGCACTGCTTTACTGAAGCCAGAGCAGGCCCATAGGCACAGAAACTTATTAGTATAGCAGTGTGCTTGTAAAAGGTGACAGATGGGAAAGACAGCTACAAGGATAGTGCCGGCCAGACCCCACTGACACGCCAGAGATTGAATCCATCAATCAGAAAAGGCTCAGTAAGAGCGCAAAGAGGGAAGAAGAGATCTGTTCTGACTTTTATCAAGCCTGTTTTCCTTCCTCCCACATGCTTTTACTTTCATGCAAAGGGAGGAGAGGGGTACATTGTTCCTGTGCTTCTCATAGTAGCATCATGTTGTTTGTGATTTGATTTGTTTCCGAATTGGTTGGTAATTCTCACAGCAAGCAAGTAATCTTTCCCAGCAATTAAAGTCTCAGATAATGTCCTAACCCTAATCACTCAATGCATCTATGCAGATAACTCCTACATCTTGGGAGAGTCTTTTGAGTTTCAGTGGGATTTGACAGCCCTGGTAGCACTATTGCAGCCTTGAAACCTTGAAGTGAGATTGTGTTAAATCTAATAAATTAAGAGTGCAGAAATAATAAATGAAATAAATAATAAAGACATCTAAATTACATAAGCTTTAACCAGAAACCATAATAAATAATGCAAAGTCATAACAAGAAATTATTATTCAGTCCCCTTCTTTTTCTTGCTTTCTCTGAGAAGGTACACTGAAAAAGTGCAGAAGTCACTTTGTTTAAGGATGACATTCATTAAACATTTAATTATTCAACTAGAATGAGCTTTGTATTTTCCTTCAGGGATTAAATAGAGAATTTACAGTTATTAGTTACACAAAATGGGAATATAGAATACAAATTCATCCTAAGAAATTAAAAGCATCCTCATTTTCCATTAATTTTGATAAATGTTTAAAATGCTTAGAGGAAGGTTTACTATGTCACTACTAGAATGGAAAAACTTCAAGCTAAATTGTTGCTATTTACTTTCCCTTCCTTGTCTTTGGATTTATCTTTTAATAAGTGAGCATTCACAGGTACATTCTGTGCATGTGATTTGTATAAAAATCATCACATTGCACTATTTTTCTTGTTATTTTTGAAATGTGAAAATTATTTGAAATTACGCTGGTCCAAAGATGTGCAAGTTCCTAGTCTTCCTTTTGGGGTTAAAAATAATATTTGGGATTAAGGAATCAATTGAAGGCTTCAATCTTAAAGTTTCTGTAGTGAAGGATAACACACAGAAGATTTCTGAAAAGAACTAGAAAATGGAAAAAACCTTTATGTCATTGCGTTTCCCATATTGGTATTACATCTATCATACAAAAGTATGGACTGCAGAAAAATGATTGCCTAAGGACAACAACAAATCAATAATGCAATTAAGTGTTTAATCCCAAATCATCCAGTACTTTTGCTCTCACACTCAAATCAGTAGAGTTTATTGTTTCTAATTTGTGGTGTCTGGCACCACCGAGTAGTCTTTGGGTCAGTTTGGGTCATATGCATACCCAGAGAAATGAATATTTAACAAGTCAGCTATACTGGAATTTAAAGTACATAGGAGAGAGCTGATCAAGTGATCAGCAAAGAAGATGGAAAGATTCAAGAGCAAGTTACAGACTCTGAGCATTTGGAGTCAGAAATTAGAAGGATAACTATGTTGTTCATTAACCTCAGTGTGTTAAGACTTTTTGGAAGACGTGCAATGTGTTAACCAGACTTTGGGTATGTGTACTTTTTCAAATCAGCTTGTTTCACCTCTTAATTTCTAGGAATCCTTCTCAAACTATGATTAATATAATTAGTTTGAGATTTTGATACCCAAATTTACTTTAATATCATATAAGAATTAGCAGTCAGATCCTGATTAAAATCTTTGGTTAGTTACAACATTATTTTCAGCAGATAAAAGGACCTGTGGTTAGTTTATGTGTGTGGTGGGGGTTTTTGGTAGCAGGGAAGGGGACTACAGTGGTGGCTCCTGTGAGAAGCTTCTTGAAGCTCCCCCAGCTCCAAGTCAGACCTGCCTTTGTGCCAAGTGGCTGCTCCTCTGTGATAACATATTTAAGAAAAAGACGAACCTGGGAGGAGGAGCTGGAGTTGTGAGGAGTTGTAAGGGAGACAGCTATGCAAATACCAATGATGTCAGTGAAAGAAAGGAGGAGGAGGAGCGGAGGAGGTGCACCAAAGCAGAGACTTCCCTGCAGCCCACGGCAGGGCTGCCCTGACCTGTCACCCATGGAGGTCTACAGTGGAGTAGATGCCCACCTTCAGCCCATGGCAGACCCCATGCCAGAGCAGGTGGCTGCACCCAAAGAAGACCAGGACTTCGAGGGAAGCCCCTGCTGTTGTAGTTCAGTGCTGGGAGGACTATGACCGATGGGAGGGACCCATGCTGGAGCAGTCTGGGAAGAACTGCAGCCCTTTGGAAGGATCTATATCAGAGAAAGTTCATGGAGGACTGTCTCCTGTGAAAGGAACCCCATGCTGGAGCAGGGGAAGATTGTGAGGAGTCTTCCCCCTGAGAAGGAAGGAGTGGTAGAAATAAAATGTAATGAACTGACTGCAATGCCCATCATGTGCCCCCCTTCACTGATGAGGAGGGAGGAGGTAGAGAAATCAGGAGCAAAGCTGAGCGCAGGAAGAAAGGGAGGTGTAGGTGAAAGGTGTTTCCAAGATGTGGTTATACTTCTTACTGTCATACACTGTTTGCTATTGTCCTTGTTAGTGGTGTTTTAATTAAATTGATTTTATTTTCCTTCCCCTAATAAGTCTGTCTTTTGCCCATGACCATAATGGGTGAGTCATCCCTCCCTGTCCTAATCTTGATTCCAGAGCCTTTTGTTTTATAGCCTCCTTCTCATTCCTGAGGGAATAGGGGTGAGTGGGTGGCTGTGTGGTTCTCATTTTCCCTCTGGACTCAAACCATAACAGACCCATATCTAGATCCTATACAAATTGCATTTATTAGAAATCATAGGGTGTAGTTTCTTTGTGAGTTACACATATCCTAACTCTGATCTTACACACTAGGGCTGTCCTAACCTGTCGGATTTCCTGGACTCTCCACCATTCATCCCAGTTCTAATAACAGCCAAGTTGAGAAACATTATTGCTTTCCTCTGCTTTTAGCTTACTTCCTGTATAAAGAAGCTTATACAGAAATATATATTAATATTGTCACTAAAACTTTTTTAATCTTCCAAGCAAATTAAACCCAAACTCAAAAATATTATGTTTCTACAGGTTTGGTGAGAGTTGACAATGTGCTTAGGAGACACATCCTGCTAGTATTCCTTGAGATAAAATCAAAGAGCTTGGGTCTTGATTTGTTCAGCTTGTGTTAATAAGTCATCACAAGTAAATCCCTACCAGTATCAGATGGTAGGACAGGTCAGCCCAAGCCTCATGTGTGAACCATGGAACATGGAAGAGGGACTGGAAACACAGTATGAGAGTGGACAGGAGCAGTTGGAGTCCAGGGAGAGGAAAGGAAACACCTGTTAGGTGCTGAGGACATGGAAATGACATAGGAAACTGTGAAGGGCATAGGAGAGGAAGGAGATCTGAGATTGTTGTAATGACCACTGTAAGAGATTCCTAACATGACCCCTTAGTATCTGTAGGCATAGAGTCACAGGGGCTGTAGGAGACATAGAATACAAGCTATATAGGTTGAACTAGGCTTCGTTAATGTGACTTCTGACAGCATAAATGAGTTAAATTTTTATTTTAAAAAAAGGAGGAGTGAAATAGTTTAAATGAAATAGTTTAGTCCCTGCCGGGGTCTGAGACCACGCGGCCGCTGCCCCTCCCCCACAAAGGGAGTGAAGTACAAAGCCCCGGGCTGGGATAAGGAAGGTTTAATACAACAGCGTAGCAGCAACAACAACAAACAACAACAATAACAATAAGAACAACAGCAATAACAATGAACAAAGCCAAATAGCTACCGAACAGAGCAGTGGTACAACACACGTGCTGACCGACCGGTCGCCTCAGCGGCAGCAGCGCGGCAGGATGTGACGACCGGCTGGGATCGGAATAACCCGGCTGGAGCTCCCCCCACTGCTGGGGAAACTTAACCCTATCCTGGATAAACCAGGACAAGGAGGTAGGGAGGGGAGAGCCTCCGGCCTTTTTTGGAAGGAGAACTTTATTTTCCAAGTTCATTTTCGGGATGCTGAAACCATATTGAGGTATGTTTCTTATTCATTGCTAAGCACATTTTTCTGTTTCTTAACAGGTAAAAAAATAGAATTACCTCTAGTGAAGACGATTTATATTTCATATGGTGTAGATTTTTTTTGTTATTTGTAGTTATTCCTTGTGCTTCTTTTTAAATCTTTTTCCTATGAGCTGTCCAGAAAGCAGTAGTTTGTGACCTTGGGGCCTAGCTCTCTTTATTGAATGTAATAAGTACCAGATTCCCCTCTGGAATCCAAATATATTTCATATTTATCTTCAGGGCTGGAGTATGGTAGGCATGAATCAGCAATTAATATTTTGTACTGCAATCAAGGTTATGCTATTATGCAATTAGAAAGAAATGAGAAGAAATGCTTAGTTTTATGTAAAATTTTACTTTGATAAATGGTCTGCATGCATTCAGAGTGCTTTACAGCTTTCCGGTTTCACAACATTTCTAGGCATACCTGCCTATTATGTCCTGAGCAGTACAAACTGTTTATTCTATGGATTACATTAAAATGTTTAAGGGATCTACAAGGAATTTTCATTTGCTATTTTATTCCCTGCCCAACCGGCAAACTGCAGAAAGCTTTTAAGTTAGAAGTGGGCGTGTTTGTAGGAGCTTGAGTCTCTGGCAAACAGCTCACTGCAGCTCTAGTTTAATCAGCTCATTCTTTGGCATTTACTTGCTGCTTTCTTGCCTGAAGGGCAAACACTATCTTAATGAAGCACACAAGGACAAATGACTTTTCCAGGCTGTGATTAATTTTCACAAGCTGACTTTAATCACTGGTTAATTAATAGAAGATTTGTTGATTTACAAAAAAAGCACAGTCATTATAAGCAGTATTATATCGATTGGTTTTTCATGAATTTAATGCAGTAACAAGCTTTTATTTAGAAACTAACTTAATGTGTTGAGAATACATATTAGAAAGAATGATAGTGTATTAGAAAAGAATACAGAACCTATATAGCATGTTGTGTTTGCCTGCTTGACTGGATCTTTTTAAAAGCAGAAACAGATATCAATACAACTCTCGCTCAGTTCTAGCTGTTGCCCTCCCCACCCTCAACTGATAACCAGGATTAAGACTTTGTGTATTATTCATGTCAATAATTTAAAAACAAATGGTTAGTAGTAGTATATGACTTTTATATAACAGATAGAGCAAAGATCACTCAGAGTTCAACAGATAAATCAAACAATTCTCGCTACTATGATGTATTTTCTACATAATGTTGGCATAGTGGTATAAAAACAGCTGGAAATTGTTTAAGACCAAATTTCACAGAAAGTATTTAACAACATAAGTTAAACTATTTATTTCTACACAGTATTCTGACAAAAGTCATAATGCAGATTTTATAAAATACATGCTAATGGGTTTAGATCTGCTTGATGAGGCACCCCATCGTGGTGTAGCAGGGGAAGCCATAGCCAGAATCTATGATTAGTGTCTAAAAGCAAATAAATTTAGATTAAAAGCAAAATACAAACTTTTAAGAGTGATGGGACAATCAGTCTAAGAGATTGGATGATCTATCATTCAGTTTCTTTGATGAAAAAAATAGTTGCCAGACTGGAAGATTTACAAACACAACTTTGGTAACTCAGTATGAGAACAATGTTGGGAATGTACTGGCAATATGATGTATAACACATCAGAATAAAGGAATTTCTGGTCTTTTCTGGACATGAAATCTATGAATATTGAAGCCCACTGAAGTTGTCTGACAGGTCACACCAGACTTTTTTGGCAGTCTCCAGTACTTACTATAATCAAATGAACATTGTTTATGATACATATATATTTAATGATAGTTTAGAATATATTAGACAACTCTAATAGACCTTCTCTCTCTTGATTTGTCATATTATGTTCATCCCTTCTTTTCTGCATAGTACAAAATCCAGCTGACATTGATAGAAGTCATACAGTACATATAGCATTGTAAGTGGGATTTGTTTTTGAAATAACATTTTTCTTTTGCCTCTTACAAATATTCTCCTTTATTTATACAGAGTGGGGGAATCATACAAGATTTTTACCTACACAGCTGTTCATGGGGGTTTTTTTCTGGTTTTTTTTTTTATATGTTGCAGGGAAGGTTGTATACTTCACTAATATTTAGTGCACAGATAGTCCCATTCATTTTATGACACCCTTGAAAGTGTCACATTGTGATTCAATGTTTGCATGCTGAAATCTGACTTTAGCTTTTGACTCTTCAGTCAAAGGGGATAATGATTACTTAGTACCGTTATACCTGTGATTCTTCTCCACAATAACACTTCTACCAATGGAAGCAGCAGGAGGCTGAAAATGCAGTTTAACACATACTCTGTGATATCGAATTTGAACAGCTTTTGTTGAGAAGGAGCATTACACTTCCACTGGGCACTATGCACAACTCCATTACATAATTAAACATCAATTAAAATGCTATTAAAATAAAATCTTATCCTGTTGTCTTTTCAATGATGTTCTCTTGGCACTTCATCTGCCTAATGTCACCAGTTAGCATACTAGACCCAGTGCCATTAAGGTTAATGTGCAACATGTTTATACTGTACATTAGCATGTCATAACATATGTCAAACATGTAACCTCATCATAATGATGATGATGGACTCACAAAGGAATATACAATGAATAAGGAAAATATGTGAACTGACTCCTATCTGAAAGATTGTGTTGGCTTTCAGTTAGGTGCTTGATGATTCCAAACATCTTCAAAGAATGGCGTAAATAAAACTGAAAATAGAATGAAGCTTGAAGTCTGTGTAGAGATATAAAAATCAAGAAACATATTCAGGGCCTAACTTTGTCCCGGAGTCCTCAAGTACACCTCTAAATGTCAATAACCAACATTTTGTTACAGTCCTCTATGATAATTCACTTTTTTTCATCACAATGGATAGCAGAAATGCCATCTACATGTATTTTAGATAGTGCAATACAGTCTGGCTAAGCATAAATACTGAGCAGCCTACATTTTTTGCATGATCTCAAAGGTATTCTGTGCTCACTGAGCTAACTGCTTGAATCAAACACTGTTGGAATAATTATTTAAGAACATCACAGACAAAATTAACATTTTATTTTTTCAAGAAATGTTCTTTTTTCACTACTTACAAATGAGATAAAAACTGTACTAAACAGGCACACTCAAGTTTAAAGTCACTGTCACTTCTTCTATTTATGTATATGACATATTGAAAAATAACTTGCTGTCTTACAGCAAGTCAAAAGTAATTTTTTACATATTACTCCAACAGCTACCATCAATCAAAACACCGATTTGTAGTCAAAAGATTAACCTCTTGAAGCATTTGAATTTTCTATATTGTATTAAAATCTTTCAGTATGAAATGGATATTCTTTAGTGAAAAACAATGTTAAAATATATACCCTAGTGAAAGCAGTGCAAAAAGCATCATACAGACTGATAGCTAAAGTAATGCTTAAATACCTTAGATACAGCAACAATGTTTAATTTGTTAAGATCTAAACGTATGTATTAGTTTATTTTTAAATTCCTTGTGTCACAAAAAGAGATTCTTTGCTCGTAAGGTGTGCATGGAGGAAAACAATATCCAGCAGATACAGTTACCTGAAAACAGGAGTGTCAGATTTATTTGCCATATAGCACGACCTAAACAAATATGCTAGGATTTTTTTCTTTTTCTTTTTTTTTTTTTTAATTTTATTATTATGAGTGACTGGAAACTTAATCTATTAGGGAATCATGACTAAGTGTGAAGGACATAAAATTAGATCTGACTATGACTTTTCATTTAAATGAATCTTGAACAGAATGTACAAAAGAATGTACAAAAAGGGTTTATGACATATTGTTAGATCCTGCTCCCGAAGTGGTAGCGGCAAAATTCCCACTGATTTATCTGGAAATCAAAAGAAAACCTAAATGTGATGTCTGAATTCTAGTTAATTCAATATTCTCATTGAACTGCCTGATAGTGTTTGACAGGTTTGGATCACAATCACCCAGTTTCATTGTTACTCAAAGGATCTTTTCTTCTTAATCTGTTCTTTGTATGTACTCAAAGGGACCTCAATTCCTGTGTCAAAACATCAGTATATTGCTCATTGTGAGTCTCTAGATCTAGTCTTCATTAAAGAAGGATATCAAACTAACGTGCAGCTTTTGGGTCACACTGTCTTTAAGAGATAACAAATTGCTAAACAAAATTCAGGCAAAATATTGTTGAAAGCTACCCTCATCTTCACTTCCCAAACGCTGAAAGAAGGAGCTTGACAGGTAAAAGAAAAGGTCAAAATCCTGACTCTACCATTCACTAGTAAAACCTTCAAATGTTTTACTTGCAGGGATAAGGCTCTTTTCTAAATTTAGAAATTGGGAATCCAATCTAACTGTACAATCAGTGAAAATATGGGTGGATTTATCTGACACTGAAACGGACATATGAATTGCCTTGTTGAAGTTTCCCTATATTACCATCTAGGGACACAAAACCAATGGCCAAGATGAATTTGATGTCTAAATTTCACATAACAAAGTTACACAAAACCTACCTGTAGTGTTCTCAGTAAGGTGAAGTTTCACTTAAGAAACAGAGTGTTTTAGAATGAATGTCTTAAAAGCTGTTAGAGATGTTGAATATTCTTACCAAACAGAAATATAACTTGAACAGAAATAAATTTGTAACTGTCATAACTGAAATGGCCACTGGAGATTTGAAAAAGGCAGTGAGGTTTTGTTTTGATAATTCATCCCTCAATTACTTTTCAGAACAGAAAACTTGTGATTGTTGATCAGTACTACTCAAAGACTTTATATCTGTTATCATCAATGAGGATATGCTGCTCAGGCTTCATTGTAGTTCAATCAATGCTCTCTGCTTTCTTCGTGAAATGTTACGCAATATGGATGACTGAAAGAACACTAATCTGCTTTAACATGCATCAAAGATCTCTCCAGTAAATAAGGGACATCGCAGATATAAGGGAGGATGTATGGAATTTAGGATATTGAATACTATGAAATAATATTTTAAATTAGAGCTGATGAACAAAACTCCTGAGAAACAACTGTAAAATATGGAAGAGAGGATTCTCTACCTGGCACATCACAGTTACAATGATCAGCAACTGCCTTCAACCCCTTGGCAAGTGGGGGAGAAGAAGAGCTCCCAAATGCTTAGGTAATTATCATTATCTTTTTTAATACATAATCATCTGGAGTTTGTGCCAGGATCCATTCATCACCCATCTGTGGCCATGCACAGAAGTTACCACAGCCTAAAAACTGGCGTAATACACTACTGGCTGTGTGACAGCTGGTTGGAAGACAAACTGCAGTAAAATCTGTGATCAGAGGATGGAACCTGGGAGTTCAACCTACAAACCTTTTCTAGGCTGTTCTGTAACTAGCCATGGTAGACCAATGAATTTACTTGTAATGAAATGAATTTCCATAATAAGCTTAGCATTTTGCTAAACAATGTAACATCTAAGAATTCAAAGCTATGACTTCTCGGATCATTGATGAAATACAAGTCTAATTTTGTTTGTTTATTTGAAGCAACATATGATTATAATTATCATATTGATCCTATATGCTTAAAATGCATTTTTATGTAAACTATAACATACATTACCAATTTTATTTTTAGCAAAAGAGAAATTAGAACTGTGATGAATTCTGAACCCTTGTTTTGCATAAATACATCAGCAATTTCAATGAAACATTTAGACATAGAGAGAAAATAGTCTGATCTTTTGGTAAGCCTGTTCCACACAAACAAGACAACTTCAGTGAGAAAAGGGAACATTACAGAAATGTCATCTTCATAGATTTTATGATTTCAATTAAAAATTGGTTACTATGTTTGGCATTATTATCACTAACTTTAGCCTAAACTAATCTCTTCCTGGACTTCTTTCAGTCAGTAGAAAGACGTATGTTGCTCCAAGGCAAGACAAAGTAGCAACTGAGCTTTAAGTGATCTGAATTACATTGGTGATGGACAACATTGTTCCTGTTGGCTGCAGAGAGAACCAAGGGAGCTGACCGATATCTGCAAATGCCTCTTCTCCACTCTCCCTTCTCTGTGTTGTTGGGTCTGAGTAGGCATTGGTGGAGCCATGGCAGCCAGAATGAACATACAAACTTCACTACCCACAGCCCACCTTGGGGTAATATCCACAGTCATAAACTGCTTCTGATGTCAATTCAGACGTAGAGGGTAACACTATCTGCAGATGTAGAAACTGTAGGTCATTTACAGGAAGGAAGTTGGAAGCAGAGGGAGCTAGATAGATCAACAAAAACAAGTGAAACACTCTAAAATGAAAGGATCAAAGTGAAATAGGAGGACAGCACCAATCTCTTCCAGCATTTTTCTGAAATGCTTTCATCTATGACTGCTCACTCAGTGGGCCACATCAACAGACAGATGTGGGGTCTCAGAGTTGTGATGTGATTGCACTGGTGTTCATACAATGCTTGTTTTCTGCTGTTACAGTTTGATATTTTGAAAATCTGGTTTGGGTTTTCTAACTGGAGTAATTACACTTAGTTAAATTCTGAGTATATAATGTGTTTATTTGCACTACCTTAGGATACTTGCCAACAGTATAAGCATGAAAATACATTACTTTTCCCTCAAGCAGAAACAATACTTTGGGCCAACACTGCACTGATTTACTTTACAAAGCAGATGATCCATTTGAAGTTAGCAGAATGTAAGTCAGCTCACGTTTTTTCAACTTGTCTGCACCACTCCTGTGAGCAATGACCACTTTCCATGAGGTCGTTTTCGACTTCAGAGAACCAAAGCTTAAACAGACTTGTAAACTGAGCTGACACCACTAATACAGGAAAGAAACCAACTTCTTTGCTAACTCCTGTCAGAAAAATTCCACCAGAATTAGCCACAAAGTTTCACAACTCTGCTCTGAAAACAAGATGTCTTGGCAGTCCCTCTAGTACAGTTATTTCTCCTTTAGTTTCTTCAATTTTTTAATCTATCCCTTTTAAAGAGCTTTAGGCAAATCAGTTGTGTAATGGTTTTATTTCAAAAACAGCAAAACCACTATTTCTGTTTTGCTTTATCACAATTTATACCTTATCATCTCCTCCTTTATTTTCAGAAAAATGTATTTATTTGAACTGATGTTCTTATTTATGTTTATTTATGTTTATTTATGTAAAGGTGTGTATATATATATATATATAAATTTTACAGTCCAATTACCTCAACTTTCTTAGCTTATATTCCTTCTTCAGAGATGATCATCACAGGTAAGAGTATCTTTCTGCCTTGATTTGGAAAAGATTTCGTTTTCAACAACATAAAAATTGCCACATCTCAGCAGAAAACTGTCTTCAAATTCAGAAAGAGAAAATGAGCAATGTTATGTCCAAACACTTATACTGGGACATTTTTAAACAGCATCTGAAAAACCAGAAAGTTAGTTTGTTGTCTTGTGTCTGTCAAGATATGTCTGCAGGGACACATGTCAAGAAACAGGCAATTCACATTTCCTGCATATTGTATTATCTTTAACCTTACTAGTCAGAGGCACAATTTTTTTTTCTGACCTTCAAAACATTTTGCACAATGATGTCTTCCCATGATTTATCTTCCTCTTCCTTTTTCTCACAGATGAGAGTAAATAAAGATGCCTAAAAGTCTCATGTTGAAACTTCATTATATTCTTAGCTATGTTAATCAACCCCTTATTTGTCTATGTAAACACAATACCACAGTTGTCCCATCACAGTAATCATTTCTGCTTTTCTTCTAGTGTTATCTCCTACTTTGAGGATTGTGTTCAGTTTTGCTAACCTTCTCTCAGCAGAGTGATACTGCACCATAATTTTATTAAATCCTATCAGTAGTAATCTGAACAATTTTCCAGTATGGAAATATTTTATTTGCATATTTACTTTTTTATTTATGTATTATAACCCTAATTTGCACTAAGGAGATGTTATTATTTAGCAATCCAAAATGATTCTTAGGACAAGTGATTGCAGATATTTTAGATTATATCACTGAACTGCTTTAACTCTTCATTTAGTTGTAGACTCTTTGCAATTATTTACAATGAGTGTCATTGTCATATGTTGTCCCACCATCTGTTTTTTTCAGGGCATGAGGACTTATCCTTTAAATGAATCTGGAGTAACTTATGTCTAAATAAACCAAATAGTATAAGATTCATCAACCTGAAAGACACAAAAGAGGGATTCAATTTAGAGATACAAAGTGATGACTAAAATGGAAAAGTAACTTTTCTTCCACATTTTTTGCATGTAAATTTTCCAGTTTTAAAAGACTTGGAGATAATAAATTTAAAACATAAAATGAAGGATTTTCACATTCATTTTTTGCTTTTCCTTAAGCATTTGTTACAGGCTCCTTTGAAAACAGGATACAGTTTAACCCCGGAGAGCAATTTCTTACCTCTAAAATGGACAGAAAACTAGTTATAACTTTTTAAAATAAAACATTAACTTTTGCTTCCTTTATTCTATTTAACACTGAAGGTCATAGTACAGAACAGCTTCTTATTTAAAATGTACAATTAGGAAGGCTTATGACACTTTTGGACAGGTACATCCTACCATATCATTAAATTGTGTTCTCTTCTGGAGGTATTTTAATTATAATTACACAAATATGAAAAATCAAGGTTTCTGGCAAGAGCAAACTCCATGTTTAACATTTCATTGATGACAAATTTCTAGGAATCTTCCATCAATAAAACATAATGTTTTATTTTTTTTTTCTCAAATACAACATAAAAATACACTAATTAAGTATATTGTAGATAATAAAATATCATGCATATATTTGTAAACTATCCACAGGTAAAATAAAATTCAGAAAACACTATTTGATAGAAATTTTTGGTATCTCTATTAAATTAAAACAAATCCCCAAACAAAGTCCTTTCTGAAGAAAGAAAAAATGCAATGATAAGAATATAAATATATGAATATATGCTTATGAAAGCATATAAGCATATGAAAATCTGCCTATATATAAGCTTAAAGATTTTGTGAGATGTCCACCTACTGCAGTGATGCATTATGTATAATAATTTAAACAGATTACTGCAATATTTTAATATTTAAATAGATTAATGTAAAGTTTTTACATATTACTGATGTCTTTGTATAATTAGAACAAAGCTGAATTACAACATTCAAAATGTAACACAAGATGGCAATGACTACTTCCAACTGGATGATTATGGATATATTGTAATTAATTATAATAATCACAATTCTGATTAAATCATTAACTTTAATAGATTGTGGATAATTAAGAATAATTTCATTTCATGAGTTAATTTTGTGTATACATGTAACTGCAGATAGAAACAAAGTTTTTATAGGTTCAAAGATTTCACCTTGAATCCAAATTACATGTCACTGGTGTACCTTAAATCTTTTGAATCAACATGCTTCACTAAATAATTTGTAAGACCCTTTGATTTTCCTGTGAAGTTTTATGAGAGTATTACATATAATATGGCTCACTATAAAATATAAGTATGTCAAATTTGAGAAACCTCTCAGCTTTGAACTTCACAATCAATTAAAAATAGAATTAAAATTGTTTTAATATGGCACTTCTCCTAGACTCGTTTTCCCATCCCTATATCACAACAAAAATACATTCAAAAGTGAAATAAATAATTTTTTAAGCACAAGAACTAATTATTCAATAATTAAGTATTCAGTTATAATTCTATTTTAACAGCTTTTCTCAACCAAAATATGTTAAGTATCACCATAGTAAATCTTAAAAGTGTGTGGTTTATAATGGAAAACTCAGTTACACATCATTTATCATGTAGAGAACAACATCCATCATGACTTTCAACATTATTTTTCATTAATGGGATAGCATTAATGATAAATAATACTGATAATAAAGAAAGTATTCATTTAATCATGTGTTCCTACTGTTCTAGTACATTTCTAAAAATACCCTACAATATGTTGATGTTTTATGTATTGCATGGTTTGGTTCCACTGCATGTAGAGACAGGAATTTATAACTATGGAAGATATGTTGATCTTTACAGTGTGCTTTCTAAATTCCAGATTTTATTTGGACCATATAATATCCTCAAATACTTCCCCTTATCTTGCCCCAATTTCTGGCGTGTTTTGTCTCTGTAATGATTTTCAGTAGCAAAGGTCGAAAACAAAGTCTGCATGCAGAGAAGCACGTATGCAAGCTTTCAGGCTTCTTATGATTTTCTTTTTTCACCCTTTCTCTGCATATGGTACATTATGAATCAGAATCAGTCTTAGTATCTGTTGTTCACTCAATCTTAAGCCCAGGAGAAAAGCACATATTCAGAAAATAATACTGACATAATGATTTCTAGAACAAAATTTTATAAAAGAAGACTACAGTCAATTCATCTGAAATGCAGAGCCTTTCATCTCTAATTTGCCAGTCTTAACCCAACCAAGCGCAGCAATGCCTCACAGTCAATAGTCTGATGAGTGTGTGGTGGCCTATGAAAAATGACTAAATGGTCTATTTTAATTGCTTCTAGACAGGATTTCCTGTTGCAGAAAAACATGCTAAAACTTCACTGGCAGCCTTCGATGGAAAGATGAGGAGCGCTAATTATTTAGAAAAAGTGATTTGCTGTGGCCCTCTGACTCCAGTCAAGAGTGATATATATTAGTAAAGTTTGCATCAGTCTTACTTTTTTTGTAAAGTTGCTGGATATAGATGAAACACCTGCTCAGAGGACTTTCACAAATACTGACTATTTCCTTTAAAATGATATTGATATATAAGGATTATTGATTTTCATAGACAATTGATTATAAATATAATGATACAAAGGTTTTAATAAATAATTAATTAAAGTAGGCCTCATGGAAGGTGCAAACAGATGGATTGTCTGGAAAGAATGTGTTTACAAGGTTGAGATGACAATGTGAAAGTAATAGTTCTAGTATATGTATTAATATATATATATACTTACATATATATCTGTATAAGGAATATAAGTGGAATGTATTTGTTGGCTACAGGGTGACCCAGTGCCCTGTATTAAAGATTAATTTTAAACAACCAGTTAGGAATGCAAGTAATTTTATACAGCTATATAGAATGAGGATAAAAAGTGCAGTAGATTTTATGTTAAGTAAAGAAACCTGTTTACTGCTGTGACAATGTCTTGATATGTCCATAGGATAAGTAATCAATAATTTTATGCTTCAGTTCTCCTGTGCATTGTTATTTTACAAAGTCACAAATTTATTAGGGAAAGTTTTATTTTAAAAATGGTAAATTGTGTTTAGATTAAGATTCTGATAATTACCTATTAATTTTGTGGAAGAAATCAGAATTTACATGATATTAGGGACAAAAAAGGCATAATTTAGACAGGAATTTGATATTTGTTTCAACTCCAGGCAAAGTTATATCAGAGTTTTAATGAATGATGACTTGGTAGAGCAACTGGGGGGATACTGGGAGAAAGAATAGGATAGCAACTTAATAGGAACAAATAAAAGGGTACAGAAAAAGGAGTAATTATTTTTAAAAAATTAAGGAAGCAAGAAACAAAAGAAAAAAGTGACAAAAACCACGCTCATAAATGATATTTAACAAAGACGTAAGAGTAACCTCACAAAGATAAAAGTAGCCTAGCAAAATATTAAAACATGAACATTCACTTAAAAAGAGGCAACTGTTCTGAAATCAATGATCAAAGAAGTATAGTTTATCTGTGGTTAAGATCTAAATGATTAAAAGTTTGGAACACAATGCAGTCTTCCTAGTCTTTCAAAATAAGAGAGGTTCAGATTGGATTATTTTCAGTAAACTATCCTCAGTTCCTATTTAAATAATAAGAGAAAGATTTTAGCAAAAGAAGGGAAGAAGATATCAAAGCAACTCATATTGTATAATGTATATACATAACTGGACAAGCCTTAACCTTGTTAATCTAAGAAGTTTACAAAGAACAGAAGATACTGGAGAAAAATCTTCACTACTTTGATAGTCTGACATACCTGAACCTGATTAAGTATCTGTTAAGATGGAGTAAAAAATCACCCTAGTATTCCCTAGGGCACTGTAGGAATCAGTGTTCTCTCCCATTGTATGTATGATCTTTAGTAATGACCTGGAAGAAGCCACACATTAATTACATTTACAGATAATGTTTCTGATTAATCAGTTAATGTTTGCAAATCTCTTTGATAATGCAAAACGTTATTTTGTACTAGGTGTCAAATATTATTACAATAATGCTACAGGAGATGCTGTAAATAGGGTAACAATAAAACATTAAAAAATCCTTAGAGGAATGAAAAAACATAGGCTTAAAACCATAAAAAGCAACCCATTTAAATTACACATCCACAACTTACCTACTCAATATAGTGGAGTCACTCATGAAGCAAAAATGTACAAAAAGATCTCAAGGTAAGAAAGGACAACAAAACAGGTGTCAATAGTTTATAAACAGTTGCAGATTTAGAGGTACATGACAGTTATTGGGAGAGCTGAATGGGCTGTAGTACTCCTATTGCCTTCCTCCCTTATTAACACTGCTCACTGCAGCGAATGCACCTCTGAGCTCATGAGAAGTTTAGAACTGCACAGATGTGCAGGCATCTTTCCTTCAAAATAGGGCTCTTGAGTAGTAACAGTGCAGACACTAAACTCTAGGGAAGGGTAATTACTTAATTAATTGGATATAACCATAAGGATTCACTCTTTTTTTTTAAAAAAAATAATATTCTCTTATAATTTTATTAACTTGTCTGAACACCATCTAATTCAGTATTTGAGAACTGTTTTTAACTCTTTGAGAGATGAAAAGCTAAGATGTGAAAGTAATTTCCCAAGGTTGTTTGTGCAAGTATTAGTCCCTCTAATTCTGGATTTAGGCTGAGTTCCCTGAATAATTCTGGCTCTGAAAAAAATAATTCATAACTCAGTGACACATTTTTTCACCAACTCATTGATAAATATACATGCTGAGGATACCCTAGGCCTATCTTCAACATCCTTATTAACAGAGAGATTCTGAACTTAAACCTGTAATCACCACTGCTGAGCTCTCAGACATCAAGGTGACCACAGATAGGAAAGCTGGAGATCCTCCACTTTGTAAGACAATGTTATTGTTCATAAAAATAGAAGATTAGAAGCCTTGTAAAAAGATTGATTTTTACCTTTTTGTTAGAACATTCACACAGAAGTTAGAAGATATGGACTCTAGTCTTTAATTAATGACCAAGCATCAAGATATAAAATAGAAAAAAAAAACCACTAAAAATGAGACATTTTAATCAAAAATATCTTGTTATTTTACAGTTAAAGGACCTGCTTCACATGAACTCTTTTGATTACTTTTTCTCTTTTTTGCTTGGTGGAAATAAAAAAACTGTAAATTAGTAAGATGATTGGTAAAAGAAAATTATTTCCTGCTTCTTTTTCTTAAGAGTTATTTCTTACACTTTCATTTCTACTATTTTATTTTCTTCTTAAAAGTCCCCAGATGGAAGCCAAATACTTTGTTTCAAGTCAAAAAATGCAGGTTAATCTATTGTTATAAATACATCTATGCATAAACAAACCATTTCTCTGTATATAGAGAGAAGCGTTTCTCATCAAAACAAAATAGATGGAACCAGTTAATTTTGTTTAGGTTGAACCAACTTTTATAGAATTTTTCAAGTTAGTGATCAAAACAGAAAATAAATTCTTGTCCCAAGCCTAATTAGGACAAAGAAACATTTTTCTGAGTATGTTTCCATCTTTAACCTTGCAATTTTTTTGTGATTTGTAGGAATGTGAATTGAAAGGTGCAGTTTGATCTAGTTTGTATGAGAACTGTGTTTTCATGGTCCTCAAAATGAAGTTCTCAAAACTTGAAGGGTTTGTGTCAGGGAATTAGTACAAAGCCTCAGTACAGGTCAACTTATGTATTCATAAACAGTAATAGCTTACAGAATCAATTGGGCTATTGCACAAGATTGTACTACACTTCCAAGTAATTTAGTAAGATCTTTTTTTCTCCTGCTGTACCCTCTGGCATGTAAATATATAGTAAAACCGAAATCCATTTCCTCATCTACTATAATATGTCTTATCTTAATTATAGACAACAGAGTAAGGTGATTTGCAAAAACTGATTTTCTAGAACTTGATGTTACTTATGCAATAATGCAAAACATGTTACATGCAGATGTGAAAATGTTCCTCTTTACAGAAAGACTAATTAGTGGTTTCCTAATTAACCATCCTAAAACACCAAGAGTGTTACCAGTACCAATCTGTCTTATCTAGGACTAGCTCAAGTCACTGTATCACAGTTGTGTTAATTAGCTATATCCATATTATGGTATTTCATGGTTAAAGGAAATATTCAGTTATATATTCTGTTTCATCAGCCATAATATATTAAAGGTTAACAGTGGGTGAAATTTCTTTCACCAGACTTCAGTGTCTATGACCTGTTTCATCTGCCATTCCCATAAGGCCTTCAAATCTTATGTAGCACTTAATAGACACATAATTTTTTAGGCTGACAACTAGAAGCCATGAGGGCACCATATGACTTCCTAGATGGTTGTAAGCACCTATGTTCAGACAATTCTATGAAGTTCCTAGAGAATAGATACTGATAACAATGAGTTATCCATTGTCCTTAAGTTAGGTGGGTGAGAGACATCATTCAACTGACCTATTTTGTACATCCACACCATGACAAGACTAATCACGTCCTGCATGCACTCGCCACTACCTCTAGAAGAAATCTATATGACTAGCTCAGCTCAGACTGTATACGATACAGTCAGAAGTTAAGTGAAAGGAACCCCACTCATCATGATTTTCTGGTACGGCTAGTTCTCTGAAAGATCTGTTGTTCATAAACCAACCTGCATAACTTGACACTAAAAGCTTTTTCCTATTTGGGGAGAAATGAAATGGTAGATTCATAATAGTACACAGCATCAAACTTTCTAGTCTAATCCATCTAGTTAAAAAGGAGAATCTGGTTGACCTTCTGAAGAGCTCACTATCATTTTCACATGCTAAATGTTACAGATCATTCTATTTGTATTAAGCAGTGGGATATATACAATGTCAGTACATGGTATCAACATAAATTTCCCTTCCTAAAACAAATTCTCCATCAGTAGATTACTTTTTTCTACTTTAAACTCAATCTGTGATTAAATTGGCAATCTCCAGTAGCACTTCAAGAAGAGGACTACAACAAATACGATTAAGTGATAGTCTCATTAATGCCAGCTCTTCAAATAACAGTTTCATGAGAACAAACATTGGTTTTTAGAAAAAATCAAACAGAAGTGTATGAGAATACTGGAAAAAAAGCATCTCAAACTGGACTGAGTAATGAATTTGTATTGTTAAAAATTTGGCCCCATGTGATAAGGAGAAATATAGGAAATTCAATCAAATTTCTTCTCGTCATGTAACCCAGGTGGGCAGCTAAAGGCCATGCAACCACTCACTCACTCTCCTCTCCAGTGGGATGGAGGAGAAAATTGGAAGAGTAAAAGGGAGAAAAGTCGTGGGTCAAGATAAAGACAGCTTAATAAGTAAGACAAAACCCACATATGCAAGCAAAGAAAAACAAGGAATTCACAAAATCACAGAATCATTCAGGTTGGAAAAGACCCTTGGGACCACTGAGTCCAACCATCAGCCCTACTCTACAAGTTCTCCCCTACACCATATCCCCCAGCATCTCATCTAAACGACCCTTAAACACATCCAGGGATCGTGACTCCACCACCTCCCTATTCCAGTCTAAACCTTCCCAGGTGCAACTTGAGGCCATTCCCTCTTGTCCTATCGCTTGTTACTTGGTTAAAGAGACTCATCCCCAGCTCTCTGCAACCTCCTTTCAGGTAGCTGTAGAGGGCGATGAGGTCTCCCCTCAGCCTCCTCTTCTCCAGACTAAACAACCCCAGTTCCCTCAGCCGCTCCTCGTACGACATGTGCTCCAGACCCTGCACCAGCTTCGTTGCCCTTCTCTGGACACACTCGAGTAATTCAATGTCCTTTTTGGAGTGAGGGGCCCAAAAATGAACACAGTAATCGAGGTGTGGCCTCACCAGCGCCGAGTACAGGGGTAAGATCCCTTCCCTGTCCCTGCTGGCCACGCTATTTCTGATACAAGCCAGGATGCCATTGGCCTTCTTGGCCACCTGGGCACACTGCTGGCTCCTGTTCAGCCGGCTGTCAATCCACACCCCCAGGTCCCTCTCTGACTGGCAGCTCTCCAGCCACTCCTCCCCAAGCCTGTAGCGCTGCTGGGGGTTGTTGTGGCCCAAGTGCAGCACCCGGCATTTGGCCTTATTGAAACTCCTACAGTTGGCCTGAGCCCATCGCTCCAGCCTGTCCAGGTCTCTCTGCAGAGCCTCCCTACCCTTGAGCAGATCAATGCTCCCACTCAACTTGGCATCCTAACTTACTGAGGGTGCACTCAATCCTCTTGTCCAGATCATCAATAAAGATATTAAACAGGAGTGGCCCCAAAAACGAACCCTGGGGGACACCACTTGTGACCGGCCACCAACAGGATTTAACTCCATTCACCACAACTCTTTGGGCCCGGCCATCCAACCAGTTTTTCACCCAGCAAAGCGTGTGCCCATCCAAGCCACGAGCAGCCAGTTTTGCCAGGAGAATGCTGTGGGAAAGAAAGGCCTTACTAAATCAAGGTAGACAACATCCACAGCCTTTCCCTCATCCAGTAAGCAGGTTGCCCTGTCATAGAAGGAGATCAGGTTTGTCAAGCAGGACCTGCCTTTCATAAACCCATGCTGACTGGGCCTGATCACCTGGTTGTCCCTCATGTGTTGTGTGATGGTACTCTGGATGAGCTGCCATATCAGCTTCCCGGGCACTGACGTCAAGCTGACAGGCCTGTAATTTCCTGGATCATCCTTCCAACTCTTCTTATATATCAGCATCACACTGGCTGATTTCCAATCTGTCAGGACCTCCCCGGTCAGCCAAGACTGCTGGAAGATGATGGAAAGCAGCTTGGCGAGCACCCCAGCCAGAGCCTTTAGCACCCTCGGGTGTATCTCATCTGGTCCCATAGACTTGTGTGTGTCTGTGTGATGCAGTAGGTCACTGACTGTCTCCTCCTGGATTGCAGGGGGATCATTCTCCCAGTCTCTATCTTGTGGCTAAGGAGGCTGGATTCCCTCAGCACAACTAGTCTTGTTATTAAAGACTGAAGCAAAGCAGGCATTAAGCACCTCAGCCTTTTCCTTATCACTTGTTTCCATGTTTCCTGATGCGTCTAGCAGGTAACAGAGGCTCTCCCTGGTCTTTCTTTTGCTGTTTACATACTTATATAAACATTTCTTGTTGTCCTTGACTGCTGAAGCCAGCTTAATTTCTAGCTGGGCTTTAGACCTTCTGAGTTCTGCCCTGCATAGCCTCACACCATCTTTGCAAAGATTATGAGTGGCTAGCCCCTTCTTCCGAGGGCCGTTAACTCTCTTTTTCTCCCTGAATTGCAGTCAAAGCTCCCTGTTGAGACAGGGTGGTCTTCTCTGGTGCCAGCTTCTCTTACAGCACCTGGGGACAGCCTGCTCCTGTGCCATTAAGACTTCCTTCTTAAAGAGTGCCCAGCCTTCCTGGACCCCTATACCCTTCAGGACCATCTCCCAAGGGATTCTGTCAAGCAGTTGCCTAAACAAGTCAAAGTCAGCCCTTTGGAAGTCCAAGATGTCAGTTCTGTTGCCCCCTCTCCTGGCCACTTGCAGAATAGAGAACTCTATTATTTCATGATTGCTGTGCCCTAGTCGGCCTCCAACTGCCACATCATCCACCAGTCCTTCTCTGTTCACAAAGAGGAGGTCCAGTAGGGCACCTTCTCTGGTCGGTTCACTCACCAGCTGTGTCAGAAAGTTATCTGCCACACATTCCAGGAGTCTCTGGGACTGGTTCCACTCTGCTGCGTTGTATTTCCAGCAGATGTCTGGGAAGTTAAAGTCTCCCACGAGAACAAGGATAAGCAATCGTGAGATTTCTCCTGAGCGCCTATAGAATATTTCATCCATCTCTCTTCATTGATTTAGGACTTCTCCTGGTAATATTGATGCTATCTACCTGATAAACCAAGAAAGGGTAGTAGTCCTTGGGTCTCACTAGAGTGGGGACACATTTCGATTTCCTAAATTCTAATGGTTTCATATCACATAAGAGTGGTCACAGCTGTCTCTTTTTTGTTTTCCTTAGCATGGGACACTTCTGATTCTTTTCTTAAGAAATTCTAAGAAGTAGCACAAACTGTCACAGATTAAGGTATCTTTATATTGTCCTTAGCAGAAACACTCTAGAAAGATTTCTCAAGCCATACATCCAGTGTCCACGCTGAAAGCTTAGTTTACCTGCGTTTTCTGCCAGTTATGTTTACACTTAAACACAGGTCTCAGCTTAAAGCTTCACAGAATATTTCACAGAGGGAAATCAAAGTGGTTGAAATGAAGATTTAAAATGTAGAACCAAGGACATGAGAAGAATTAATTTTCCAGTTCAGTTGCTGAAGGAAAAAATTAGGAGAGCGCATGGAATGAGGACAAAAAAAAAAAAAACAAAAACCACAAACCCCAGCATTTTATTTTAGCACATAATTTTTTTGTATAATTTTATTGAAACAATGGTCCTAACAGTTATCAAATGTATTTCTCTCAACTATTTAAGGAAAATAAAGCAAAAAAATTAAAGAATCTTTCAGCTGGGATATCCCCCTACTACCCAGCTGCTCAACATTTAAAGCATTTCACCACAATGTGTCAGACCCCAGGCTGAGATGTGATATCCTCAGTTGGCATTTTTTACATAATTTATTATTTAATGATCTTGAGAGAATGACTCCAAACCAGTGATTCTGATACATACCAGAAAGACAAGAAATCCAAGTTTGATCTGTAGAAAAAGAGTGAAATTTTTTCTATCTTTTTCAAGAGCACTGAATTTAACAAAAAAATTTTTCTTTTTTCCCTCTAGTCATGCCTGTTAGAGATATTTTTGGCAGTAAATATTTTAAGTTGGAGACAGATCATGGAGAGGATATTTTTTTATTAGACTTTCACTTCAGATATTTCTAGAGTTTCCAGATTCTAGTCTATACATCAATAAGTACTTAAACATTTTAATGCAACTCAGAACCCTTCACAGCTACATCTTATCCAATGTTTAAAGCACTCCTTAATGAAAAGGGACAGTAAATTTCATATTCAAAACTGTTCAGCTAGAGAACTCTACTAATTTCAATCCCCAGAATAAGAATGTGCAGTTTGTGAAACTAGATTTACAAAGAAACAATGAAATTTAATGCACTGATGATTATTTTAGACAAAAATTATTTTGGTTAAAAAAATGATTAAAAAAATCACTTTAGTCAATTTTTTTTATTGTTTGATAAATGACTATGGCAAAACTACTGATTTGGACATGAAGTTTTACATTGATTTGGGATAGGTCCTTACAGAGCCGTTCTTTGAACAGACAAAACTTATGGAAGAATGAGTGTTTATCACTTTTTTTGACTGAATTTCCTACTTTCACTTACGGAATTTATCTATTTTTCCTCTGTGAGTTGTATCTATATTCAGATATGTTCATATGGAAAAATGTTCAGGAATACAAAGGACAAGATAGTAATACCTCCCTTTTTTCAGAGAAACAGTTTTTTGCTTTCCTTTTTAAATGATTGCTTTTGTAAGAGATTTTGTTTTGGACTGAAAATGAATAAAACTTTTTTTCAGTGTTATTTTAGTTAGTTATTTTAATCAGTGGCATTTTTAGTGTGTCAAATAAATATAACTATATTTTTATTTTCATATTTATGCATATATTTATATATTTCTTTTTTATATTCCTTAATAGAGGTACTGTATTAGCAATTTTAATAATTTTCTACAGTTCCTTTCCTTCTGCTGGAATCTTCTAACAACTTTTGAGTTTTATTTTACAGTTAAAAAGAAACACAGGTCAGATCTTATGGGTTGAAACTTTGCTGAGCTTAAGATACAGCATATTTAAACTTTAATTATTTGTCACATGATAAAGGTTTAATTATTTGTCAAATAATAAATCTAAATCTAACCTTGTTAGTGATTATATGTGGTAAGCATAATAACATGTTTAATTTCTTTTACATCTCAAGTTGTATGAACCCAAACATGAGTAAAAATCTAAAATTAAAGTAATAGCTATTTTTCTTACAAAAATTATTCTTTTGTGAAAGATACTTTCACCAGTTTGTTTTGAATTACAGAATGAAGTAATGAAGCTTATATAGGACAGCATGAGTGTAGATTTAACTAGGATGAAAACAAGAACATCATGAGTGAAAATTTTAAAACCATTTGTTCTGACACAGCAATATTTAGTTTTTCTTCCATCTTTTATTCCTCAAATATTTTCACTTTTTGCTCTTTTTTCCTTCCATTGGCAACCATATTGTTGACAATTCAAGAAAAATAAGAAGAAAGAAGAGACAGACAATTTTTTTCCCTTTCAGGTTCCCTAAATTCTTTTTCCACTGTCTTGGGATACTCATAGATGTTTTATATCCATGTTTTCTTTCTTATGATTTTCCTTCCAGCTTCTGGTGACATGATAAAATTTGTGGTTTAATCTTTTTCTGCATCAGTAGTTCTTGTTAACTAAGTCAGGTTTTTCTTATCTTGTCACATGGAAATCCTTGTACCCTATTTCACAAGATAAAATATCTGTAAAAAAAAATAAAATTGCAAATTATATGCCTGTAGTTTCAGCAGCTTGTCACACTTTTACTTTAATAAAGTGCATTTATCAAGAAAGAGAATTTTGCACAGACACAGCTTTCCCAGCTACGGTAAGCAAAGAAACCGTTGCAGTCAGAAATGCAGACTACTGTTCCTCTTGTAAATGTAAATATACAGGCAGATGTATCAGCATTATATCAGTTTCTTAAGAAGCCAAAAGACTTAGACAATGATACCTTTCAATGTTACTTGAAAAGGTAAGGGGGGGGAGAAAATATTTTTTCATTTTTTGCATAGCCCTGGATTCTCTTCTCTTCATAGTGATAATATGTTTCTGCTCAAAAGAACTCTGTGTTCAAAACAAATAGTAAATTTTTAGAACTTAATACCTATTTTGTGGAAAAGACGAATTCCTGTGCTGCTTCACCAGTACAAATCCTGTAAAATGCATGTCCTATAGGCAACATTTTGCAGGAGACAAAAGAGCTTTTCATGGCATTGTTATGGAAGGACTGCTGCCATAGGGTTGACTCACTGTCTAATGCCCTGGACTGGTCAAGAAGAAACCATGGAAAGATGAGAAAAATTTTAAATTTGGAGACTAACTACCTGACCGATTTAAGTTCTGTTTAATTTTAGTAGACATTGCTCTTGAAAACAGTTCAGTTCATCATTATAGATATGCATGTGTATCTTCAGACAAATGACTGGCACATATGTGAGCGGTTCCTCTCCTTTTCTGCATAGCAGTTCAATATATTGTGATAATGTATGATGGCTATACAAAGCACATAGAGAAGTAACTTCCTATGAACAAAATTACAAGCTACATCTGTGGTATGTAAATTGCTGCTGTAGAATATAGTTAGGAAATTATGTCTGACCAAACTCTAGAACACCTTTTGCTCTATTTCCTGTTCTAAACAACATATTCTTCTTGTTAATCAACAGAATTTTGGAAGCAGGTAAAAAAGAATTTGCAGAAAATAGAAGATTTAAAGGTAAGAATTACAGGATAGTTTGAAGTACAGCTGAGAATAAAAGACTTAAGTTTTAATATGCTATTTTTTGTCCAAACTATTATTTAACAGAGAGGAGTCAATATGTAAAAAAACAATCTTATTGGAGCCAGTGTAACCTTTAGTTGTTTTTTCAATCACTTCTTTACTTATTTTTTTGTTGAATAATCAGCAAAAAATATCTCATGAAGGGACCACAATCTATGCACATGTCATTTTTTGAACAATAATAGAATACATTGTTCTTGTAGAATAATAAGGTAGACATTGTCATATTGGACACATTGCTATTCAGAGAAGGAAATTATCTGGATCACAAATGTCTTCATTTAGATTTGTCTACCATATGATGGAAAGCTGCTGCTCATGTAGTTTGGCTGGCTGAATCAGACATGATCAAATCATTTCTTCTCTAAAGATGCTTTCTAATTAAGACAAGAATTTAGAATAATTTGAATTTCTTTTAAAAGAGTTTGGTTTCATTCAGAGACACTTCTTAATTCAGTCACCACTATGAACTCTAAGTAAGAGCATGAAAGTTTAAAAAATATTTTAATAAAATATAGCATACTCATATAAATGAAGCAATGAATATTTCCTTATCATCTCCTAGACAACCGTGCTAGAGAAAGTGTATTTGAAACACTAATTAGGACACAATTTCTGGAGATATTCTAGGATCTTGTCAAAGTCCTTCACAGTTGCTGGGAGTGCAGTGAAAGGTTTCTATTAACCACTATGAAAAACATTTAAAATCAACAGTCACAGAAAGAGCTAAGGTTCCGCTCAAGCTCCTGATTGTACTCTAAATATGTCTTAAAGACTTGACAGTGAAATCCCTTCTCTCTGACGCTTCAGGAGAGACCTTGTGAGAGCGACTTTGGGTTCAATTTAGATATCTAAAGAAATGTGACTAGTGCCATTGGATAAAACCTCCTCTTCACTCCACTCTCTGAAGCTGCTGCTCCAGGAGGCTGGTGGTCTCCCATAGGTTCTGTACCATGCATATTACCACTCTCTGACCACTTAGTCGAGCCTTTTTACTTTTCTCATATAGTAATTTGAAATATTAGCAGCCTTGTAAGGGACAGTACTGCTAGGAAAATTAATTGTTAAACACATAATTTGAAATATACCAACCTTCAGATCTCCTATAGCAAAAAACTCTGTTATGTGGTGTCTTGAAAGTATGACACACAAAATATACATTCAAGGTTGGAGCTGAAGGGAGAGAAAATATCTAAATTTGTTTATAATTTTTAAAGAGGCCATGAGCCAGTTTTCATCTCTTAAAGTGGACTTAAAAAAAAAAAAAAGTCTTCTTTCATGCATATCATGCTTTTAAGTTCTAACAGCGTTTCTGTCGTGGTCTAAGCCCAAAAGGAAACTAAGTACCATGGAGACACTTGCTTACTCGTTCCCCCTCAGGGATGAGGAGGAGAAAATAAAAAAAATACTCTGGAATTGAGATAAGGATGGAGAGGGATAACTCACCCATTATAGTCACAGGCAAAAGACAGATTAATTAGGGGAAGAAAAAAAGAACATAATTTTTTATTTAAACACAACCACCACCAACACTTAATTTAACATTTAAAGAGAGCAGGACAGTGAGAAGTACAACTACATCTTCAAAATACTTTCCCCCCACCCCTCCTTTCTTCCTGGGCTCAGCTTTGCTCCTCATTTCTCTACCTCCTCCTTCACAACAGTGCAGGGGGGCATGGAACAGGTATTGCAGTCCCTCACCCATTGTTTCTGCTGCTCCTTCCTCTTCAGGGGAGGACTCCTCGCACTCTTTCCCTGCTCCAGCATGGGTGCCTCCTGTGGGTTGCAGTCCTCCCAGCGATGAATTGCTCCAGCACGTGCTTCCCTCAGAATCCCAGTCTTCTTCGGGTGAAGCCACCTGCTCTGGCGTGGGGTCCTCTACAGACTGTAGGGGGGCATCTGCTCCACTGTAGCCCTCCATGGGCTGCAGGGGCACAGCCTGCCCTCTCACCACAGGCTGCAGGGGAATCTCTGCTCTGGTGCATCTTCCCTACTTCTCTTCCTCCCTTCTTCCACTGACCTCGGTGTATGTATTAGTGTCTTCCTCACAATTCCTCCTCATAACTCCCACTCCTCCTCCCAGGTTCTCCTTCTTAAATATGTCTTCACAGAAGCACGACCATCATTGCTAATTGTCTCGGCCTTGCTCAGGGTCACGTCTGACTTGGAGCTGGGGAACTTCAAGAAGCTTCTCACAGGAGCCACCTCTGTAGCTTGTTCTCTGCTACTAAAACCCTGTCACACACAGACCTGACATACCTTCAAAACACAGACTAAAGTTGAGAAACACTTTCCCAAATAAATTAAAGTGACTTTCCAAAGTGACTATCTGATCACTTCCAGTGAAAGTAGTGGGGCAGTAATAATCATAGAATCATAGAATCATTTAGGCTGTAAAAGACTCATAAGACCATCAAATCCAACTGATAACACTGCCAAGTCTACCAATAAAGTAGACACTCTGCCTGTGTCTCCACTACAGTTGAGGTTCAGGGCTCAGAAGCTGTAGGGTCTCTAAGAAGATCCTGTCCTCTCTCTCTCATCCTCTCTGGTTCCATGAAGACTGTTCACTTCCTTACATAACTCCTCCACTTTGAGAGGGAACAGTGGCTCCAGCCTCAGAGAGAGGCCCCAGACACTCCCTACAACCTAGGACTCACAGGACTCCATCCACCATCTGAAGCTCTATCTGAATTGAAACCTGTGTACTGGCAGGGATAGCTGTTCCAATGCCTGCTGGGGAACATGCTGTGTGGTGTGCCACCACCACACCTGAGAACATTTATGCTGATTATGAACTGAGATGAGACCACTTCTTCGCACCCTGTTGTATGAACTGCTTCATCTGTCAACTGTGCTTTGCTAACTACACTCTGGGAACTGTGCTCTTGGCCTAGCTTTTATATAGGCCTTGCCCTAGCACCAGCTAAGAGGGTTCTTGATCCTCCCTAATTAGGTGTCAGATAGAACAAAGCTTACAGACACCCTTGGGTCAAGGGCAATTGACTGAGCTCTTTAGAGGCTACTAAAGCTTCCCTGGGTCCACATATCTGTGGGTCTGCTGTGGTTTGAGCCCAGAGGTAAACTGAGTAACATGCAGCCACTCGCTCACCCCTTTCCCTCAGGAATGAGGAGAAAATAAACAAAAGGCTCCAGAGTTGACATAAGGATAGGGAGGGATGACTCACCTGTTATGGTCAGGTGCAAAAGACACTCGTTAGGGGAAAAAAAAAGAACATCAATTTCATTCAAATACTAACAACACAACACTTAACAAACAGATTAGGACAATGAGAAGTATAACTGCATCTTAAAACATCTTCCACCCAGCCCTCCCTCTTCCCAGGCTTAGCTTTACTCCTGATTCTCTACCTTGCTCCCAGTGGTTCAGTGGGGACAGGGAATGAGGATTATGTTCAGTCCCTCACCTGTTGTTTCTGCTGCTCCTTCCTCCTCAGGGGGAGGACTCCTTGCACTCCTCCTCTGCTCCAGTGTGGAGTCACTGTCATGGAAGAACTTTCTCCAACATGACTCCTTCCCACAGGCTGCAGCTCCTCCCAAGCTGCTCCAGCATGGGTCCCACCTACTGTTGCAGTCCTCCCAGCACCAAACTACAACAGCAGGGGCTTTCCGCAGAGTCATGGACTTCTTTGGGTGCAGCCACCTACCCTAATGTGGGATCCTCCCCAGGCTGCAGGTGGGCATCTGCTCCACTGTGGACCTCCACGGGCTGCAGGGGAGTCTGTGCTCGAGGCACCTCCCCCCCTTCTCCTCCTTTCTTCCACTGACAATGGTGTATGTATTGGTGTCTTCCTCACAACCCATCTTCCCAAGTCCCACTCCTCCTCACAGATTCCCCTTCTTAAATATGCTATCACAGAGTCATGATCACCATCGCTAATTGGCTTGGCATTTGTGCAGAGGTGGGACTCACTTGGAGCCAGGGGAGATTTGAGAAGCTTCTCACAGGGAGCCACCACTGTAGGCCCCTCCCCTGCTACCAAAAATACCACCACACACAGAAACCCAACACAGGTTCCTACTGTCTTGTCCTTACCTGACAGCTGTGTTCTCAGTCAAGCCTCTTAATTTATAAAATTGACAGACACAAAGCTGGAGCAGAGATCAGTCTGCCTTATTCATAGGCAAATGACTTCACCTTCCTATCATTCTGTTTTCAAGCTTTCATTCTGCATTTCCAGTTTGGTTTGCTTCAGTGGTTTCAAACTTACTGGCACAAGGACTTTCTCTGATGATGCCTGGGAAAAATGTCCTTCCTAAGATTAATTTCCTAGATCAGTTTTTTCTTATTTTTTATTGACTTATTTTGTCTTCCACACTTAACCAAGTGACTCATATCAGTCTATTCTGTTCTTGTGTTCTCTTATCGACATCACCTCAGAAAACATGCCAGCTGAGCAGACTGATGGGTTTTACTTATTTATCAACTTTCAAAAGACACATTTACCACTGTTCATGAGTAACTCCCACTGATTTTCACTGTATAATAATAAATGAACAGGGCTTGACTCTTCATCATTTTAACCTGAAAGGTTTTTGTTTTGTTTTGTTTTTTTATTTTTAAAGACATCAAAGAATAAGGATACAAAAGATTACAGGCATTTACATTTCTACTTAATATAACTTTGGTCACTGATGTCCAAAACTGCCATCTTCAACCCCCAATTCAATGACACTGAATCCTGGAGAAGTCCTTTTTTTTACACTGCAGTGTTATTGATAACTTTTCTGGGCATGTCAAACAGTGTTTCATTTCAACACTGATAGAGCTTATTGGACTAATACCTACTCGTTCCCAGCTTCCTCAGGAACTGCTGACTTAGCATCCTTCTATGTTGTCTGAACATCCTATCTATGTCTTATGTTGTCTGAAATATGTAATCAAAATAAGTTCCAAGGCAGTGTCACCACTTTTTTGAATTCAAGAACTAAATAGAACTCAAAATTATGATTTAAAAATCTTGCTTTCAAGTAATTTTTCTGCTTTAATATGTTCAGTTCAGAAAGACAATGTAAGGTTTAAATCCTGTGTATCATTACTTTAGAAAAAGTAATAGTGAGAAACCCACAGAGCTACTGAAGCAGAAACTAAAGCATAAATGTCTTCTCTTCTGAGTGACAGCTCTAATCAGTAAGCTAGAAAGTCGCACACATGCATATTCTCTCCCTTGCTTTCTTTCTGTCTTTGGTCAGACAGTCTTTGATTATTGCATGAAAAATGGAACAGTTTCAAAAGAAAGGAGTGAGAATGCCCTTGATCTGTGTATGTGTCCCTCAGGCAGAGAAAGACATTTTAACTACATCATATGAGTATTCAACTAACCACTAAGCGATACAAATGGGAACAGAAATGTACGTTCTAAACTAAAGGAATTTTATAATGTTATAAAATACTATTTAAGTATTTGAAAGTAAAAAAGATTGTGAGTGTCATGTTTTTGGAAGGGGTTCAGAGGTGCAAATCCCATAGCATGGAAGTACTTCTCCGGGAGATACACCTTACACACAGTCAGAGAGAATGTCATACCTATGTCCTCAGGTATGTCCTCTTTGTCTTCAGTGGTTCACCTTCTTTACATCCTCCAATGCTTCCCAAGCATTTCTTAGGGATGGGCATTAAAAGACAAATCTGTATTATAGACTATTATTTAAGGATCAAAGTTAAAAATTAGGTGTTACAAACACTGAAATATATATTTTCACTTAAAATAGGTAATGGGTATGCTTTGCTGCTACATTTTCCCTGCTTCTAGCTCTCTGGGATATTTTAAAATATAGATCTGGGCAAGAAATTTGGAATCTGATCAAATGGGCTGTCAAAAACAGAATCTTAAACCCAAATATTTAATCCAAGTTTTTGGTTTGTCCCATCTTAATTAGACAGTTGTTCTAGAAAGGAGTTCTCAATTCAGCATGTCTTTATTTCTCCTTTTGAACATCATACAATATTTTATTTAGTAAGAGGCATTAATAAATAATGGATCTGTGACCTTCCTGGCATTATTTCATTTACCTTGGTGGGAGTATTTAATCCAGCACCCATTTGTATATTTCTCTAGAATGTTTCAATGATAAATGTTAATCAGTTCCAAAATATCTCTGAATATTTATATGTTATGCACTCTAGTGTCTGTGAAATTACACAGTAGATTGGCATCCATGTAATAAGCATTCAGGATCATATGGTTCTTATATGGTCTCCATAATTGTCATACTTTCATTTTATTGCTATTTACAGTAATATTTTTCCATTAAGTATGAATGTCTTGGAATCTGCAAACTGGTTTCAAGACTTTGAAGTATGGCATCAGATACTCATATTGTTCAATTCAGTTGCATCTGGTCAATGACAGTTTCATCCAGCCTCTTTTCTATAGATAATTGACTTTGACAGCATTGAAATGAAGTGACGGGATGCTAGCAATCATTGTAAATGACATTTTCTGTCATTGCACCTGAGACAAAGTATTATTGGATTGTATGTGATATAAGAACTTTTAAGTAAATTATAAGAAAGTAGTTTACTTTTTTTTTAGGTTTGATCTTAATGAGGAAAATAAAAGTACATGTCAGAATTTTTCTTTTTGAGAAGTCTATACTTCTAGATTTTTTTTTTATTAGTATGATGTACTTTTAACATTTACTCTGTAGATTTATAAGGCAGAAACATGAAAATAATCCTGAAACAAACTTTTTCTGAATTGACGGGCATCATTTTCATGTCACCAAACTTATTTAAGCATGCCAGGAAACAAGTTTAATCAGAGATGATAGACATGTATGTAAACAGAGCAGATGAAGGTTTAAAGTCAGTGAAGCTTCCTTTATCTTTGTACTTTACCAACATACTTCCTCATATTCCTGTTCAGTCTTATGTGCCCCATCTACCCTCTCTTTGGTATATGCTGTCTACAACTGGATATAAGTGATTACAGAAAAGCATTACCTACCTTAGGACACATAAAGTAATATTCCTTATTTTTTTTTTCCTCTTTAATTCTACTTTTCTTCATATGATTTCCTAAGTCAATAACTTTCTCTGTGGCAAGAAGAGGTAATTAATTATCTGTAATTTTTGGTTGTCAGTGTTTCTATCATTCCCTATACTGAATGAGCTGAGTTACTTATATCAGTTAAATGCAGTTAGTAATTTCCTGATTACCATAAATACCCACAACCAGAATTTACAGCCTTCTTTCACTGTACTGAAGGCCCTGCACTGCTGTCAACTTGAGTAAACTGCTACATCATGCCTCTAAGAATTTTTATCTGCTTATGTATCCAAAGGAACTGCAGTCCACTCTTTGACAAGTGTGGCACAAAAAGCACTTTTCTTAGCACTCGGTGCTTGCTTTCTTTTTACTCATCAGTAGAAGACTAAATAGGTTTTTATTATGGTACGTGTCCAGATAGTCAACCCTGACCTGTAGCTACACTAACAAGATAATGGCACAAGTTCTTAAAAGATCTTAAAAGTAGTAGCAAAATAAGAATATTGCATAGGCAGAAAGAACTATGATAAGAATATAAGAATATCAGAAATGACAAGATTTATGGATAACAGAAAGGAAAGAATTGTTGACTACAGTAGAAATCACCAAATTATCATATTACAACTGCCAAAGAAGTTTATACAGTCAGCAAAAAAACATAGCCAATGGAGAAGCAGTAAACACAGGAGGTTTGTTTTTTGGGGAGGGGATGAAGATGGCAAAGAGAAAGAACCTGAGATGGGAAAAAGCATGTAAAAGGCAAGGCAAGTGAAAGAAAATCCTGTGATCACTGTTGTGCAGGTAATTGCTGGGTATCCCTGTGCCTGCTCCCTGCAGAAGAGCAAACCTGCTGTTCTCACCATATGCATACCTGATCTAGGGGAGATTGGGAGTGCTTTCTTCAATGCTAATGAGGTATTTCCCAGAAAGAATGTCCAAAGAGTCATAAAAGCCACTCTGTGGAAGAAAATTCAAAGGAAAAGGGTAAAAGGGGAGAAAGATGTTTCTCATTTGTCTTAGCAGGATTCTATTGCTCCGGGTACTGACAGTCCTCTACTGCATGAGATTCCTCTCTTCTTTCTCTCAAGTGTTTCTAATTACTGTCCCTCTCAATTGCAATGTTGGAAATCATGAAGAAGGTTTATTATTAGAGGTTCATTCTGCACAATACCTTGCCAAGCCGTAGGATGTTTTGGAGCCCTGCAGAAGTATTTCCCATTGACAGAGAAAAAAAATTAATAAATGCGGGTTATTTTAACAGTTTAATTGAGTTTTACATTTACTCCATACTACTATTTCATCAACAGAAGTGATGAAAAAAAGTATAATGAAAAAATCTTTCCAAAATCTCAGACAATACTTATTTCTCAAAAAGTGCATCTGTACTGGTAGCTGAAACCAACTAGTAAAAATAAGGTAGATTATAATAACATTCTTGTTGACAAAAATTTCCCTAAAAATATATTTAATTTATTAAGATTATGCCTAACAGCAGCTTGTGCTTATTCTCTCATTGTGTCTTAACCAAAAGGCAGCAGAGCTCTATACTATGCTTCCTGTCAGCCCTCAAATGAATTTGCCAGCTTTTCTTTCTACCTATACATAGCCAGGCATTTGCAAGTTGTGTGGTCACACATTGAAGCTGATGGTGTGACTCTTCTGGACCAGGTAATTATCTCATGGGCCAGCCCATAGAGCAGCTGGGCAGCCCTACCTGATCTACATGTGAAGTTCTACACTGCCATGTTATCTCCTGTAAATGTAACCCAAGCTATAGTAGAAACTGCGAGGCTGTTTGGGTTTTGTTTTTTGATTACTTAGTTCTGCAGTCAAACTGGGCTTGGGAGTGGGATAACTATATATAATCTTATTGTTAAGCAAGTGCTATACCAAACAGTCGTGAATTTACATGTAGATATATTTGACTTGAAAGCCAACATTCATTTTATATTTTATAAATGTGAAACATCAGGAATTATTACTACTCTGGACTGTTACATTTACTATTGTTTGTTTTAAGAAAAATATGACATCTTCTCAATAGAACAAAGAAGGAGGAAAAATAGAAGCCTTTGTGTTCATTGCTCCCATATTTTTCCAAATAAAGTTGCTTTAAAGTGGCATTTTAAAATTTATTACTGATGCATATTCACAGAATTTTTCACAACCTATTTTTTGACCAAAATCCACAAAATAAAAAAGAATATCTAAGACTTCCTTCATTTAAGAGATGACAAAATATTTAAAATATTCACGAAATAATCTGAACATGTATTGTATATAAAACATAAATAATGAAATAATTAAGATATATTTAATAACTTTATACTTATGGGCATGAGTACATGTGTGAATGGATGGATTTGAGTAAGTCTAACTAAATAGGTAACAGGGTCAGTTAAAGGAGCAGCAGATCTGAAACGGTAGGTTAAATCAGGAAACAAAATATTTGTTCTCTCATTATTGTCTTCTAATTTGTTTTATAATCGACCTTTTTTGGTATCCTTAATGAAAATTTTAGTATGTCTGATATTTACTAGCACTCTTGTAAATTCACTACTCTGGAGTTCAGAATTAGGTACCTTGAAGTGATATGGATATAAACACTTGATCTCCCTGCTGCATTCCATCTAAGCCATTCAATCTTTCTTTTTCACTGTTGTTTGATTTTTGGTTTTAAACTTTTTTTTTTTTTCCCCTCCCACAGACAGCTCACTACATTGAAGGAAGCTTGACTGGGGGATGAAGCTCTTCGGAAAGAATTCACATGGATCCTATTGTTAGGAAATCAATTTCTTTTGTTTACAGCACATTTGTTTGGAATTGTCACACCAGCATTGGCATCTTGCTTACAGCTGCAGATTACATAGTGATGTCAGGAAAGATGACAGAAACAATAGGCTTAAAAAGTAAAAGCTGATGAACATTAGAATTCTCCCTTAGCTTAGGGAGTTAGTTACAAAGAGCTGAGGGCATGGCAAATAAAAAGGCTGACAAATTATTGTGTTCTGCTACTAAGAAGGTCCCTCAATCCTTTAACTTCTTTCTTGGAAAAGTTTACAGTGTGCACCTTCAGTTTACTATAAAAACATTTATGGGATTAAAAAGCACAACATTTGGAGATCTTTATTATTGATTGATAGAAGTTATTATATGAAAAATTTTTATTCATTTGGAGCAAGGATAATGCTTAAATTCCCTGCTGAATTTTCAACGTTTCATCCTACAGACATGTTTAGTAGTCAATAATGTAGGGTCCTCTCTACTGTAAAAAAATCCCTAGCAACTGGAAATGGTAGCCCCTTCTTTAAAGGGCTCATGACAACTAGACAGACCAGGTGGTCAAGTTAGACAAATGGCAAGTGGTGGCACACAAATGGTTGCAAAATGGACTGATCAGGCAATAGCCTCATCTTGCCACCTGCTTAGCTGTTTTCCATGCTTGCTGTAATGGCCATGACCATTTAATTTCCCTTTTTAAATAATTAAATTATTGCAGAGAGCTCCTGAGTTTAATGACATTGCATCTCTCAATCTTTTAAAATTGTTATATTAATCCAAAAGCAATCTGAAAAGTCATATCACCCATACTTATAACTACCATTATTACTACTACCAATTATTATCTCTTATAGTGGAAATTAATTTGGAGTTTGGAATAGTCTGCTTTGGAATAGCCTGTGGCAACATCATGTTCTAACCACACACGAGTTTTAGCTCATGTAAAGAATGATGCATTTATACCAAGTTAGTTTTTAAAAAAAAAATTCTTTGGTCCCATCTATTTTGTTTAAACTATTTTTTTAATTTATCATAGTTTAATTGTAAGAAAAACATTTATTAAATTCCATTTTTTCTCTATGTAAAAGATGTTGTTTATTAACAACAACAAAAAAATTCCCTTCCTTAGAAATATACATGAAACTGCCCAGAAAATTAGTATTAGTATTAGTACATTTGTTTTCATTGTTGGGCCAGTTTTATCACCAAGAAATGTAATTTGTATCCTGCAGTGATATTCTTTTTACTTGTTTGCTTTGTCTCTTCAATGAAGATTTGCTAACTAACTCAGATTTACAGACACTGGGAAATATATCTGAGAGGAAACAGAAGAATGTTTCATTGTTGTTATGTATCAGTTTGTCTTGACTCAGCTTCCTTATTTGTCTCGGTGTTTTCTCAGCTGAGACGCCCTTATGCATAGCATTGAGGTGAATCTCAGAGCATCAGCCTGAGACTGGTGTGTGTTACATTGACCAGCCAAACTGTTACTTAGTTCATTATGCCTTTCCTTTATTTCCCTTTCCTCTTCAAAATACTCCTTTATCTCAGGAAAACCAGAAGTTAACACTGAAGACAAAATTATTAGAAGTTCAAATAATGTAAAAGACAGCTAATGGAAGGTACCATTAGAAACCAGAACCACCGTACCCCCCCCGCCCTTTTATGTTTTTAGGAGAAAAAAGAAAGACATTGAAGAAGCAAACAAAAAAGACCATATTTTTTAAAATCTCATTTAATTCTTCAGTAGTTCCTAGAATCTGTGAAGCATTTCTCCTGTTTCTTATTTTTCTAAGTATTCTTGAAGAATGTTTCTTAGTTCATTCTAAACTGCACAAAGTTTGAAAGCACATGAAATTGTTAGACAGAAAAAATAATTGACTGACAATAAATTTGAGAGATATGAGTCTATTCTCAGTGAAAAAGAATACAGCTAGCAAACTGGAAACATATCTCATAGTTTCAAAAAGTTTAAACAAAATTTAATTTTGAACACAAATGCATATAAAAAATTAAAATATAAAAAATATTTTAAAATAAACTACTCAGAGTATAATGGAATATTTGGAAATATTTTGAAATAGAGTGAAATTTGGAGTATATTCAAACCCTTCACTCCTACTCCTGTTTTCCAGTTTCGCTAATGAATGAAAAAAAATTAAAATTATAAAAAAAACCATTCATCTGCAAAGTAAGTCTTTTGGTCAGAGAAAAAATTTGTTGAACTTCAGCATTTTTCTTATGTAGAAAATACCATTTTTGAGCAAGCAAACAACAATGATTATTTTTCAACTTATTTAAAACTGAAAGATTCTTTCTAAAAATATGTGACCATTTTCTGACACAGTTCTGGTTAAAAAAAAATCCTGAAAAATGTAATGACAGTTTCACAGTGAAAATTTGTCTTTTCAGAGCCTTAACCTATCCCAAGCTGGAAAAGATAACAAAACCATTTATTTAGTCTTCAAGAATGAAAATGTAAAAGGTAATGTTTAGAAACACCCCAATAAACGTACGATGTATAAACTCCTCATGATTAGTATAGGGAAATTAAAGGTTTTAGCCTTTTTGACATGGAACACAGTCACCCAACAGCTTCAATGATTTTTACAGAAAAGTGAGATACTGAGGAAGATAAAAGCATGATGCTTCCCTGTAGGGAAACAAGAAAATTAAGAAGTTTCCTGTAAATGTGCAGTACTAGATACTGTGTAAGACCAAGAGTTACGGTGAAGGAAAGGGGTATTGTGTGCATTCTCAGGAGGTGACACTGCATTGTATGAATGTAAGAAAGTGTTATATAAATGGTTGTGATGTGGATGAACAAAGAAATTTGATTTAGTATGTCACTACCTTTGCTATGGAGGTAAGCCTCAGGAGTAGGGGGCCTGCCATCATCTTTAAATCTTAAAATTTTGAATCAAATGCTGCAGAGTTGGTTTCTTTTTCAGCAATAGTCACTGTGTTGTTTTATGAGAAATAATCTCCTATCATGCCTGACTGAATGGAGACCATCAGCTTTCTTGCACACCACCACCTCCTCTCTCCCACGTCTTGCCTTACACATTTTGCTACAGAAACTCTTCAGGGACCTGTAAAGGCCTCAAGCACAGTCTGCTGGTTCCCCTGGCTTCACTCATAGGGATTCACGTAGCAGGATTTCCACAAGATCCTTTTTTTCTCATTACTCTTTTCTTTTTCTGCCTCTACAGACCTTCAAAGAAGGGTATCCCTCTGAGGCAGCTTACCCTCTGGTTTCCCAGAGCACTGACAGCTCTGTCCTTGAGGCTCTGGGAAGAATGAGGGTAAAGTGGAACACTTTTCTGTTTATATTTCAGACCATTGCCGATTCCTGATGCAGAACAGGGAAGGTTGCAGGCAAGTTTTCTGATGTTAAATCAGTGAATAACTGCAAACTCAAACAAGAGTAATACTGTCAACTAAAAAGCTATCAGACGGAACTCATCAGTGAAAAAGAGCATCTAATTTCTTGTTGGTCTGGAAGACTCCTCTTCAAAAGCTGTTGGTCCTTGCTTGTCTTTCACCAAAGACACAGTCTATGGAATGCTGCAAAAATAACATTAAATTAATAAGAAAACAACCAAACAAGTGCTGATTTATAAGAAAAAAACAGACTTCAAATGACTTCACAGAACAAGTTAGGAACAGTTCATACTTCTCCAGTGAAAGAGCATGTAAGACAACACACTCAAGCAACACAGATAGGAAATGAGAAAGAACGTAAAAATAAAAATATTTTATTGAAAAGAAACAATACAGAATGTACTGGTTTGGGCTGGGATAGAGTTAATTTTCTTCACAGTGGCTAGTATGGTGTTATGTTTTGCATTTGTCATTAAAACAGTGTTGATAACACAGGCTGAGCAGTGCTTGGACAGAGTCAAGGCCTTTTCTGCTTCTCACACCACCCCACCGATGAGTAGGCTGGCAGTACACAAGAAGTTGGGAGGGGACACAGTTGGGACAGCTGACCCCAACTGACCAAAGGGATACTTCATACCGTGAGACAGCATGCTCAGCCATAAAAGCTTTGGAAGAAGGAGGAAGAGGGGGACATTCAGAGTTATGATGTTTGTCTTCCCAAGTAGCCATTGCGCATAAGGGAGCCCAACTTTGCTGGAGATGGCTGAACACCTGCCTGTCGATGTGAAGTGGGGAATGAATTCCTTTTTTTGCTCTGTTTGCATGCGCGGCTTTTCCTTTACCTGTTAAACTGCCTTTATCTCAACCCATGAGTTTTCTCACTTTTACTTGTCTGATTCTCTCACCCATCCCACTGAGGGGGCAGTGAGCAAGCAGCTGTGTAGGTCTTAGTTGCCAGCTGGGGTTAAACCACAGCACAGAAGTAGAGAAAAAAACACAACTTCAATGGAAATACAATCTAATTAGCAGAAGAAAAATTTATAAACAATTCTGAAGTTGAAATGAGAAAATAAACTCAAGATATATATTCAGAATATTTTCTTATCTGAAATGATCAAAAAGAACTTCAATTTTATGACAATATTTTTCATAAAAATTCTCAACTGATCATAATATACCAAATTTTCAACAAACCATTTTTTTCTGTGAAGTTGCCATATGTACCCAAGATATTGATAAAATCTACTTTGCTTTCAGTATATTAAATATTAAGCTGAAATTACCTTTGTTTTCATATTTTGAATCTCTCTAGGCCTTTTTTTTAGCTATTACACAGACAAACTTAACTTAGAATTTTTGAAAATATTTTCCTTTATGAGCTCCCAATGTCTAACATTTGACCGAGAATATTATTAAAAATGGATACCAGGTTATTTATTTGATTGCTAACTGAAGTGGAACAATTACATGAACACCTACTTATTTATTTGGTACTTCCATTTCCTGTGAAATGCAGGCATTCTTCTTGCATATATCCATCCAGTGAGTCACACATTGAATAAAACGCGAATAACACAACACTGAATAGGAACTATAAAAATGCATTAGAATGAGCTCTTCATAAATGCAGTGTTCCATTAATTATCATGTTTTTTTTTTTTTTCTATAAAGATTTACTAATTAAATCAATAGTGCCATACATAGAATCCCACAGATCTTGTAAAAGTAACATGGATTAGTTTTTAATAGATGTAGTTTTCAATAATACTGTGACTGAATACTATGCATCTGTTTCCTAGTCTTAATTTATTGATGAGATGAGCTTTCAAAAATGAAGTTTCCCTTCACGACTATTCTTTTTTAATTTGGTCCTCTGCATGCAAATCTAAATTCGCAAATTAGAAAATTGGTTACATTAGTGAAAAAAATATGCATGATTGATGCATCTAATATCCTGTCTTTGTATTATGCTGTATTATAGTTACTTTTCATTTCCACCATTAATTAAACTTAAGACAATAAACCAGTCAGTGAAGAAGGAACAAATCACAGTAGCATCTTGAATATCTAACTACAGTGACAGTGAAAATGGACAGTATAGCTTTGATAGATAAAAGTTTACTTCAGAACACCGTTATTTTTCTCATGTTTTCAACTGAGTTTTGCAGAAAAACAATTTAGACAGGATGAAGAAGGCTAGTCTTAATGACATTTTAATATCAGACATTCTCATTTGCCAGAATCTTTGTTTATTAATATCTGATCTTTCAAGATGTTGAGTATCTTTGGTGATAAACCAAGCCTCTTAATTCTCAAAGAAATACAAACTGAGAGAATAGCCACTTACAGGGCTCATTCTGTGTTTCACAGGATCAGGTCCTAAATGAGCTTTTCAATTCATTGGTTCCACACCATCACATTTTTCCATTCAACATTTATGGAGAACATTTATTCATATTGAAAATGGTTGCACCAATGGATGTCATGTAGCTATAGTAAATAGCAAATAGATTATTCAATTAGTCTGTACAAGCAGAGACAAAAAACTATGGCAAATATTAAGTAAGTTTTTTGTTGCACATGCTTACTTGTTAAGACTTCAAAAGCATTCTAAAATGGTTAACCTTTCTTGTGGTTCCTTCTTGCTGCCAGAAAGGTTGTGTTTCTGACAAACTTGACATGGGCATGATAAATGAGTTGTATTTGCAGATGTTGATTATATGACTTGTTTAACTTGCTGTCCACCAGTCTTGTCATGCTAATAGATGTCTGGTAGCATAAATAAAGACAATTCCTGTAAATGAGTAGCAAATGTCATTAATAATAAAGTGTATCACCTAAGATGGTCACAACACCTGCAGAACATATCTGATGAAGAGCGATGTATGACCAACACCATATCTGAGCTTTTAAGGAACACAAAATTATATTTTCTTTGAGGAAGAAAATTTTCAAGACAATTCCAAATGATTGAATATACATGTCTTTTTTCATTGTTACAGTCAAAATCTAGATTTATAAAAAATGGTTAAATGATGGTTAAATTATGCGAAATGTGACAGTAATATTTTTTTTTTATTCTAGTGGATCACTGTTTACATTGCTAAAATGTCCTCCTTGCCAATAATAAACAGTAATGAGACATTCTGATTAGTAGGACAAGGGAAGATGAACTTTTCTCTAACCATACAAGTGTTCGTTCTAGATCAGAGCATAATACAAAAAGCAGTTAGTCATGTAATTTAAATGGAATTACTTGGTGACTTATATCTTATTAGTAAAGTTTTCAATCCTAAAGAGGTATGTGCTCCTAAATCCCTTTGGCGTTTTTTAACAAAGCATTTCACTAATTTGGTTGGACAGCAGAGTTTGTAGAAGCTTCCACTGTACCTTTTTCGAAAACAGAATAATATGCTTCATGGATTGCCAACCAGTCAGGTTTATATTCAAATAAAAATTTCAAGATAAATATGCAACAAAAATATGCATAATAGAGATATATTTTCCTTCAGAAACTGTCCCTAGGACTAGCCAGAAACACAGCAGTTTGGAGAAAAGGAGCTAAATTGTCCATTATTTAATAATATAAATGGATTGTGAAAAAGACTTAAAATTGTTCCCCATAGAATCACAGACTCTTTAGTACTACGCACGAAACAGTCCTTAACATAGGGACACAGTAAGTTATGTCAGAGTATCAGTGGTATTCGTAGAGAATTCATTAACATGGGACTGACCAGCAGCTGATGACAATTGTGGAAGAAGCTAGAATTTCATAATGAAATTTCTAAGGAAGATGTAGCACAGGGCATAAGTACTAATAATGGTGTGTATAATGATCACAGTTCCTCCAAATATATGTACACATGCACATTGCTATCTTTATGAAAGTTAAACTAGGGCAAGAAGACTAACCCTTTTGCTATTTATTTGTAAGGAAAGAAAAAAAAAAAAAGAATAATACCTGAGAAATATAAAAAAAACCTTTACAATTTTTCTTATACATAATTCTTCATCAGCTTGCACTGACTATTCTCTTCATTTTGTTTCCTTCTTTCCCTACTTATCGTTAGTATAGTTCCCAGTAAGTTAGTACTGGACTGCCCTTGAAACTTCAGGAAAGGAAAGGATTGCTAAAATTCTCATCAGCCATTTGGAAATAAAGTAATCACAGCTGATTTTAAAACTTGATATTAACAGGCATTTATGCAACTTATTGAGTAATAACTGTGCACTGCTTATCCTGAAGCACCGTAAGGTAATATCTAAAACTGGGCAGGGGAAAGGGAAGGAGTAAGAAAGGAGGAAAGGATGGGTTTGGGAACAGGGGATGGAGAGGAAAGGAAGAGAGATAAAGTGAACAGAGAATAACAGTTTCCAGTTCAGCTATCTCTTTTCAAACTGTTTACTAGTACAGGTACTCTTTGAAGTCAGTCCAGTCTCCTGTGTCTTTTCTCTGCTGGTGGACAGATGATAGATTTGTCACTGTGCCCTCACACCAACTGCATCCAGCTGGTTCTCTTTTTAAATGACCTCGTAGCTATGCCTATTTGCTGTGTATTCCTAGTCCCTTGATGTTCCATTTATTCAGTCCTGTCATCTTCTCCTAATGTAAAGCATGTACTCTCCTGGCAGGGGACGTCGGCATCAAAAATCTCTTTCTCTAAAGCATGACCAGTTGAGTTTGTACTACCAATGCCCTTGCAGATGCAGTAAACCCATTCCATTTGTTACTCTCAATTTTTGTAATCATGTGTGATCCGAATATCATGATTAACTATGAAATTTTGTTAAGAATATTCATAACCAGCATAGTCAACAGTTCTATGAAATGAAATTTTCTTCTGGTTCTCATCACAAAATCCATGTAGGTAGCAGAAACAACTGTAATCCTCCACTAAAGTCCTTACTATTCAGGTGACAATAAATTCCTATAGATCATCCCAGACAGACTTTGTTTCATGATTTTTTATGCAAGCTTCAGAGCAGGATTTTGGGATGAAGCATTTCAGACCATATTGTTTCAAAATCTTTTTTAGGATAAAGAAGGATAGAGTTTTAGCCTGCAGTTTTAGTTGAAAATCATTGCATTATAAGGTATAGATAAATACAAATATAGATGAACTACAAAACAACTTAAAGACTGAAAAATGATAAACTATGGATAAGTTCCTATAGACTGAAAAAAGTGTCTGATTAAAATCTTAACATGAAATGTTTATTTTCATAACCTTAGAGGGCCCGAGTTATACTGAAAAGTTGAATAAAAGCTTTGATAAAACAAAATTAACAAGATTGGAATGATAAGAGACACAAGATAAGCAAGATAAGATGGTACATGCAAAGTGTCAAGCCAAAATGTATATTTAATTTAAAAATGCCCACAAAGGTACTCAACAGAAAGTAGTGTTACAGAGCAGTCAGATTGTGGACAACAGAAAACATCTTTGTGCAATCATTTCAAGCAAAAAGTAAGACACATATGCACAGAAATGAAATAATTCATACTGCTAGCATCCCACAAAAAAAAGAAATATAAAATCCCACGAGAAAAAAAAAAGAACATAATCTGCTTAACTTTGTGGCTTTTTGTGCAAAATATGGTGAAAATATCCAAGAAGTTAAAATTCTATCACTGGAAAGATTAATAATGTGGTTATATGGGGGTGGGGGAATAAAAAAGAAAACTTTAGATTAGGCTCCTTTTATTTTATTTTCCAATTTTGGAAAGTTTTTTTTTCCCCAAGCAAAAGTATTAAGATATAAAGTTTTAATAGTATATGATCCTTGATCCCTAATTTTCCTTCGGCTTCGGAGAAAAATTGTTTAAGAGCTGATGTGGCCAAGAAATCCAGCTCACTTCTGAATTAGCATAAACACTGTGGAGACAGAATATGACTTTAAGGTTCTGTTTATATTCCAAAAAATTTTGTCAGGAATTGTTCTCTGGTCCTGAGGCCAAGTGGCAAAGAATGACTACATCCACACAAAGTAGTATGTTGGTTTTCCTCTGGACCCGTTAGGGACTCTTGTAGTTTTACGGAGTGAATATAACTTTGTGTGTTCTGTTCAGTTCCAATCATATGAAATCAGTATTATGCTTCAGTTCACCAAAATGATGTTTTCATGGCATGATAGTAGATACTCATTATATGTTCTGGAGCATGGCAAAAAGGCACATGGAGGTGTCTGAGGGACCAAAGTTTGATGGCAAAATGGACTTTTTTCCTCTATGTTTACTCTGTCCTCATACCAGTTTCAAAGTTACATGCACTTAATTATTGAAAAATAAATGTTCCAAATGTTTCTCCTCTTTCATTTTTCATGCAAATAAACTGCTACTTTCAGAGCACATTTGAAGCTTAAATCTACTTGAAGCATTTAAGATACCTTATTGAGTAATGTTCCTGCCAATTTCTTCAAAGTACACACAGTGTCCTAAACCACTGAGAATCTATCAAAAAACTTATCACTATTTTACTATCAAATCACATTAGTGTTGTGTCAATTTGTTGTGAAGAAAACAGGGAGTTTCTTCGTATACCCTGTGATCACTTCTGCAGAACATAACAGAAAAACAATATTGTTTGACTCATTTTTTCCTGTTTCATTGATTTTTATAAAAGGCAGACTCCAATGCTTTTCTACTACATCTCATTTATCTCTAATTTCTTGGAGAAATTAAAAAAAAATCTAATCCAATTAATTCTGATACACTTCCACATGTTTTCACTCAGGTTTCTATGTAGAGGTAGTCTATCTGAATAAGCTTTGCATAACTGTCACAGTGAACATTTCCATTTAGTTTTTCATATAAAGGAATATACAAGTGACCAGAATTTTTAGCCAGATTTTGACCTCAGGTGCATACAGAAACCTGTGACTCCATTGGTTTGTGCTTTCCCCTTCTGTGTAGAATTGCTGTTGCAGAGCTGTGACAGCCGTTACACTAATCTAGGTAGTATCAGATGTTTTCAGAGATAAAGTGATGAGGAGGAGAACAAAATTCAGTGAGAGAAGTAATAGATGAATAGCGATGTCACTCAGGTAGTTCTGAGTACTGTGGCTTGGTTTTAAGCGAGTATTACTTCTATACACATATTTTTATAATATTACACATTTTCAGAAAATACAGGATCTCTATTTTCTTGATCAAACTTTTCAACAAAATCCATATAGACCTTACCCTAACTTCAACAATATGTACATGATTTCTGTTTGAGACATAGCACATGTTAGGAATCCTTCTTGATTTCACCTACCCTGTAGGGTAGGTGCGCTCCCTGATGTTCCTCACAGGCCTGGCTCCCTGATTGCCTGGATCAAGGGACTTAGTTGGAGCACATCATAGCTAGCTTTCTCCTTTTCTGCTTGCTAGATTTTCTTCAAAAGGAAATGTGGGTGGCCAGGGTTATGGTGTTCCTTCTGCTCCAACATACATCAAAAATACACACTCAGGATTCGAGCCTACGGAGTGGAGCAGGATGGATGATTGTCTCACAGACAGGAAAAATACAATAATTCAGCCTCAGCTGCAGATGACAGAGATCTCCTTATGTCTGGTGGCAGATAATTCTAACAGTTAAAATATGAGTACTATTAAAGATGTACATTATTTCTAGTTTGGTTATAAGTATTTCCATTTGAGAATGGTTGGATTTCACTATGCTTTCCATGGTTGGATTAAAATTCTTTCTACTCCCCATCTTCATCCCAATCAGAAAACCAGTCCCCATGCGTATGAACTGAACTAATTTTTCTGTTTTAGGATGGTACTGTAATCAATATATTTTTTGTGTAGAAGTTCATTTCCAGACAACATGAACACCATCTGTGTTGTGCCCCACAAGGGACAGAGCCATCTTAAGGCTTCTCAGTGGTACAAGAGAAATGGCTTCCTCTCCCTCACCCCAGAAATGGAGAAGGGGGACCAGGCTAGGGGCTGGGCTACATCTGACACAAAAAAAAGAACTCAGCCAATGATAGCAAATCGCCACGTGGCTAGTTGTTTGCACCCCCCCACCCCCCCGCTCCCCCGCCCTGTGAAATAGGGGAAGGACAAAAGAAGAAATTTGTAGGTTCAATAAAAAAAATTTACTAGCAAAACCAACAATAATAATAGTAGTCCAAAATGGGTAAAATGCAGTAGTAGCTCACAAGCAGTGACCAGTACAGAGTCCGTCCCCAGCAGTGATCTCCACCGCACCAGAGAAACTCCACCGATCGGAAACCAAAAACAAAACAACACGCACGTGAGAGAACACACGCCCCCTATATGCTGAGCATGACGTCACATGACATGGAATGCTTCAATGATCGATTGGGACCCAGCCCTTCATCTGTGCTCCCTCTCAGCCCAAGGAAAGTTAACTCTATCCTGGCTGAAACCAGGACAGAATATAAAAGAGGGAAAAATATGGAAGGATTCCTTGAGGAGGCTGTAGATCCTCATGACTTCACTGAGATAGCAAAGAACCAAAGTCAAACCCCAAGCATATCTGCCATACATAACAAAGCCTTCACTTTGTAGCAAATAACTAACTTTCTAAGTTCCTGGCATAGTTAAAATAATGCAGTTTTGCATTACTTCCTTCAAAAGAAGGAAAAAACCAGTTATCTCAGGATAAACAAATGTATATGTGCACATACCATACTTCTGAATAAAACATTCCTTCACTGTTATCAGAAGTCATATGACTGAGTGAAAAATGAAAACAAAGGTTTTACAGGAAAATGTATCAGAAGAGCTTCACTTTTAACTAACAACCACTCTAACTTTGAGTCATCAACCACCCTTTGAACATGGTAGCTGTATAAGTTTTCTACCTGTCTTGTGGTCTGTCTATACAGATTGTCAAAAAAGACGTTGATGGAAACTTTGGATTGCTAAAATCAAGGGACTTCTACAGCTCTCCCCTCATCCACTGAGCAAGTTACTTCATTTACTCAATTTACCCAAGCAAAGTCACCTCAGTAAATGGTAATATATACATATGCACATATGCAAACTATGTTGAAGTCCATGTTTTGTGTAAAAAATGACCTAAAGTCAATGCCAGATTAAATCTCATATATGTTTATAGTTTTATATATGACCAAGATAAACCCTAAAATAAAGAATAATGGTTAAATGCAAATCAATTTAAGAAATCTAAAGAATGATTTAGGTTCAAATAGTTGACTTGAAAAATGAAAGATTAGTTGGTCTCTGAACTTGACTTTTGAGTGCTCAGACTGTTGTCAATATCCTGACAGTGAGTGGCTGTATTTAAAAATTAATATTGAGTTTAGTCTGAGTCTGTTTGCTGAAGAAAGATGTGTTTCCTTTTTGTTTTATTTTGTAAATAAAGTCTAATTTGCCTACATTTTCTCAGCTGCCATGTTAATTTGTTCTATGTTATTTTTACTGATGTATAATAGGTAGAAAAAATCACCCCTCTCACAGGTCTCCATGGAGATCTAATTCTTCTTCCAAAGTATTTTAGTTCTATGCTTCAGTGTTGTGGTAAAAGCAATAGTTAGCTTATTGTGAAAAAGGAGGTCTATCACTGAAAAATATTCTGCTCAATACTGAGAAGTGAAATCCAGAAAAACCTTTTAGAGTATTTACTTATATATATACATATATATATATATATATAAGGAGGCGATTCTGTGAGTTGTTTGCTATGATCTTTTAATACAGAAATACAATTGTACTTCAGAGAACTTTCACAGTCATGTATGTTTCAGATTTATGAATAAAGGATAATCATTTGATAAAATACATACCGCAAGCAACAAAAATTCATGACTTAACTCATTTTTATTCTGTTTGAAGAGAATACTAAAACATTGATCACAAATAAATCAGAAGTTTCAGCACACAGTCATCTTGCAACCCCCTAAATGTTGACACTGCCTTCAGCTCATAGATAATAAATAGTATGTACAGAGAATAGATATCAATATGACGTCTTATTTATATTCCTCCTTTCAGCATAGTGCACAGTGTCAGGATATGAGTTTCAGCTCCTTTATGGATTTTCATCGTTTCAGAGCAGTGCTGAGATTAAGACAGCTGAAGAACAAACATTAATGCCAACATGAACATCCAGTCACTAACAGCCGGGTTTTCAACTGACATGTCATCATGTCAGTGTAAGTATCATAATCCTGTCCCAACAGAGTAAGAAAGAATGGATTAACAGAGTAGCATAGCATAGCGTAGTGTACCATGGCATAACATGGCATAGCATAGCATAGCATAGCATAGCATAGCATAGCATAGCATAGCATAGCATAGAATAGAATAGAATAGAATAGAATAGAATAGAATAGAATAGAATAGAATAGAATAGAATAGAATAGAATAAAGGTTTCTGCTAGTAATTTTCAGCTGCAGTTTCTCAGGCTAACTGGAAAAAGATCTGGTTCAGAGTTCACTAATACCAATTTACTAATTACCAATTACTGATAACGTCTGGAAAATACGACCCAAGTGCAAAGAGGATGAATATTACAGTTGATAAAATCTTTCCTTGCACTACTTAACTAGAGTTACACCTGCAGCAATTGTTTGGTGAGCATCCTGGAGCAAAACAAAACTAATGCTTCCTTTTTCCCGTAAAGTTTTTTTCTCCTGTAAAAACTTAGAAAATCTGTACTTAGGATTGTTATTTCAAAAACAGTAACAAACAGCAACCCTGCTGTGGTGTCAGCAGCAGTTCTGTTTCTTTCTGTCAGAAGAAAAATAAATGAAATGCTTCTGTGATGAAATAAATGGAAACCATTCCAGTTATAATAGTCCCTAATGATAAGTTTGGTGATGTGGAAAAAGCCTGATTTCAAACCACTTTCAAGTAAATAAGAATATTTGGACTAGATGAACATGTATTGGTAAGAACAATATCTGCATTTTTAAGACAATTGCAATTGCATTTCATCTGTAAAATGTGATGGCTTTGAATCTTGCAGACTTTCTTTCTAGGATGACCTTTTTCCACTTGTATCTAAAAAACGTTATTCAGAAAGAAACTGTTTAGTTCATATTCCATTTCCTCAGAGATCATACCTGCGAAAATTTCCACACTCAACATTGAATTCAAGAACTTGTTTTTCCTGATATGAACCTTGCCAAATGCTGGTTTGTTTGTTGGTTTTGCTTTGTTGGTTTGGGTTTTTTTGATTTTTTTTTTCCTAGAAGGGATATTTTTTGTCTATTTAGTGGGTGCAAAGAGATTATGCGTTATTTATTTTCTTGATGGATTAAGCAGCAGAACAGGGTTTGACTGTGGGGTTGACTTGACCAATATTTGTCATCATTCAGTTTTTTTCTTTAAATATTTGTCGTTGACTACCTACAGAGGACTGAACTGTGGCTTAGGTGGGTACAATGCCTAAACGTATTCAGTCAATTTACATGTCTGAGTTAAAAGTTAATCTCTCTATGGAGAGGAATATATTCCCTCAGAGTGAAATGAGATGTGTTAACTATGGTATTTCAACTATCTCACTAAGCAGTATGACAAGTGTGCCCAGAGATAGACCTTTGCTGCTCCATAGGTTAAGCACCCCAGAAGGAGATCTGTGAGCACTGCAAGCTCACACAACCTGGTGTGAACCTCATACAGAGCTAGGACATGATCATATATATGCCTAGAGGTCAGACTCAAGAGGAAGATCTGAGTTCTGCAGTTTAGGTCTGAATCACTGTGAGGAAATACTTTAAATTTGACAAATTTGAGCATAACTGTTTTTGGGGGGTGGGGGTTGTTTGCTTGTGGGGTTTTGTTTGGGGTTTTTTTGGTTGTGGATTTGTTTGTTTTTAATGCAAAGAAAGATCAAAATAGGGGATAGGAGAACTGCTGTAGATATCTATGGAGATACATTAGAAAAGTGTTGTAGAAGAGCATAGACAGCTTCTGAATGCTTTGTAGCTAGTTATTGAGTATTACTACTGATTTCTTTTCAAGACCATTATCTTTACTCAATGTTAGTTATTTAGCTACTACATTTAAGAATATTAGAAAAAGTATTTCAGCAGCAAGTAATAGTCTTTATTAATTAGTCAGGATAGGATTGTATCATCAGGTGTATCAGCATAACAGAAATTTACTGAAAGATTTATGGTTCTCTATTTACTGTATAATTTTTAAAGCTTGCTCACAAAAATATCTATGCTCCTCACAATTTAAGCATATTTATTTTAATTTTCTTAAAAAGTAATATTAAATTTTTTTTTTTTTTTTTTACACAGAGAAAACAAAAGCACAGAAAGGTTTAGACTCCTGAAAGTCTATAAGTATCTATGAATTGGAAACTCTAAGCATTTCAAGAAGAAATTTCTTCATGGGAGTTAGGTAAAATCCTTTGAAAACTCACTAGGTTTGTACCTGCATCATTAACTTCCTATATACTTTTAATGTGTATTAGGGATAAAATATTTTGGTACATCTAAAAATGTCAGTGAGATGCTGTTTGTATTTTCAAATCTGATTAGTGTTAAAATATAGTCCTAAATGAGGTAAAAAAGATTACAGGAAAACGGAAAAATTTCCCAGATGGAGCATATCTATGTAACTGCTTTTAATGTTTGGTATGTTTGTTGTGTTTTGTTTTGTTTTGTTTTTCCCAAAATGTGATTTTAAAAATGCCTAAGTTTAACAATAAAATAAGATACATAGAAAACACTATATTAACTCATAATTTATGATATAGTACCAGGACCATGTTATATCTACCCTTTATAGCATCAGACTATCACACTAAGAGCTCTAGGACAGGTGAGGGAGCCAATATTCATGGAAAGAAGAGGAAATTATGTATGACAAAATATTAGTTTGTGGTTTAGCATTATAAAAACAAAACAAGAAATATATTTTATGGTTTCAATACACTTTTAATAAATTCATTGTAAATGACTGTAATGTATTAAATTGTAAATTATCCTGTTAGAAAATGTTTTGATGTGTCTCTAAGATTCAAAATTCAGTATCATAACTGTGTTTTGCATTGGTCTCATAATCCTATTAAACACTATTTTAAAATAAGAAACTGCCTAATTCTCCCCTAAAATCCCACTTTGGTCCATTTTCAATATTAACATCTACTTTGTTTTCAAGATGTCAGATGCTATTGATGATAATATTCACTTAAGTGGTATATTTAACAGTATTTCTTCTGAAGATGAGTAATTTGCTGCAGATCAGTATTTTGAAAGTAAACTTTACTTGATGTCCTGTCATCTCTGATTTCTTCCTTTCCTTGTAGCAGATACACCTTGTCTGTTACTGGGAAAATGTTCATGACACTCATAATGAAGTTTTAACTTTCATCACAAATCTTGTGGGAAGCCATAATTCTTCATCCATTTTTTCTAAGGAGGTGGTCATCACAGCAATTTATGACCCAAAATGAATACTAAAAATGGAAAAATATTTCTATGGTTTATGATTTGTATTTTTTTTTCAATAAAATTAATGCTGTTAGGACTACACAGTAATCAGCATAAAAGTCATGTTTCCAAGGAGTTCATCTCTGAATTACAGGGATAGGGACTAGGTGATTTTTTGAGCTCCCTTCAAGTCCTATAATCTGTAATTCTGTGATTTCTAACTGGAATAGAAAATAGCCTAAAAAAATTGTCTGTTCAACCCCCCTCAAAAAAAACAGTTTTTATAACTGTTGAAGGGCATATACAAAAATATTAGGAAAAGGATTACTTTATAAAAATTTTCAGATTTTTAATATGTGCTGAAATAGTCCTTAAATAGTCCTGAAATAGTCCTTGGCTAAGAAGTTCACAAGGAAATTTCAAATCTAAAATTTACATCTATAGTGACTGAAGTGCTAGGCCTTGGACAACAGGCCCAAGCCAGAGTTGACCTATAGATGAATCCTGTATATTTTATAACTGATAACCACTATGTTAGTAGGTATTGTACTAGGTTATATCAAACCACCTATGCTGATGTAAAAAGTGCTAAAGTGTTGAAGTACTGAAGCCTGAACAACAGGCCCCGAGCTGAAGCTACTAATTTAGCATGTAGTTATTAATGAAGTTGTATGCTCACTAGTGAAAGATGCAGCTTAGACAAAATGTAATCAGTAGTGAGGATGAAATGCTGAGAGAACGTATCCAGCTTTCCTTTCGCAGCCTTGTTCAAGGCTGAGAACCCAAGTATTTGGCCTTGTTGGAAATTCCTTTGGTTTCCCCCCCACCCCCGCCAGAGCCCTGGCCGGGCTTTGGGTGGAATCCAACAGGAGAATGAAACCAG
>ML998048.1:5222701-5233885 GCA_010365825.1 Otus sunia | reverse complement strand
AGCCACTACATCATAATTTTCCTGTTTCATCATGGCTTCAAGCTCCTCCTCTTTGTTACCCATGCTGTGTGCATTGGTATACATACATTTCAGATGGGCTGATGTTTTCCCCCCTCCCCCCTTCAAATCTAGTTTAAAGCTCTGTCAGTGGGTCCAGCTACTGATTTCATGTTTTTTTCCCTATATTGTCTATAACTAATAATTATTTGTTTAAATGTGAATGAAGTGTCGGAGGACATAATCTATCTTGTGTTTCATAACTTACTTTGCAGAAAACTGATGAAATAAAAATAATTGATTTCATGTGTTTGAATACTCAAATTATATTGTACCTCTAATGAGCATGCTTCTCTTGCAAATAGGGATAAACTGTAACAGCAAGTTTGTACATGCTGAAAGTTCTTTCTTGAAAGTAGTTTTATAGTAAAATAAGTATCTTAAAAAATTATTAACACTACTACTATTCACCTAGGTAAAAATGTCACCAGAATTCAAATTTATTATTCTAAATCTACTAATCTAAGTATGTTTTTCTGTCCTCTGCTGTATGAAGAGACTGCTGATTCCATACTCTCTACCCCAGAGAATTCATAAAAATGTAAGCAAATCTGAATTAATCTACCAGGTACATGGTAGTGGTATTGTTACCCCAAAAAATAAAAGCCAGGCATGAAGAGAAGGAAGAATTGCTGGGCACCTTTTGGAAAGGCAGTGGTACATCTTACCCTAAAAGCTTTTAAACCTAGAAGTTCTGCTAGAGGTCTTCTTTTGAAGGTGAATGCATGGAAGGAGGAACACTTCTTGAGGCTACTGGATTGCCCAGCAGCAGAGGGAACATTATTGTCAAATAGTAACAACAAAGTATATAAGAAGGGTTAAGGGAAAAGGTCTTTTTGCATCCAGCATGCTATCTCAAACAGTGATTATCAGTAAACTGACAGTATAAGGGGAAAAAAAAAGTGTAGATGTGCTTTCTCAAAACATTTGTCTAGCATTCATGATTCTGGACTTTACAGACTCATGGACCAGAGGGAATGTTTTTGTATTTAATGCCTCTTTTCTTTCTTGCCTTGCTTCCTGTTTATTCAAAATCTTTTTATCAAAAGTTACAGTTTTGAGGAAGTCTATACAGTAGTATTCACAGAAACACTTATGGAAATCACAAAAGTAATAACTTTTTAAAAAGAGTCCATGCCTCTGATCCATAGATTGCTTAGGAAAGTACCTATATTTCTGAAATCAATGTGGAAAATCACGAAGTTCAAGTTCCTGAATTTACATGACTGTACGAACTGGACAACTAAATATTGCAATGTGTATTAAGGACTGATTCTGGACAGCTCTACAGATTAAACAGTTTATTGTTAAAAATGCTGTTTGTTCATTTATGCTGATTTTGCATCCTTAATATAAAGAGTTTCAAGCACTCTTGAAAAATCTGAATGATTCACACTTAAAAAAGATTATTCATCTCACCTTGCTCTTTTTCCTTGCTGGCATGTGAAAGGAGCTTCTCCTACTGTTAATACTGAAAAGAGAAAAAAAAAGGAACAAAGTAAAATAATCTAAATTAAAAATATTCATGTGAGACAAAAAAAACCCCAAATGATGTTGTCAAGAGAAGCAGAGGGATACTTCCCTGAGGCACAAGGCAGCCATCATATATCAGACATCGAGATAAAGACAAACCATGATTATGAAATTTAATACAATGTTAGCAAGTATTGTCTGATCTATTATGAATAGTATTTGAATATAAGCAAATACTTTGAAAAATATCATCATTGAATAGTAGGATGGTGCTTGCAACCAAAGCAAATCCTGTTTTCCTTTCTGTTAAATTGAGGAAAGTTATGCATATGGATGTAACTGAATATGTTTCACCATACAGTTTTCTTGTATTGTTTACATTATTATCATCATGTAGAAGAAATATGGAACAAGTCTGATTAAAATGTCTTTTTTTTTTTTTATACATACCATTTCCTAAATTTAGTGGCTAAATATTTCCAACTTTCCTGGATTCTTAGTTTTTATCACATCAAATGTTTAAGATGACCTAACCTTACAGAACCAAACAGGAAAAATCATAACATAAAATTAAGTGTAACCATTCTACTAAAACTAATCTACCACTAATTTATTAAAACTACAACACATTTTATCACATCAGTAGGTCTGACTGTCTTGTCTCTGAACATTAAAAAACCTAAAACATTTCTTCTACAGCATTTATGCTTTGAACTGCTTAAAACAAGTCTAAGAGAAATGGTAGTGAAAGAATAAAAGTTTTTGAAAATTAATAGCTTATCCCTTCACTAACTGTGCAATATCCAAAGACATTTCAACATTCAAATTTCAGAATAATTTACTGAAGTAGAACTGATTTGTTGAAAAACTGATTAAATTTTAACTTATTTATTTGTGCTTATGTCTGATAAAAATAAAATATGTATATCTGGAATAATTTTATATCATTAGAATTGATATTGGCCTCCTGCAACAAGTATGCCTGAAAATGACTCCATGCAGTAATTTTGCTACTGAAGTGCATCATTTTACCAATTCTTTGGTCCACTTTCATGCTTGTGAAAACAATGTCAGAGTTTATTATCTTCACATAAGATGTTTTATATAGTATCTCAGATAGGAGGAAGGCAGTATTACAAGGATGGCAGGAAGAAGACTGAGCTGGAAAAGTAACTAGCAATTTGGCTACCTGATTTACAAAGAAATAGCTCATGACAAAAATAATTTTGAAATAAATATTTTAAGTAATATTTGATGGACGAACTAAAGCGGGATGAATTTAGCTAATCCAATCTAATTTAGTCTAACACATAATTAGTGGGAAAAGACAAAAACTTGGAAAAGAAGCCATCCCAAGACTAAAGAACATGGGGTCAATTGTCCTGTAACAGTGGGGATAAGGAGCTAAGAAAACCAGTTTATATCACACTCATAGCATATAAATTACTTAATTGTGATGAATTTCTATGATGAGAACTAACAATGTTTCATTTTGAAAAAAAACTATTAATAGTTATATTACAGTATAGTATACAGCAAATAGTTGTTCAAGGTTTGCTTCTCTTGTCCTTCCTTCCCACTTTCTCAGAAAAGTATGTTTTATATAAATTAAAGCGTAATTTCTAAGTCTTACATGTTCCTTGAGGCCACAGAGAGTGATGCATTGATCAGAACTGCGTTCACAGTAGCGTTTAACCTACTGCAGCGTAAGCTCATCCTTGGTGCACTATTGCTTTTAGCTTTGGGAGGCCTCATGGCACTGATTCAGCAATGATCTGTTAGTATATTACAGGAGCTTAGTCCTTTGAACTGGATAATTAAGACAGTCTATAAAGTCTTTGGTTCTAACTGTCTTTCTTACATGGCTTAGTGAGAGCTTAAGATGCCAGTAGAAGTTGGTGTGCAAAAGTAATGGTAATTGAACCAATACCTGAGAAGGTGATTATTGTTTTCTTGTAGTTTTCTTGGGAAGTGTACTTCAAGAAATTAGTTATTTGCTTTCAATAGCAGGTGTTAATAGTATTAATCACAGAGGTGTCTACAGATCCTTTTTTTCTTCTGTGATTGAAGAACAGACAGAAATTTTATTTTTTTTTTAAATATACAAAAATTAGCTGGAGTTACACCATCTTGATTTTCCTCTAATGGTGGACTATGAATGTTTCAAAACTCAAAAAGGAATACATGAAACTTGTAGCTTTTTCTAAAGTCTGATTTCTAAGACCAGTTTTGTTTATACTTTGATTCAGGTTTATATTTTAGTCCAATTATGATTCAATTACCATGAGGTCTGAATTAGGTAAAGATAGCTTGAGAAAATTAATAGGAGCTGTCATTTTCCTGATACAGATCATAAGAAGATGTTCTCTTCCTTAACAGTTATGTGTATTATTTTCCTTTCTGTCTATGTAATTCCAGAAAGCCTGATTCTTTAACATTTCTGATTCAGAGAACGTCAGAGAATTTCTTCTTCCCGTATTGTAATCCATTGATTATACTGTCCATACAAAAAGAAAAGAATTTTGCATAAATGTCAGGAATTCATTGGTTAGCCCATCATGACTTTACTGAATCCCAACAGAAATTCAAATGGCATGATAAAGAAAAAAAGATGATAGCATTTTCAGCCCTGAGCAACAGAAACAAGTGAAACAAATCATTCATTCACTATGGGACAGACACTTGTGAAGTATGTAACTGATTATTTAAAAGAAAAAATATAATATCAGTACAAGAGGGAAGAAAACAAGGAACTTTGATAAAAAGCTAGAGAATGAGAAAATGAAGGATTCTCAACATGTACAGAATGAGAAAGGAAAGAAAAAAAGGAAAAAAAAAATTACAGAAAAAGGGAAAGGAATCCTAAAGTTTGTTTTGAGTCCTGAGATGAGAAAGCAGGAAGTTCTTATATTTTCCCTGAATCATTTCTGCCATTATCCTAGAAATGTCTATTATAGAAACGCATAGCTACACATTACAGAAGCGGAAATGCACATTTTTAGAACTATTTTCAGTAGATAAATATCGTGTTTAATATATACTACTAATAATATTGTCCTTTATGGCAATCAACCAGGAAAAAAAAAGCATGTTTGTTTGTGAATGTATGTATTTGGATTATATTTATTAAAAACCTGACAAAAGAAAAGCAGCACCCAATAAATCAAATGTTAAATAACTATGGTTATTCAAGACACTATAACTCACCTCAGAACAGTTCTGTAACCCGAATATGTCAATAATTGTCTCTTTTTTTTTTCTTTATTTTCTCTGCATTCAGCCCTTACAGAGATTCCAGTTTCACTGTTTTGTAAGTTTCATATTTTTCCATATAACTTGTGTATTTGTGGTACTTTTCTGGAAGGTATCTGTCACCTCACAGTTTAATTAAAACACTCTCAGAGCACTTACTTAGGTATTCCAACTGAATGATTTCCAGCTCACTAACAGAATTATTAATAGTTCTATTAAATGTCTTGTAGAATATTTTCTTTGGGATACTACAAGCACATTCAAATACACTGAAATTTTTAACATATTAGAAATGGACAAGTTTTTCCTTAAATACAAACATCTGCAAAGCAGAGGAAAAGAGTAAGATATGCTCAGGTTAAAAAAAGGCTACAAAAGAAAAAGTTTGGAGCAAACGTTAAAAGTGAATGGACACAAACAGTCAGCAGTGGGTTCCTCTGTTCTGCCAGCATCTGTTGGGAATATATTATTGAAATTGCTGCTTTTAGCAATGACTTCTGTAGGACAAAGCAAGAGAGAAATGAGGCTGCACTGTGCTGGGATGAATCAGGTAAATGCACAGCTTGAGAGACTAGTTAGAGCAGTCCTGTCATTTTCAATCAAAACCGTGATTGCCATAAAAAGAGATCTGCATATTAAGTTTCCCTTTCTTTTTAAAGCACTGTAAATCCTTCAGTATCCTGAGTGGATTAGGTAAGGTTTTTGACATTTTTCCCTCTCATTTTATTACATACCCCTGCATAAATGCCTCCAGTGCAGTTGCACCTCTGTCTACTTAAATGTCTGTAAATGTTCCATTGCTCTCAAAACAAAAACAAAACCCAGAAAACCTACAAGTCTTATATTTTTATTAACAACAACTATAAAAACCCCAAATGTTCTGAGTTCCTCTAATGAGATATACCCAGGAAATACCAGCCTAACAAAGCCAACATATTTTCTAACAATATATTTATTTTCCCTTTGATCTCATCAAGGTTTGAAGAAAAAAGTGATTCTGCTATGAGATAGAGAATGCAGAATTTCAAGAACTGTTCCTGCATTTGAAAAAAAAAAAATATTTGGACAGTTACCAATGCAACTGATTATAGCTTCGTTTCCATTTATAAGTGAATGACGTAGCTGCTTTCACACCCTTCAGTGCTACGCAAACTTGCTGCATTAGAAAAATTACAAAAAGGGCAAACTATGATGTTTTTTCCTAACCTAAAAAAATTAAGATTTTTCTTTCTTCATGCTCATTGTTTTTCTTCTGTGGTTTTATAGTTATATGTAAAAAAAATTCTGTATAGGAAAGCAAGTGAAATCTTTTAATGACAGTAATGTGAATAAATTACATGTCTACTCTTTATTATACTGTATATACAATTAAATGTATGATAGTAACTATTCCACATGTGTATTTCATTAGCTTACCAAGTATTTACTCTGAATTTTAAATACTAATTGAATTAAATTCAAATTTATCTTCATAAAGCAGTGTTGAAAAACACGGGGAAGTTACTAAAAAGTTTCTTTAAATAGTATAATGAAATAATAATTTCTTCTGGTCTAATAACTTTTCTTAATCTTCTGAGTGTATATGATCAAGCTTTTGAAATTAGTCTTCATATCATTACATGTAATGATTGATATGTAATGGCTGACTGAAGAAAATGACTGTCCTTTACAAAGAAATTTCTGTAGGATAGATGTTCTTCCTACATATATAAAAGAACCCAATCAAGAGTTTTTAAAGATATTTTTTACATTAATATTGATTTAATATTTGAGCTAGTTAAAAACTAAGTAGTATTTTTAATAAATTAATAGTTTTAATAAACTGAAATAATAAGATTCTAAAAAGGATTAAAATTTTAAATATGTTTATAAGAAACAAAAATATTACATGTTATAGTATTTCTAATATAATAAACTTTAGTACATAATATTCTTATGTTGGATGCAAGTAATTTTATTACCTGAATACTAAGGACTGATATTTTACAGAATGTAAATATGAGCTAGTGCTTCTTGGTTATGTATTTTAGAATAAGATTTGTTTAAGGTCAGAAGTTGCATGGTAAAGCCACAGTAAAGAGGTATTATATATTGATTTTTTTTCTTTTTTATATTTTTTGCTTATCTCCATGGAATATTATTGCATGTTTTTTTAATTATCATATGTGATATGGACAGTTTAATGAATCCATACAAAAAATATAAATTATGAATTTAGAGTGAATTATTGTGTGAAACATTTAAAGACGACAGTTGAAAAGGTCGGTATACCCAACAGATTATTAAAATTGCAAACTTAGTTTTCCATTAACATTTTCTATTTTGGCATCTTAAAAAGAGTGGAAGTTGATTTCAGCAGAACATCCTGTGGGGAAATTAGTTCATTTTGCTAAAGTATCTTAATAATTACAGTGACATCAAGGTTAATTGCTTAATCTGTATTGCCATAGTGCAGTCCTGTAGAAATCCCAACACAATCTGTTCTATAATTAGTGCCAGAATATCCATATATAGAACAAGCTGTAACCTAAACAAATAAAAAAAAGAACTGATATGATTAATAAATAAGATTTACCAAAGTGTGTGTGTGTGTGTGTGTATAGAAATATATATGAAGAGACAGGGTAGATTTCAGAAAATAGAGCTCATATAAACACAGTATATTAAACCCTTTAGGAGATATAAACAGCAGAGGTAGAAAATAACTTCAAGCAAGATGTTTTTTCTCTCTATTCTTTTTCCAGCTCCAGAATGTGATCGCTAGCCAACACCATCAGATTTGCATCAGGTCCCATTTTTGTAATGCAGTGCATTACAATAGATAGTGTCTTAGTCAAAATATGCTTATCTCCTAAATAAGGTGGATAGAATTTTGTCTGCAAAAGATAGCAATTAAGTTATAGAAAACATTCTTCTTTCATCTGAGTACATTTGAGTTGAATGTATACACATTTTGGCTTTACTCTTAAGGGCAATTACTATTCAGGTCCTTCTTCAAAATGTCAACTTGATTAACTCAGTTGAAAAGGCAAAACTTACAGAAACATTTAAGTTGTTCATGAACAACCTAGTGGTGTTTAAGTATTTGTTATTTAAACCTAATACTTAAGACCAAAATTAACTTCTGATTGCCATAGTAAACATCATTAATTGACGTATAGCAGTCGCATATGACGCATGTAAAAATATTGTATTCTAAAATATTCTACAATATCTGTACAACTAAAAGACTGTATTGTACAATATTGTACAATATATACCTTCAGAACATTATGTTGAGTATCTGAGATACTTAATAATGATCACCCTAAAATGTCATAGTTGAACTGGTAGTTTAAATTTCTGTTCTCAGTATTCCTTACATGCACAAAGTGGGCCTTATTTGATAGAAATAACAATGTTCCACCAAGTCAATGAAAGTGCACTATTTCATAGCAAGTAACACCCTGGCTATTATTTTCTTTTTCATGAATTCTGAACAAATTCGGCAAGATCAACCATGTAAATTATACACTCCCTCAGAAGTGAGATCAGAGTCATCTGAGAAAGGAACACATCACATCAAATCTCTCACCTCTTCAACAATATTATATTGGAAAAGAAGAGTATGTTTAAGATGAAATTTAAAAAATAAAAAGGACTTTTTCACTATGTCATCATTCTTTTCTTCATTACTTTCTTCTTAAATTTTTTAATGAGCTATTAGTTTTGTTTCTATTGCTTCACAGAATGGCCAGTCCAGCATTCAGAATTTTGGTCATGAGATTATTCTTTCTTTTTCTTCATACTGAGTTTCTCCCATCTGGCATTTCTGTCCTATTTTTTTGCATCTATTTACCTGATTTTCCTCTTTCTGCACTTTATCTTTCCACATGCATTTTCATTATATATTCCTAAATGCCTCTTCACTTCTGTATTATTATTTTTACATGCAAATACTCTATTTTATTTAACATGCAGTAGGTTTTTTGTGTATTTTCTCTGTAGGACCTCATTCTGAATGCCTGAAATGCATAGTAATTATTTTATCCATGCTACTACCAGAAACTGATAGACTTGCTATGCATTGTCCCATGTCAGAAACAAGGTGGTCAGAGTTTATAAAGTAAATGTGAAGATTCTTATACTTCATCTTTGGGGTTAATTTCAATAATATTGCCTGTTGCTGAGCTTACAGATTTGTATTACATGGGTACACTTCATTAGCACATGATCTTTTGCGGTTTTATTGACTGTTCAAATTCTGAAGATATGCCGTGCTGAGAGACAATGTGGTGCCCCTGAGAATTCAGGGTGATAGGATGGCTTCCTTCCTGCTTCCTGCTCCCTTCTGGAAACTGTGGGTTTATTTGCACATTACTGCTTCATATTAGTCATCAGTTCTTGCCGAGTGCTTATTACATTCAAGGCAGAAGCTGTGAATTACTCTGCATTAACTAACATGGTTTTCAAATAACTATTATCTGGGGACAGAAACCGGCAACTGGATCTGTAATAGTCAGCTGTATAATTGATCTTATTTTCAGAAGGGTTATAAAGAGAAATTTTAAGGCATTCACTAAGTATGTAGCAACATACAAATGAAACTGTTTTTAATGACCTTTAAAGAAAAAAGAAAGTTCTACAAATTATATCTATCTCATTTTTACAGAAATTGGGATCAGTCACAACCAGCCCTAATCTCAAATATGCACCACTGAAAAACATGTGACTAGAACAAAACATGTTCTATCATCCTTTATTGTGTTTTGTACAACAGAACTAAAACATAGAACCTGTATCCTTAAACATACATACTTCTTACACATCTTAAGATATAGATTCCATTATCAATGTTAAGCCTATCAATCAAATGTTGGTATCACTGTGATAAAGTCAGATGATAGTTTGATTGCTTTAGATACTATGACTTTTACTTTGAGGGAGTTGAGGAGGCAAATTAACCCTAATTTTACACAGGGAAGAAATCTGTTCTTGCTGCTCTAAAGTGCATATTCTCCAAAAGGTGTTCATTAAATAAGGAAATGTCTCCAATGACACATACTTTAAATTATGCCATATTTAAATATCCATCTGCCTTATCAGTCTCTATCCATCTAGTTGAGTAATTTTGAAGGCATATACCTTTAGATTCCACAGATAGATACAGCTAGATATGGAAATGTTTTATGTTAGTACTTTTCAACTTGGTAACTTTTAAAATAGCCCTTTTCTTTTTAAAGCAGTAACTAAGACTACAGTGCACTCAAAAATAAAATGAGCAAACCTTTAATTTTCCTACATTTTACTTAGTTATTGCCTCTTATTCAGTGTTTATTCATCTCCAGGGAAACAGGAATCAACTCTCCCACATCTTGCAGCAGTTTTCATTTAAGTGGTTTCTCAGCTAAACACCACTTTAATTTTGAATGTTCATACTACACGGTGGGAATTTATGCAATTTATAAAGCATTTACTATAGCAGTTAAGAGACTGTTGTTGAGAAATTTCCTATGACTCTCTTCCACCTCAACAAAAATTCTTTTCTTTCAATTCATTTTTAAAAGGCAGTTGCTAACCTGATAAATCAAACTGCAATTAGTAACCTGCATTACTATCAGGAAGAAAGCTGAAACTTAGCACAGCAGTGAGTCTATACTTGCATATAACTGAAGCTTGCTTTTTCTTTTCCACATGAGTCAAAACAGTAACAACTTGCAGAAGACTGGGAGTTTTATCAATGCCCTAATTTTTAAAAAGCATAGTTTAATGTGCTCCTAGCTGAATAATTTTATTTGGTTCTCTATTTTCCTCTCCTTGTCACCATAGATACTGCTTAGAAAAGTTTTATAGCTTGTAAGATAGCATCCTAGTTGAAATCAGGTAACGACTAATAGGAAAATTACTTCTTAGCTTTGTTAATTACTTACTGCAATCTATTGATTTGCTGAAACAGACTCTACAATTCAGAGGGAGTTATAAAGCAGCTATGTTTACTCCAGCATAGGAGTGCAAGGGGTGTTCTCCACAATGCTTGCACACCCACAGCACATTTTACCAGAAACTGATAGGGTGTGGATATACATATTCATTGGATTACACAATACAAATATACATATGTATAAATAAGGCTGGGTTAGTTCGAAAGGCTGGTGTCAGCAGTTTAAGTTATCTTTGCACCTGTGCATTAGCTCCTGGTGGTCGTCTTCGGGGGTCTTTTGGAGGAAGGCTCACAGTCTTTCTCACCTTGTACTTTTCCTTGGAGCATGCACAGATTCTCTTAGCCAATTTCTTGAATAACAAGAGTGGTTCTCGCTGGTTTACCACCTCTATCTTATCTAAAAGCACCAGTGTATTAATTTCTACCACCCATATATGGCTATCTATCCATTACAAAGACTAAACTTGCTAGAACACATCTGC
>ML998048.1:5194406-5222141 GCA_010365825.1 Otus sunia | reverse complement strand
CATATTGTATTGCTTGCCACAGCTTGCTATATACTTAGCCAAATATCGTGTGTTCAATTAGTACACTGCGGGTAGTTAATAAAATTTTGGACTTTGAGACTTGTCTCACCATTGTCTGCTCCACTGGGGATATGCGAATCTGAGTCACTTTTCTCCCTCGTCTGAGCGGGACGTGACGAGTTTCCACAGAAAACTGCTTTGTTTTGATGAACACAGTAGTCCTTGGTAAGCTTCCACAGAACAGTCAGGGCAAGCAGGATTATTAAGCAATATTCATAACTCATTCTAAGTTGCTATAAGTAAAAAAGTTGCAAAGTAGGTGATCATTTCCTTGTATCGCTATTAAACTTTATCCTTTATTTTGAAAGTGTATGGAGACATTTTGTTTGTGGTCTCTTGCAAACCTCTTTGGTTTTCTTTCAAAAATATTTACAGCAGAAGCTGAGGTGAGATCTGGTTAAATGAGAATTAGATTGTTGATTTTAAAACTCTGTTAACAAGCTGACTTTTAGGTCAGTATTTCTGACTTGATAAGAACTGCCCATCACAGGCATGTAAGTTCTTTCAAACTGCACTGTTGTGTGATTTCAGATTTCGGTAAGAAACGAAGAATATAGATTATTTTAACTTATTTATTTTTAAAGTACCAAATATTAGATAATAAAAGCTTGATTACTCTATTTTTATACATAATACAAATCCACATTCATATTTAATTAGTACTAAGCAAATATTTTTTTCAGGAATTTAACATACAACATTAAAGAATGTGTTTAGAATGTAGCTCTTGTCATTTTCACTGTGAAAGATATCTGTTGTTCAGCCTGAAAAGGTCACATAGTCTTGACTTCCATGACTTAATCAATATGGACTACATGTCTCTGCATCAGAATAAACAGCCACTGCTGCTTCTTCTTTTTCTAGATGAACTACTGTGTTATTCCATGTCTCGTCTTGCATCTGGGTAAGGTCTTTTCCCACATTCATAGTCAGTACATTGGGTGACCAGAATGACTCTAATGACAAGGAGAACACTGGAGCAATGTTAATGCATTTGTATATGACTGATTGGACAACCTCAGCAAAAATCGATTTTCCCATCACCCCTCTGAGCCAACTAATGTCATGTTGTTTATTCAAAGAGACTTAAGCCTACTTGATAGACTTATTCTCAGGTATTCCATTCTGATCTCAGAGGGATGAGATGGGTGGGGTGATACGTAAGGTCACTGGCTATTGAACTGAATATAATTAAATGATGAATGGCCTTCCAACATAATTGTTGTCATACAATTATTTTGGCACATTTCTGAACGCCTCCTACTCAACGCAGGACCATATTCAGCTGGCTGTTGAATATCTCCAAGCATGGAGACATTGCAACCTTTCTGGGCAACCTGTTCCAGTGTTTGACCACTGTCAGAGTAAAAATATTTTTTTTATAGTTGAATGAAATTTTCATGAATTTATACCATTATCTCTTGTCCTGTCATTGGGTGTGACTGAGATGAGTTTGGCTGCATCTTATTCTCTCCTATCAGAGATTTGTAGAAATTTTCGTCTCTGTCTCTTTAGGTCAGCTTTGCATGGGTTTTGGGGGGGGTTGGAGTAGTTGTTTGGGGTTATTTTGTTTGATTGGTTGGTTGGGGTTTTTTCTTTTGTTTCATTTAGTTTTTTCCTGTTATGAAGAGTGCTTACATTTTAGAATGAAATTTTCTTAAGGTCAGAGAATAAAATTTGAGACCACAACATAAATATTCAATTAAATAGCAATGGAAGAGAAAACATTAAAAGAAAATTTTCAGATTCATTAATCACTATGTATTCATTTTAGTTCATTTCATTACAGCTTTAAAAGCTTAAAAATCTTCAGTCTGTATTCCTGATGGATTTGGGAATATATTTAAAAGAGACTGACATTCTTAGTATTCTGATAATTTAAATTACCTTGACTGAATAGAGAACATATTTCTTTAAAAGCATGATGAAAAGTGAAAACTTTAATTTAGACCATTTCAGATCAATCTCTAGATCTATTAAGTAATGCACAATGTATTTTGGAGTAATTGTTGGGAATACATACAGCAGCACCTGTATAAATGGAGGAAAATTTATATTTCTAAGAAGTTTCTATTGACTTTGAGAAGTAAAAAAATTAATGAGAGCTACACATATATTTTGTTTTGTCACTTTTTAAGTTCTCTAAGTCTGTAATGAGCTTCTAAATTTTTCACAGAATAATAACAAAATGTTTCCTTCTTGTAGGACTATTATTCACAGGTCTGTTTATCCTGAATTGTTTCATTAATCAGATATGAAATAAAGTTTTGCAAACAGTAGTAGTGGCACAAAGAACAATGTGTTTCACAGAGAGGAACATACAGTTACGGTGTATGAAATGGGGAATACCTAAAGTCAAACCTATTGTCAAAGGAAAAGCAGTGTATGTAGTCTGAGATAAGTATCTTTTGGGGACCAGCTGTAATGTAACTATTGGGTCTTGATTTGGTGTTGCTGCATTGTGGGAAAAAAAGAGTTATGTATACTGTAAGATATAAGTAGATCTGTTCAAATAAATGACTTTTTGGTGGGGGGGGGGTTCTAATTTTTTTTTTTTTCTTCTGACTTAAGTGAAAAATGTTATGAATATTCGCTGATATTGGAATCAACTATTATATAAAAAGAGAAGAATTTTTGAAAGTTTTTTTTTGCCTCAGAAATTCTTTGTTTATAATTGATGACAAAAACAGGTTGTCATAGTAATTAAAAAAAGTAACTGAGAGAAATTTGATGGCCTGTGTTATACAGAAGGTCAGACTAGATCATCTAATTACTTCTGTTAGTACAACTTGAAATCCATTATTGCATCTGAGAAGCCAAAAGCATAAAAGTGAAGACAGACAAATGAGGCAAATGCCAGAATTGAAAATTTTGACCAGAAGTCTCTCTAGTAGGAGAAATAGCATCCTAAAATCTATGATCTTCCCAATATTATGTATATATTTTCATATAGTTCCATCAGGGTGAAATTGGTGTCTCCTAAATTGATTAATCACATTGAAATCACATTAATGACCTTGAAAGGGACGTGCCTTGCTTCGGTGAGATGATTCACTGAAGGAAGCAACAATTTTCTTTGCTCCAGGCTTTGCTTTTGGCTGCCTGAAGTTAACTGGAAAAAGAAAAAAGAAAAAAAAAAAAAAAAAGCCCTGCTGCTTTGGACCTCTGAATTTTTTTAAAACTGGTTTCCAACAGATTAATTCTTTATTCTTGGAAAAATATTAGATTATTTGGTCAAGCATGGGTGACATTTAGAGCTTCATCTTAAAGGAGTTGCAATCATTTTTGGAGGTCTGGTCCTTAGATTTCTGTATCACACAGTCTCACATCACTCCAGAAATATTAAAGGGAGAGAAGGGTGTATATAGTTAAGCAAATCCCTGCTAAAAATGGAGAAGCCAATCTAATTTTTAGTAAGAGGACCATGCTGTTTATAAAATTACAAAGGTTCATTTAAAAAGAAAGTAAAAATGCAATTACAGAAAATAAATGACCAAATTATGAGTTCAGAATACATTATTATGTTTCTCACAGAACATAATTATAGTTGTGTCATTTGTTCAGTAATATTCAAGGTTGTAGAGGCACTTATATTATAAACCTTATATTTCAAGGGTTTATAAATTGGCAGTAAGAAATTTGCTTAGCAGTGAAAATTAACACACTGTCAATGCCAGAACATGTTATTTTACAGTCTTTCTCATTTCTTAACACATGCGAGTGTAAGACTAAAAGGAGGAAGACACTAATTGGTCCAGAGGTATGTTATTTTGGCTCTACAGCCAAAAATAAGAGTGGATCCCTTATGCCTTTCTTCCTAAAATTAGCTCAAGTATTCACTGGCACAAATGTTAAAATGTTACTGTGTGGTAGTATACAAAGTTCCTATTTGTTCAGTACTGGAAAATAACAAAAAATATATATATGCCCTCCGTGATTTCAACATCTTTGACAATAAAGGATCTTTTTTTTTTTTTTCTTCTGTTGTTTTGGTTTGATTTTTTTTTTTCTTTAAATACTGTAAGTGATTCTTAATTCAGGTTTTCCTTCACATCTATTATCTTTTTTTTTACCTTTCATTAAAAATTTGCACCAGTTTTAGTTCCAGTCCAGAAGTTTTCTTTAGTTTGTTATTTGATTTTTTGATTTTTTATTATTTCCAACACACATAGAAATACAAATGTTTTGTATACATATGTATATAAATATATACAAAACTATGTATATAAATAACAGTGTCAGTTTTCAGTTAACAGTTTTGATTTAGCGTTTGTATAAAGACACCCTGCAAAATTTGCGCAAAACCAGAGTTAGAATAATGATTTGCTTTTAGGTTTTCTGAAAGTTGAACTGAAGTCCACAAGTCAAAGAATTGCTAAGGAAGTTACCCTTGGTTTTTAACAGTTTCATTCTGCAAAGAAATTACTTTGACGCAGGTTGATAATAATCTATGCCTTTAGTCAATGGTATTTCTTGAGCAAGGGTCATTTAGGTTTTCAGGTATACAATTCATTTCTTCAGGGAGCTGCAAATATGTTCAAAGTAATAAAAACCCTTACATAGTTGTATAACAAAAGTTCTTAACTGTTTTATAAAACTGAAGTTTCTTTTTGACATTCTATTTTTTTCTCTTTTTCTTGTCAGTTCTGTATTTCTTTTTCTTTTAAGACTGGATCTCTGCTGAGGGGCTACTTTTTAACTATATATGTTTTTAACTGTCTGATTTTTAATTACTGTGAGAAATAATTAATCCCTGTATTTTTTAAGCTGTTCACTATAGGAGTTTTTTTGCTTTTATTTTTAATTCTGTGAAGCAATTGCATTACATGTTTACACCTCTTCACATATAGATTAAAACTGTGAACACTCCTCAGAAGCACCTACCTGCATACAAGTCTGGAGAATCTGAGTTTTATTGTTGGACATTAAAAATGTGATGTGCAGTACAAGTAGACATGCACACAAACTTTTCTGTTGACTGTGCTTATATTGGTAACATAAAGATGGAATATGAACTCACTGTAAGTAAGAAAGCAAACTGCTATTTAATCTCTGACAAAAAGGTCTAAAAAATCTATGAGGTTTTTCCAGGTTTTCTTTCCTAGGATTCTCCATCTGTCCTTGTTTTATTTTTAGGCCACATTTCAGCTGTTAGTTTTGTATTCAAATGTGTTGTCTCTTACTCCCTCAACTTGTAAATACAGTCACATATCTTAGAATGCCAGGTGTCTCACATAATGTCAATGACATTCATAAGAACAACAAAAAAATCCCAGAACTATTTATTTATTTGTTGTCCTACAAATAGTTATAAACAATGCTTAAAACTATAGAGAAAATAAAGAAAAATAGAGTATCATAAATTGTGGAGACTAGGAAGGCTATTTTGAAGGGGTTTTTTGCACAAATGGTGAAATTTGAAATTTAAATTTTGTGTGTGTATGTGTCTACAAGCTTTGAGACTGTGCTCTTCACTTTTGCTCCTGGTATTTTCTCAAAAGGTAAAACCTGTACTATGTGAACATAATTCTGCATAGGTATACACTGAACATAGTAAGGTTGCATGTCAGGGAAGAGGTTGCCTGTGAAACAGATTTCCAAACTACTCCCAGGAGTACATTTTGCAAAGGAAGTAGCCAAGAAAGTTTTAACTTTCATTTCTTGTTGATGGGATGGAGCTGTATGGCTTTGCAGCCTTCTTAGACTTAGTCATCATTTTGTCCTGGCAGCTCTTATAAGCAGTCTGGAGATCATTTTAAAGTTACCATCTTGAGTTTTTTTGGTTAAAAAATGGAGTGGCACACTCAAATGACGTATGTAAATAAAAAAGGAAAGATCTGTCTAAATTTGTTTTCCTTGGTGTGTGGTGATATTACTACACATTTCTTCGTCTTAGTATATTTAATGTTCTATTCACTTGCCTACACAACAGAAGGAGTGATGAGACCGTCCTACTACACTGTAAAGAAATGGTGAGTCTGTAATTCCATTTTTAATGCTTGGGTCAGGATATCTGAAAACTACATAGTGACAAGTCATAAAAAAAACCCGTCCCAAGGCATCCAAATGTGTGTTTAGTCTACATTGCCTTGTTGCAGAAGATAGGATTAGAGATGCATGTTTTCCCTATCACATGCTAAAAGAATATAGCATAAAATACTTCTGTGCGTAAATGATCTGCTAGATGTGATACCATTTGCTAACATATACACAATTGAGTCAATGGAGCACCATTTGCTGCCTAGAAAAAAGTTATTGCATACCAGCTTAGAAGTATGACAACTAAGATAATTATTTTCTTGTTAAAGAACACATGCATGACCTTACATAAATTTGCATGAGTTTACATAAGGTTACACCCATGACCATTTAAATGAGATAGATTTTTTTTGCCCTCAGTTTATCTGAAAATTATTTGCCCAATTTAGGTATCCAGGATTGCCTAAATTTGAGTGACTTATGCCATTTGAGAGACCTAGGTATCCACATGCAGCTGACAAGTACTACACAACCTGTGCTTTTCTGAAGATAGAACTGGAGAAGAGGTAGGAAAATTCTAAGATACTTATTATGACACTAGATGCCCATGTTTAAGCAAGGGATTTAATCTCTTAGACTCTACCAGGCAGAATTGATCCCATCCATCTATTCTAGACATATCTAATTGCTGGATGGATTGTCTTTTAAACATGTCATCTCCCTTTATTGACTATAGGTGTTGGGGTTAGCTGCTGGAACACTGGTATCTATTCCCCACTGAGACTCACCTGGTATCCACCATGTCCTCAGCTACTTCTCAGAATGGCTTAGGCCACCGCTAGAGTTGGTTCTGTGCTATACTTGCAAGCTTCATGCACATCTCATGCCTGGTGAAGTTTGTAAGGGCATTAGGTACCTATGTTTAAGCAACAAACACTTACTGAAAGTGACATAGAATCATAGATTCATTTAGGTTGGAAAAGACCCTTAAGATCAAGTCCAACCATTAGCCTAACACTGCTAAGTCCACCACTAAACCATGTATCTATGTGTTACATCTACATGTCTTTTAATAACTTCCAGGGATGGTGACTCAACCGCTTCCCTGGGAAGAATTTTCCAGTGCTTAACAACCCTTTCAGTGGAGAAATTTTTCCTAATATCCGACCTAATTCTCCCCTGCTGCAACTTGGGGCTGTTTCATCTTATCACCTGTTACTTGGGAAAAAAGACCAACATCCACCTCGCTACCACCTCCTTTCAGGTAGTTGTAGAGAGTGATAAGATCTCCCCCGAACTTCTTTTTCTCCAGGCTAAACAACCCCAGTTCCCTCAGCCGCTCCTTGTAAGACTTGTGCTCTAGACCCTTCACCAGCTTCGTTGCCCTTCTTTGGACATGCTCTAGCACCTCAATGTCTTTTTTGTAGTGAGTGGCCCAAAACTGTACACAGTATTTGAGATGCAGCCTCACAAGTGTCAAGTACAGGGAACAATCACTTCCCTGTCCCTGCTGGCCACACTATTTCTGATACAAGCCACGGTGCTACTGGCCTTCTTGGCCACCTGAGCACACTGCCAGCTCATATTGAGCTGGCTGTTGACCAACACCACCAGGTCTTTTTCTGCCAGGTAGCTTTCCAACCACTCTTCCCCAAGCCTGTAGCACTGCATGGCGTTGTTGTGACCCAAGTGTAGGACCCAGGACTCCACCTTGTTGAATCTCAAGGAGTTGACCTTGACCCATTGAACCAGCCTGTCCAGATCCCTCTGCAGAACCTTCTTATGCTCAAGGAGATCAACTCTTCCACCCAACTTGGTGTCATCTGCAAACTTACTGAGGGTACACCTGATCCCCTCATGCACATCATTGATAATGATATTAAAGAGAATTGACCCCTCTACTGAGCCCTGGGTAATACCACTTGTGACCAGCTGCCAACTGGTTTTCATTCCATTCACCACAACTCTCTGGGCCTGGCCATCCAACCAATTTTTTACCCAACAAAGAGTACAGCCATTCAAGCCATGAGCAGCCAGTTTTCTCCAGGAGAATGTTGTAAATGCATGGTGGAAGCATGTTCCTAAGACAGGATAAAGAATCTGTTACAGATCTCACTTAAAAAATATCTTATTAAATAAAAACAATAAAAACACAACAAAAAGTCACCACCTTCAAACCTCGTAATGCAGCAAAAAAAAAAGGATAAGGAACAGGGAAAAAAAAAAAGGTACAAAAAAGCTGAAAGAAATAAAAATATTATTGGCAGATGACAATATAAAATATAATGAATTTTGCTATGTTACGCTAAATAATCTGCAGAACTGTGCTGTGCTATGCAATACAAAAATGATGCAATGAGTATTAGAAAATTTCAAGCTATTTTCACACAATTTGAACAGCAACTGTATGATGTGGCTGCGAAAGAATTTTGTTGTTGGATATAAGCAATCCCAAACACAGTGTGTATGCAATTATGTGTATTCTAACCATTTTTACTGTCTTAGGAGGTCATCCTCATTCTGTCAAGTTAGTGCTGGAAATTGACCCAACAGTCTCTATGCTGATATAAACCTATTTACCTAAAATTCTTTAGAGCTTTGCTATGTACTAAACCTAGGTTAAAGCCAGAGAGGTACTGAGGAACAAAATTCCTGTGATAAACTGTTTACAAATAAATATGATTTCGGATTCCTATTGAACACCTTCTGGATTGCATATTGTGCACAATGATATTGTCCTAAACAAAATGATATGTCCTAAATGATATTTGTCCTAAACAAAAATTTATTTTCTGCTGTGCTCATGCAGATAACAAATAATTTCAAAACCACTAAGTAATAGTAAACCACAGACTCCTGAACCCTGCTTTTAAAAATAACAGTGTTATAGGAAAAAGTCTATTTGAGAAAAAGTTTGCTCACAACATTAAAAGTCAACCCCCTTCCAGTTATTGTTGTAGAAGTTATAACACCTTTTTAAGTGAGAGATATTGTATTCCAAAGGGTTAAAATTTAGTTCTAAGACAATAATGAAGGAAGATTGGACCAGATGATCCTTGAGGTCCCTCTTCCAACCTGGTGTTCTATGATTCTATAAAACTGAGTGTTCCCAATGAGGTTAAAGAGTTGTATCAACTTTCAGGAGCTGCTGTGATTACAGCCATCAGTTTCCAGTTATGGAGAAATTATGGAGAAATTATTTACAATATTTTATTTGTGAAGTATTTTTTTAATTACTATTTTAAGTTTACTTGACACCAAAGAATGCTGTAAGTATGACACAGATCTGTTTTGTTCATATGTTGGTCTTTTCCACTTTAAATAGGAGTATAGAGACCTGCATCAACATCCAGTATTTTTCAAAGAATGATGTTTGCAATCCTCAGTAACATGCCTGCAATACAGTGTTGTCTTGATGATGCTGTATTTGAAACTTCTAAAGTTCATGAAAAATTACTGTCCATATTATTATGTATCAGTGCAGCAGGGCTGAAAGTGAACTTGGCCAAATGTCACTTCAGATCTTTTCTTCAATGTATAATTTTTCAAACAGATCTAAGATATGAACCATTCCACTCTGCTGTAGTTATAAAAAACCTGTTTATCTTGACACATATTACATTATGCTATCAATATTTACTCGGGACTATGGTACCATTGAAGAACTACTGAATACAGTACTCTATATAGCTTGAACTTTGCTCTGGAAAGCTGCTGCTCTATTATGAAAATAACCCCAAAATCCACTCTATAGATAGTTCAGGATTTACACTTTCTAGTCTTGTGTTACCTATCATTATGATTATTAATGTTTTAAATTTACAATTTAGAACAACATTAAATGCTGAGAATACTACATTTGCTTAAAAACTTTTGTTGGATGTGATAAAAATATAAGTTTAGAAGGAGGCACACATGGTTGCCTATGGATTCTAGAAAAATTAATAAAAAGACATCTTTTGATCTAGGAATTCAAATTACACACAGGTCATAATCTTTTGACAACAAAAACTTTAAGGAAGAAAAAAGAATCCTATATCTGCAAACCAGCAAACTCAGGCATGTCATGATTCTTATTTACGTTTGCTTTTCAGCAGTGAAAAAGAAACATTTTGGTCATCTATCTGTAATAGCAAGTTTTACTTATTTCTCATTAGCTTTCCCAGAATAGATACCCAAGGGCAGATCAAATCTGATAAGCATCTTACCAGATGTAAGCAGTCTTCTGTATGGACTAAAGTGTACATTTGAAAAAGGTTCAAAATGTAATGATAATTATTTAACACAGTTCACATAAATTTTTGTTTCCTACTCCTCTTCTGTCCTTTCTAAACTCTACCTCTCTAAATCTTGTGATCATGTAAACATCTCAGAAAGTAACTAAAATGACAAATGTAGATTTCCCAGCCATCCTTATACATAATCTAAATCTAATCTTTCGGTTTAAAACCATTACCCCTTGTCCTATCTCTATACTCCCTGATAAAGAGTTCCTCACCATCTTTCCTGTAGCCCCCTTTAAGTACTAGAAGGCTGCTATAAGGTCTCCTCAGAGGTTTCTCTTCTCTAGGCTGAACAACCCCAACTCCCTTAGCCTAAATCCGTTACTTATTACAGTGTCTTTATTACTCCTGAACTGTATGCTCTAGGGTCTCATCCTTTTTAGAGGAAGATATTGAGAAAGATTGTACTGTGGAAAAGCTACTGAATTATTGTCGATCTCTGTTTTTTTTACCCTACATCTTTATTGAAGGTAGAGAAGGTTCCAGGTTATGCTTTTAGTCCATCTCCTTTCTAGTGCCAGCACACATGGAAAATGTAAGAACACTTAATGCTTTTTATAAGGTGGGCTTCTCTAAAAAATACTTTTAAGAGTCTCTAACAAGTCTGAGCCTTGTTTGAATTTCTTTAAGAACTGCCCTTAACAAGCCCATGTCAAGTCAACTTCAGCTTTCTACCCTGCTGTGTTATTTTAATAATCTGCAACTCCAATAAGACTAATCTCGCATTTGTACTGTGAAGGCAGTCTGAAGTAGTAGAGGTATCTCAGCAGGTAGTTTAATGTGTACCAAAAGTACCCTTCTCTTGAAAATGATAATGGGTATTTCCTGTTATATAAGATCAGTTTAAAATTGAAATAAACTATCCTCTCAGGTTTTTAGCCATATTACTGTTTTGCAAAAGAAATAACAGATTGTAGCTTTCTGCAAATTACTATAGCTACAGAAGAGATTTCACAAGGAGTGCTGTCTCAAGGACAACACATTATGCTCAGGATCTACAGGATTGCACACAGTGTAATGTGAGAGAGTAAAAAATATTTTGATGGATGATTCATCTGTGTGCTGATAACGGGGTTGATTAAATGAGTCTGTTGGTATATAAAATTACATGTAGATCTTGAAAGTCTAAACAGGTGTTCTTCAGTCTTGAAGTCCTTGTGAATATGTTTTGATAGCTTGCAGATGGAGCAAATACAACTTTGCTGAATTCAGTTGGAAAATTACTTTTATCTTCACTGATGAGTTTGGTTTCTGAACAGTGACATTTGAGCAAAACATCACTGAACAGAATACGTTTGTTTCTAGAAAAATTATGTAAAGAACTTTTATCCTGGCTTTGGAGATTTCAGACATATCCACACATTCTGAATATTTTTTCAAGGAGAAATAAAACTTTCTTCACAGTAATTGCCTCACATTAAGTTAAAATTCTAATAAATTTTAAAAGAAAGACAATTTAGAGACTTACTGATATTGAGATCTGCTACTGCATCCTTCTTCCACTGAAGGAGATAAAATTGTACCTACATTATTGTTTGCAAGACAGGACTGAGACTTACTAAAGCAAGTGACTTTATGAACCCTTCCATTTCCCATTTTCCATTTGTACCACTATTTGCTAGGACTAGTGAGCCTCATGCTTATAGCATCCGTACTGTGGGGACATCCATATATATCCAAGTCAGTATATGAAGACCATGACTTAAGTTGCTCTTAATTTATTAAAATTTGAATTTTGACTTCTTGATTCTGGATTTCAAAATTCCATGCTCCAGGGGGACTTCAACTGCAGAAAAAATGTGTTATATTTTATGGAGTTAGTCTGGGCTAATATGCAGCTAGCTTACTTCAGCTTCCTTACTCTTAGGTTCTTACAGCCTCTTTCCACTATGAACTTTCACCCTGGCTTGCAAGCACATTTATATTGGACAACATATACTTCTCAACTTTGTCTATACTCACTAGGCACTTCACAAACTGTCATATAGTTGTGGTGTCCAGCTAAAAAGTGTAATTGCAAAGTTATTATAAACTTTAGGAATGGCTCTTTTCACTGGCAAAGTTACAGGTGAAAATTTGATTAACACTTTAAGAGTGCACTGCTCCTCTTGTGAGAACTTCCAGTCCTTTGTTATCAACCAGACTTTATAGGACCACTCCTTTGTTTGCAGAAACTATTAGAGATTCTTTGAATTCAAAAGGATTATGTTGACTCCTAACAAGAATCTGTGCTGCTCTAGTTTTTTTCTGTAACTACCCTCCCCACACAAGCTCATCTCAGGACCACTGAGCTTTGAAAAACTAAATTTTTATTTCTCTTTTGCTTTTTCTTTGAATCAAATAAATGCTCTATTTCTTGGATGAAGGCTCTCTGTAAATATTTCTCAACCCTCTCCCCCATACACCATTTCCTTTGATTTTAAAGCAGTGTTATTCTACAATGCTGAAGTATTTGTCTTGTTTTAAAAATGATGTCTAGAGATATACTAGGAATTTTGTCTCATAAACACCCTTTTTAATTTTATAAAATTACTTTTTATTACTGTGAATTGATATTTTTGTTATTTCTTTGTAAATAATGGATAATGGGTAAATGCATTCTGAAATTTTCTGGATATTCTTGAGTGACAGCACAGAAGTAAATATGAAGTAGTCCTAGGACACAGAATCATAGAATATCTCAAGTTGGAAGGGACCCATAAGAATCACTGAGTCCAACTGTCTGTTTCTCACAGGACTAATTAACGCTAAATCATATGACTAAGACTGTTCAGACACTCCTTGAACTCTGACAGGCTTGGTGCCGTGATCACTTCCAGGGGAGCTTGTTCCAGTGACCAACCACCCTCTCAGTGAAGAATATTTTCTTAATGTCCCATCTGAACTTCCCTGATGCAGCTTCATTCCATTTCCTCTTGTCCTATCACTGGTCCCCAGAGAGAGGAGATCAGCATCTCCCCCACCACTGACTGCCCCTCTTGGGCAAGTTGCAGACTGAGATCAGGTCACCCCTCAGCCTTCTCTTTTCCAAGCTGAACAAACCAAGTGACCTCTGCTACTTCTCCTAAGTCTTGCCCTTGGGACCTTTCACAATCTTGGTCACCCTCCTCCGGACACACTCTTATAGTTTAATGTCCTTACACTGCACATGTCCACTGTAGAAAGACACGCTTACTAAAACGTGTATTAGAACCACTAATGTTCATAGTTCCTTGCAGCTGAATGTAATGAAATCATGGTGATGATCTAACAGCAGTAAATGGTATTAGGCACTAATGACAGCATTTTCCTACTCTTCTGCCTGCTGTAAGAAAGATTAAAAAATTATTACAGTTGAGTTATGAGTTACTGTCAGGGTTATTGTAGAAATGCAGCTGCCTGTGCTAAAGGATGGCTCTGACATGCCATTGAGAGCCACATGCAAAAAGATTGTCACCACTTTTCCTCTTGACCTGTGAAAAGCTTGAAGATGCCTATTGCACTTGTGGAAGCAGCAGCACTGGACACTGAGGACCACTATGAAATTACCACCACAGCCATTTCTCGGAATGAAGTATTTCTTTGCATCTTTCTTTCTCTCTCCATATTTTTTTTTTTTTACAGACAAAATTACTACTGGACAATATATCTGTCACCTATCCAAGAAAACACATATAGTGTAAAAAGGTTAAGGGAATATGAATACTCAAAATCTGTAGTGAAATGCTGGGTTTTTATAAATCCCTTTTAGTAAACAGTGGAAAAAGATAATATGTTCAGAATCTACAGATCCTACCACTGCCTACCAAACTCAAAATAGCTCACTCTGAAACGATATGATCTTTCACATGAAGTTATGAACCAAAACATTTCAGAGTTCAGTGTGTATTTAAAAACAAATGGCTACACAATTTTAAGAAGCCAAATACTTTAAGTAGTTTATGTATTAAAAAAAAAAAAAAGTAAATTAAATCCTAAAGTCATAAGCACCCCATGCTCAGGCATAAATTATAGTTGTAATTAAATAGAAACTTCATCCACAACTCAAAACTATGTAATTTTTAACTATAAAAAAAGAACTGCACCAGCATTAATTACTTATATGGAAGATGCTAAAAATGTTTACTCATCATCTCCTTTCTCCATTGTTGAACCTAATGTCACTCATATTTATTCACTGCCTAATTGGTTTATGACTTTCACCAGAGAACAAGTGTGTTGCGTCATTTCTCAGCTGGATTCCAGGTGAATGTACAACTACAGTGATCCGTAAGCCTACAGATCTTCCAAGTGTGAAGAATGTTACTTTAATATTGTCTCATGAAGGAAAGGTTACCTGTCTCCACAGAAGTCTAGAGTTTTAATTCTAAATGAGGAGGAAAGAAAAGGAAGGAAAAAAAAAAAAAAGATTTCTTCCCTTTAATTAGGTAGAAAGAAGGGTTTATATTTTAAACATAAGCTAAACTATTTGAAACAGAATGAATAACAAACAGTAAGAATATGCTTTGTGCCTAAAATGGTAGTTTGCTGTGTCTCATGCTGGTTATTTATTCTTTATTTTTAATATTAATAATTTAGTCTTCACACAGTACAAAGGGTTGTGTTAATGTGGCATTGCTTGCAGGCTAATATTTCATGTATGAATTGTAAAATACTCATGCTCTGATGGACCTGAACCTGATATAAAAATCATAGGAATTTTCAATAACAAAGTTAGTGGAAAAGGAGACAATTATACATGCCAATTAAAAAAAAAAAAAAAAACAAAAAACAACCTTCAAAATAAAGTGTTATGCCTTCTCTCTGTCAGAAGCTTCTGATTATAAATATTATTATTAGAGCTGGGAATTACAAATGTTACTGAGTATTGATATTGACAATTATAAGGTACAATATTCTAATTACATTTATTATTGCTCTGTTTATAATGATTTTAACTTTAATTTTCTTAATACTATAAGAGAAAATGCTACATATTTTTAAAGAATCTGATATGATTTTAAAGAATCTGATATACAGATTAATGGCAAAGTTTTTATGATGTATTACTTATTTCACTATAGGTATTCCACTGAGACAGGCATTATGCAAACATTGTATGAAACAGGTATTATTTGGTCCAAAGACCATAAAGATTTTAAAAAAACTAACCTGGGAATTAAGGTGGTTTCAGTGTTTGAGTGTCTCATATCCTTAAGGGCACTTAACAACACAGATCAACATCTTTCCAAAAAACAGCCTCTTCAGGATATCTCAGGTTGCTTCTTTCAAACTGAAGACATCCAGTTTAGTCACTTCTGAAATTTAAATCACCCTGGGCATCTTTTCTATCTTTTTTTGATAACACATTACTATCTGGTGATACTTACGAACTAATATTGTTCTTGCAAATCTTTATGGTTTTGTTACAGTTCTTTTCCGGATTTTTTAAACAGTTAGGATTCACCTCTGCTATGAGGTGTTGAAGCACAGACACGGACAGTTATTGTGGTATAGCTCTGTACTGCAAGCTCACAGCCAATTCTGCCTTGTGATTAGCTGTTTGTTTACCTATTTCCTTGGCAATGATGAGGAGTCCTGATTTTTGCTACTGTTCATGACGACTTCTTTCCATGAGTGATGTGTATATCTATGCTTTCGTGAGAAGATTTCTATTGCCCTTAATTTTGTGCCACCACTCTTGATATCAAGAAGGCCAGGCATTATGCCAATGAAAATGTTATAGGAAATGGGTGAAAGATGAAGTAGCCTGTTATACACAGCTTTCACTCTTCTGTGTCATTATCAATGGTTATGCACAGGGAACTAGAAGATAAGGCTTCTCCTCCCAAAAGTGCCATGATGATCATGTCCCAGAATTCTTTGATGTTTTACCAAACCATAGGACATTGTTCTCTGATAAGAATGAGTCAAGAACAGCCTTGAAAGATGCTGCCTTATATTTACTTATTCAATGAAGAGTGATAAAAAATATTTTAAGGTAATTTTAAGGGCTAAAACAAGGCTTAAAAGGCAGATTTCTACAAGAATAAACTCTATGAGAGTTAGGATCTTCTGTTTTAACAAGTATAATTTAGAAATCTGGTTGTTTTATTCTTTTAATTCCTCATTATAGTCCCGATTTTATTGTATAGGGATTGTCATATGCTGACAGCTGGTGTCTGAAACTATCTGAAATCATCTCAGTAATATTTTTATCCCAAATACTCATGCGTAATTGTTAGTGAGGGTGAAATTTTTCTCAGAATTTTCCTGATTATAGCTTTTCCAATCTCCCAGATGTACTTTAGGGAAGCACAGTGTGTTACCAAGCAACTCTTTGGTTAACCTCTGTGGACAACTGCATCTCTTCAAAGGAGATACTAAGAGTATAATGTAATTTATTTCCATTATTTCTCTTTGTGTGCTTTTCATAAACATACACTACACTATATCCTACTGAGAAATGTTTTTATAAACATACTGGGAAGAAAACAATGCTTTTGATTTTGACTACTAGTTTTTCAAATTTTTTGTGTGTTTCAGGAAAATTTGTTGGGAGATAATAAATGGAAATTATTTTATACAGAGACAGAAAAGTTAATTAATATAATAACAGGGTCATCACATAAGGTCCAAACCAGGAGTCAGAGCTTGGAGCAAAACATTATCAATGATGATCCAGGCTTTGAATAATGAAATATTTATCAAAGAGTTAAATGGGTCTGTAAAAAAAATGTCTAATGTTAAATGTTTTTAGGTAGTAATGTATTGGAAATCAAAATGTGAAAAAAAAAGTCAAAACTTTTGTTTTAAATCTGTATGCTGCTTCTTCTGAAAAACCCAGTTAGAAATAACATAACTTAGTGTACCTATGTGGAGAGAGATCCCCTATCAGAATTTGCTCGCATTGTGTCTTATTATATCATAGAATCATAGAATATCAGGTTGAAAGGGACCTCAAGGATCATCTGGTCCAACCTTTCTTCTCAAAAGCACAGTCTAGACAAAATGGCCCAGCTCTCTGTCCAGATGAATCTTAAACGTGTCTAGTATTGGGGAATCCACCACTTCCCTGGGGAGATTATTCCAGTGGCTGATTGTTCTCATTGTGATAAATTTTCCTCCTGTGTCCAGTCGTAATGTCCCCAGAAGTAACATGTACCCATTACCCCTTGTATTTTCCATGTGACTCCTTGAAAAAAGGGAGTCTTCATCTTCTTTGAGGCCACCCTTTAAATACTGGAATGTGGTGATAAGGTCTCCCCTAAGCCATGTCTTCTCAAGGCTGAACAAACCCAATTCTCTCAGCCTTTCCTCCTATGACAGACTTCCCAGTCCCTTGATCATCTTTATGGCCCTTGTCTGGACCCTCTCCAGCCTGTCCACTTCTTTTGTGTATAGCGGGGACCAAAACTGAACACATTATTCCAGGTGTGGCCTGACAAGTTCTGAATAGAATGGGATAATTACTTCTTTATCGTTGCTGGTGATGTCTTTGCTGATGCAATCCAGCATCCTGTTGACTTTCTTTGCTGCTGCAGCACACTTCACTCATACTGAGCTTGATGTCCACTGGAAACCCCAGGTCCCTTTCCACAGAGCTGCTCTCCAGCTGGGTAGATCCCAGCCTGTGCTGCACTCCTGGATTACGTTTTCTCAGGTGCAAGACCTTACACTTGTCCTTGTTGAACTTCAAAAGGTTCTTGTTAGCCCACTCCTCCAGACTATCCAGGTCTTCCTGCAGGGTGGCTCTCCCTTCCAAAGTGTCCACTTCCCCACTCAGTTTGGTATCATAAACAAACTTCACCAGGGTACACTTGATCCCATCATCCAGTTCACTTATGAAGATACTAAACACCGTTAGACCCAGTATTGATCTCTGAGGGACCCCATTTGTGACAGGTTGCCAGTTTGAAAAAGAGAGATTTGCTACCACCTTGTGGGTGTGGCCTGTCAGCCAGTTCCCCATCCACCACACACAAACCACTTTTCTAGAAAGTAATGCATCAATTTCTCTAGGAGGAGGCTGTAGGAAGTGTATTGAAAGCCTTGGAGTATTCCAGGTAGACAATGTCCACTGCTTGCCCCACATCAACAGAGCAGGTTACTTTGTCATAGAAGGCAATCAGGTTTGTCAAGCACAGTTTGCCTTGGTGAATCTGTGTTGGCTTTTCCCAGTCACATGCTTCACTTGACTTGTGATAGCCCCCAGGAGAATTCATTCTGTAACTTTCCCAGGGATTGAAGTAAGGCTGATGTGCCTATAATTTCCTGGATATTCCTTTAAACTCTTCTTGTAGATAGTGTTGACATTAGCACTCTTCCAGTCTTGGCTACCACAACTTCTCAAAGATTATGGAGAGCAGCCTTGCAACGACATCAGCCAGCTCTCCTAACACCCTCAGGTGGGTAACACCAGAGCCCATCAGTTTGCAGGGGTCAAGCTCCTGTAATATTTCACATACCAACTTTTTCTTCACTGATGGTGAGTCTGTGTTTGCATCAACCTGGATTTTTGTTCCCATGACTTGGGGCCCAACAATGCTGGTAAAGACAGAGGTGAAGAAAGTGTTGAGAACCTCTGCCTTTTCAGTGTTGTTGTTGACTAATTCACCTTTCCTGTTTAACAGTGGGCCAATATTTTCCTTCTGTTCCTTCTTGTTTACATACCTGAAGAACCCTTTACTGTAGTTTTTGATATCCCTGGCCAGTTTCAATTACAGCTGAGCTTTTGTTTTTCTAACTGCCTCTCTGCACACCCTGGCAATGCCCTTGTAGTTCTCAATGCATGTTTTTCCATTTTGCTTAAACTGCATACAGCCATTAAAAGAGACAAAGGATAGGATTTAAGGTGGTTTATTATGCAGATACAAGGAATACAGCTACAGAAGTATCTTAGAAGAATAATTCCTTAAGAATTCCTTTGCTAATTTCCCAATCAGTATCTGTGACTCAAACTGAAAAAGGAGTGGTGACTGCACCCTTAGCAGATTAGTGTAGTCCAAGGTTGTTACAATAGCAACAACAATGTAGAAATAAGGTTAGTATTTCAAAAGAGGTTTCTATATGTTAGAAATATGAAAGTGTGACTGTATTTAGGCCTAAATGCATGACCAGTAGTCAATATAGAATCATAGAATCACTTAGGTTGGAAAAGACTTTTAAGATCATCAAGTCCATTAACCTAGTACTACCAAATGTTGACCATCATGTCGAGCATCTATGCCATTCTCTTCATATGCTTTTTACACAGTGCTTAAAAGAACAATTTTGTTTATTACAAACTGTGATTTTAAGTTGAAAGGAGGGTAGCATCTATCATAACAGACTTAATTTCCTCCAAGTTTCCAACAAAAAAACCCAACAATGGACAGATTGCTAGAGAATTAATGTTTCTTTAGTTTTCATTGCAAACTTAACTAATAAACAGAAATATTTCTTACTTATCGGGAATAACATAGAGGATAATTTCCCCATGGTTTCATAATAAGTGGAAAATGGTGAATAACAGTAGTTCAATAATCAATAGCATAGATCACAATACAAATAATTTGTTGAAAGTTGCTTCACATGACTGCAACACTGACAATGGGAGGAATGATCATTGCTTTGTTCAACAATTATTCCCATTGAAAAGCACTCAGAAGAACTGTCAGCCAGTGTTCTTTCAACCTGAAGTTTTTTTCAGAAAAAAGAGAGAACTGAAGTTCATACTCTGAAATGCAGAAACATAATGTCAAGGCAGTATGTTGGCTTGTGTCAAGGTAGGCAGAAAGGAAACACAGAAAGTGAGAGACCTTTTGTGGAATTAAACTGAAGGATCATAAGATATTAACAGAAAGAAAAGGGGGATTGTGTGCTTGAAAGCAAAGATATGTTAATTTTTTTTTTTTTTATGTCACATTAGAAGATGGGAATAAACAAAGAAAATCAAGAATATCAGAAAGTTGTGGTGTAAGATAGATGGTATAAAATAAAATACTGATTCAGGAAATAATGAAGAAAAAGTATGTAGAAGAGAAAAGGGAACAAAATACAAATCCACTAGGTTTTGCTGAGAAATATGTGTTTGTTAGGTTTATAGCCCCGTTTTTTTTTCCTCCATGTCTCAGTTTCTGCAATTCCACAGTGCCACCTTTACCTCCATTTACCTTTCTTAAACTTTCCCTCTCAGAGAAAGGAATTTATGCAGAAAAGTTGAAAAGTAGGCATCAAATACTTCAAAAAATTTCAAAATCAGATGACAAATACAAGGAATATTTGTCTTAAAAATAATTAGATTTCTCTTTTTAGAGTAATAATTTTCTGAGATTTGGTACAAGGTTTCTGAATACTTGAGGTTGGAAATGTATTCGTGTGAAATTAATGTCTAATAATTTGCTTGCCAAAAATAATTTTTAAAAAAGTCTAATTTAACTTTTTAGATGTTATCATCTATGATAGATGATTATCATCTGTGCAAAATGAAGATGAGAAGGGAAGATCTGCACAGAAACATAGAAATTACCCAAAAAAAAGAGTCAGGGATGGGGTGTGGAAGGAGGTAGGTTTTTCCAGTCTTCCGCAACTTTTTTCTTCACTGTGAGTACACTTCTGATGTTGTCTCAGTCCAAATTTTTTAAATAACATTATATAATTCCTATACAGTTCAACAGCTCTAATTGCCACACTTCGTTTCTTTTGGAGACTATAACAAAGCATGGCACTGAAAGGTATATTTTCCATTGATCTGCAATGATACTGTTGAAGTATTTATATAACACATCAGTCTTCATGTGCACTATGTTGCAAATAAGAGCAATTATCTTAATTCTGGGTAGAATATAGAAAGCAGAGAAATAGTAGGAATGAACATGCTAATCAATCAACAGGGGGAAGAATATGCAAATTATCCTGAATGTTTCTTCACAGTTTACAGAAGTGACAAGCAACATTTGTTTTCCCTCCTTAGATTTTATTCTCGAAGCTGTCCCAGTTTAGGTTTTGTTCTCATGTTCCTCTGTGAAAGTTTATGTCTGCCACGGATTTTAAAGCACAGACTGAGAGACAGAAAAATTACTTCTGAGAATTACAGAAGCCGGTGAAGCAGCTTCACCCTGCAGGGTTCTAGAAGTTCTTAATTTAAACTATGAATCACTTTGCCACAACCGAAAGAGACTCCTAAAGTGTCATCCTTTGGGGGTAATTCTGCCTTTAGTTCTGCACTATATAATTCAGACATTTGGAACAAGTTAAGCATGTGAATCGCTGATGGTGGCCACTTCACTTAAAACAATTGTTGATTATTCTGTCAGACTAAGGGAAATATGCTTTGCTACTTCAAGTCTACATTTTAGTGGCAGATCCCATTTAAAAGTTATAAAGTCTGATGCCCCAAATTAGCATAGACAATTTTGACTCGGTTTGTTTTTTCCTCTTCTTTTCCCCCAGTGTTTGCAAAGGTAAACATGGAGGCAACTTTGTGAGTAGAAATTCCACGTGACTTCAGAAAGAATAATTTATATTCTCAAACATCTTTAGAGGACTAGCCAATAGGGAACTGTTTAATGAAATGAGTTTTACCCTTTTCACACACATTTTGGAGATAAAAAATGCAAACTGTAGTACCTTTGGATGTACAGTTGATAACACCAGGTGGATGACTTCTAATAATGAGTTAAATAAGACCAGTGCAGAAAGTGATGAGAGCATGATCTCACATCGTGCCATCCTTCAGTAAGAGATTAATGCCTCTCAGAATGTGCAAGGGCAACAACAAAAGTGTTTGCCAAATAAAGGAATTCACGCTGTCTCAGGGCAGATATGTATCAGGATTCAATCTTATATTTGTGTCAGACCTAAAGTCTGTTTTTCAACTGAATCAGGGCTGTAGATAGCATGAAAATTTAATATCCAGTGCTGTATAGCCTTCCTTAAAAAATGAATTAATCATAATTAATTTTTAATTTTCAATTTTAATTTTTATAAATACCTAACTAAATAGGTAATTTAAAAATTAAATTATCTGAATCTGCATGTCAATGTGTGACAATAAAAGTTTCCAAGCCCTCCTATATCCCTGAAGGTCATAATCTCAATATTTCTTCCCTTAAGGTTATGGTTGAAAAGCTAATGCCAGAAAAGAAAATTTAGATGTATGGGCAGATTCTACATGAGAATAAAATCAGTTGGAAAGAAATGTGCTCAGTTTTATTATATTTTTCTATAAGCCCAGTGAACATTTTCTCCACTTGTTTTCTAATACACATTTCATTATGGGAACTTTTTCATTTCCTCAAAAAGAAAAAAATGGTAAATGAATAATATCAGGAAATTTAAAAATCCAAAATTTATGTAGAAACCAAAGTTTATGAAAATATCTGTAAATAAATATCCTGACAGTACTTAAATATCATTGTCTTAAGAAATTTAAGTTAAAGACAATAGTGTTTTCCTATTTAGTTCTCATTTCCACCAAAAATGTTTTACTAACATTGCATGTAAAGGTAGTAAGTTTAGACTGCACTTTTCACAAACTACTTTTTCACAACATAGGAAGATTTTTTTCTCTACTTTTTCACAAAGATCATTACAGGTGTATGGTAAGTATTTTGGGTTTTTGTAAATCTAGTTACAGTCATTGACAAGATATAATGCCCTGTGAAAATCTTTAGTAGGCATTGACTTATAAAAATGTTATTTATTTAAAAAGAGAAGTGTTGACATTAAATGACTGAAATATTTGTAGCAGGTTTATGAAAATCTCTCTAATGTAAGTGTTTCTGTCTTAAAGATACTATATTTCATGAAAGAAATGACAGGGATGTTTTGAATTTTAATGTTTCCTAGTTTCGGGGGAAAAAAAAAGTGAAGGAAATATTTTCCATGATAAACAGATTCCTCTGTCATATTTGCAAGAAAATGTCTTTCCATGACTAATTCATATACTCATTTCATTTAAATAGAACTTCTTTTGGAAAGATAAACACTGATGTTCAAAAATGAGGTGTATCTTCATTGTATATCATTATACACTGTAGTGTACATTTAAGTATTTTGTAAGATGTCATGAAGTGACAGGTAAAATTAGATAACATTTTAGCAAAGATATGTATCATGAAGTTAGTCATGTATGACTGCTACAACATAAGACATGAAAAAGCATTTCATTGTTACACAAGTGTATAATTCCTATTTTCTACTTCAGTATCTTTATCTGGAGTCCTGCTTAAGAATAATTTTGCAGTCCCAAAATTATCTGCTTCTTTTTACCTGAATATAATTAAGCAAAGAATTAAAATATTTGTGATAATGAAAATGTCTCCCTTGTGTAATCTACTGTCTTATAACTTGACATCAAACTTGCATAATGGTTGAGGTTGGCAGGGTATCTGAAGATTATCTAGTCCAACCGTCCCGCAAGCCTGCCTTTGTTCCAGATATCCCCGTGAGTCGCAGGGGCTTGGTACTTCTGAAGGTAAATCGTACGAGTAAAGACCAAGGTGAAGGAACAGGCCAAGATATTCAATGACGTGGATTCTTCTGTCACCTGCTCCTCTGCCCCATTCAGTAGGGGACTCACATTTTCCAGAGTTCTTTCCACTACCCTTCACAACCCTTGCCAGATTCAATACCAAGTGGTCTTTAGCCTTCTAAACCTCATGTCCACATGCTTAGATAGTGTCTATATTCCACCTGCTTCCACAACTTTGTTTTTTTCTTATGTTTGAATTTAGTCTTTTTCATCCACACAGGCCTCCTGCCACCTTTGCTTGATAAACTAGTCATCATGATGGACCATTCTTGATCTTAAAGAAGGTAAATCTAAATGCACAGACACACACAGCCCCAAACCCCCCCCCAAAAAATAACAAAACAAAAACAACTCAAACAGCACTCCTAGACCCCTCTTCTCTCCAGGACCATCTCCTGTAAGAAGATGATGATTAGTTTGGGAAATTCTAATGAAATTATTATTCAAATAAAGATCAGATTTCTTATCCATTTCCTTCTTATAGATGAGCAATACCAGTTTAAACAATTGCTATTTATATAGTATATATCATAATCTCTAGATAGTGTTTGGATCCAGCACTCAATACTATTAACTAAATCTCATAATGCATTGTACAGTTAGGGAAAACCAATCAACACACACACACAAGTGATGCTGGAGAAGTAGTCAGGGGACAACTGTTCTAAAAAGCTTATGAGAGACATATTTAGATTACTTAACATCACTGTTTACTCTAATGAAGAAGAATCACCCTCAGTGTAACTGGATCAATGTTCTTTGTTTTAATTTATTTTAAAAATTTGGGCATTATATGTTCAAAGGCAGTGACAGAAATTAGGTAGGGTGTAATTATTGGTTGAAAAATAAATATACTCATTAACATACTAAAGGTGGCCTGTAAGAGTGCATAAATTAACCAGGAAAAATAAGCCATTCTTTGTAATATATTAAGTTGGTATGGAAAAGAGGGTATAGAACAGATATATTTAAAATAAAATATCTAATGGCTTTTGTTAAAATAATCACAAAAATACGCTTGGAACCACTGCCACATTCTCTCCTGACATTACTTCATTGACTTCAAGTGGAGCAAGGCCAGCAGAGGATTTGATTCTTACAATCCTTTAATGTAAGGTGAAAATTTTTTCCTGCAATGCTGGTTACCAGACAGATCAATTTTCAGCTTGTATATTTCTTGAGAAAACATGTCCCTAAAGACCAGAAGACAAGTACTAAATACAGCTACATAAACATAGTATGTAAAATGTAATTTTGAATTTTTAGATGTAATTCAATTGAAAGTTGAAGTACAATTAGTTAGTGGCTTTAATAACATTATATCAGCCTGAAAGATAAATAGTTTTATCTCTGTTTAGGGCACTTTACTTTTACAGGTGTTTCTCAATGTATTATATCCAGTAATTTAAACATAATTTGATAAGGTTGGTTGGTTGGTTGGTTGGTTGGTTGGTTGGTTGGTTGGTTTTTTAACATGGCATGAATCTTCCTTTTTTTCTTTTCCAGTACAGATGTAGAATTTTTATGTCAGAGCTTCAAACACTCCTATGGATCAGCAACAAAAATAACTAAGCCCTCAGTACAGTACTTTTCTTAGCACAAGACTAGCAGCTCCGGAAAGGCTAATTATTCTATAGGGAAAGCACTGATGCAAATATTATTTATTTCATGAATCAAAAATTATTAATTCCTGCCATAGATATCAGAAGTCGATAAGTTCTCCCTGATCAGCCCCTCTGCTACCTAGGTTAGAATTGTGATATGCTTGTACATTCCCTACGTACTTCCTGCCAGAGTTTTTTCTGACTCATACAGGCAGGGACATCCTTCTAAATCTTCAGGAGTCATATCTGAAAGCTATTATTTAAAATATAACAAATTATCAGAATATTGATTTCACTGAAATAGAGCTGACACATTGGTCTTAATTCAGTTATATTAATACAGTAACCAGTGGCATATGAGATCTCCTTCGTTGTCCTGTCTGACCTCTACCTGCCATCCTAGAAGGATACAGATGTCCTGGAGGTCGCGAAATTCTGTGAATAACATGAGATGTCTCTGCTCATATACCACATCTCAAATGGTGCTAGATATCTATTTGTAAACAACTAGATCATGCTCATGATGCTATTGTAGTTCATGTACCTTTGCATGCAATTAAATCTCTGACTCTAGGCCGGCCTCTCTTGGTCTAATAGCCCTTGCTACCCTATCCCAAAAACATGTTAGTAGACAATGAGTTCTCATAACTAATTGTGCTCTCCATTTCATTTACTAAATGAAAAAGAGATCAAAGAAATCCTCTCTCAACCCTAATATTTAGCAGTGATAAAAAATTATTAATTTCTGACCTCTGAAAATACGCACTTTATGTTGTGGGGTTTTTTTTGATAAAACATTTAAATGTCCAAAATGCCCAGGGTACCATGATATCTCCTTTGTTCCTTTTTTGGGAGCTCAACTCATGAGACTCTAAACATGCCACATCCTCTTACCCTCCTCTACTTTCTGTATTTCGTATCCACAGAATTTATAGACAACCCTTACACTGGCTGATTCTATCATATAAGGCTTTTCTGTCATCTTCAGAAGTGTTTAATTCTCTCAATCAACTATAAAGGTGTGGTGGGATGACCCTGGCTGGACACCAGGTGCCGACCACAGCTGCTCTATCACTCCCTCTCCTCAGCCGAACAGGGACAGAAAAAATGCTATGAAAGGCTCTTAGGTTGAGGTAAGGACAGGGGATCACTCACCAATTACCATCATGGGCAAAACAGACAACTTGGGGAAATTAATTTAATTTATTAGCAATCAAATCAGAGCAGCGTAATAAGAAATAAAACCAAATCTTAAAACAACTTCCTCCCAGCCCTCCCTTCTGCCCAGGCTCAACTTCACTCCTGATTTCTCTACCTCCTCCCCTGCAGCGGTGCAGGGAATGGGGAATGGGGGTTGTGGTCACTTCATCACCTGTTGTCTCTGCTGCTCCTTCCTCCTCACAACTCTTTCCCGGTTCCAATGTGGGATCCCACCTATGTGAGACAGTCCTCCATGAACTTCTCCAAAATGAGTCCTACCCACAGGCTGCAGTTCTTCACGAACAGCATGAGTCCTTTTTCATAGGCTGTAGTTCTTCAGGAACAGACTACAACAGCATGGGTGCTCCACTGGTCCTGCTAGGTGCATGATCCTGTATGGGCTCTCCATGGGGTCACAGCCTCCTTCGGTCACATCCACTTTCTCTGGCGTTGGGTCCTCCCTGGGCTGCAAGTGGAGATCTGCTCCACTATTAACCTCCATGGGCTGCAGGGGGACAGCCTGCTTCACCATGGGCTGCACCACGGGCTGACAGGGAATCTCTGCTCTGGCACCTGGAGCACCTCTTCCCCCTCCTTCTTCACTGACCCAGGTGTCTGCAGAGTTATTTCTCTCACATATTGTCACTCCTCTCTCTGGCTGCTTCTGTGCAGTAATTTTTTTCCTCCTTCTTAAATACGATATCACAGAGGCACTACCACTTTTGCTGATGGTCTTGGCCGTGGCCCGCAGTGGGTCTGTCTCTGCTGTCTGGCACTGGCTCTATCGGACACAGGGGAAGCTTCTGGCATCTTCTCACAGAAGGCACCCCTGTAGCCCTCTCTTTACCAAAACCTTGTCATGAAAACCCAATACAAAAAGGAATCTCCTTTTTACCTAAGCCTCTAATTTTAGACCCCACTTTTGACAATGTGTATCTTGCTATTAGAAAATGGCCTAGTAAATATTTAGCAAGGACTGTACACATGTGAGTCCAGGATCAGTGAAAGAATGTTACCTTGTAGCAACTGACAGACATGCTAATAATTAATGATAATAGTAATTGTTGTGGTTTGAACTCAGCCGGTAGCCAATCGTCACATGGTCAGTTGTTCCCCCCCCCCCCCCCCCCCCCCC
>ML998048.1:5123887-5194395 GCA_010365825.1 Otus sunia | reverse complement strand
CAGTGGCTTACCGAGCATGGTGACCAGTACTCAGCCCACCTCCCCAGCGGTGATCTGACTGCAACAGAAAATTCTGCCACTCCAACCCAGCAACTGAAAAAATGGGGCATGAGAGAGCCTGCGTCTGCCTATATACTGAGCATGATGTCTAGTGATATGGAACACTCCAATGATTGATCCGGACCTGGCCCTCTAGCTGTGCTCCCTCTCAGCCCAAGGAATGTTAACTCTGTCCTGGCCAAAACCAGGACAGTAATAAATGTGATAACAGTAACATTAATAGTAACAACAATAGTAATATATAAAGACTGAAACTTGGAATTAAGAGCTCACAGTAGAATTCAGATGCGCAGTAAACATTTAGGATGTACCAGTAAATGCTTTGCTTCTGTGAAGTTTCCATTCTTCCTTGAAATCTATGCAGTCCTTGTTTCTTGGTACTTTATTGAGTTACTATATTTGCATAACATTATGTTTGCTTCAGGCAAGTAGTTTGGATTAGGAAAGATCTCAATATGTGGCTACTTCCAAATTTCCTTGGGGCTCTAGACAAGATAAAGTCTCTACATTTTTCATCTTTTTTTCTTTTTCCATGAAGCTGAAACTAACATCAGAAAGCTGGAGTAGCAGGTTTGCTGCTTACAGAAAGTAGAATGATAACACTATTGATAATTCTCTAAAAATTATAGGCAAAATAACTTAATAAGAGAATACATTATTTTTGTACAACATTTATAGCTTTAATTAGAAAGTCCAATGCTTTAGGATTCACTGAAATAAATCTTTAGCCAAATTTTCTTTCTTGGAGTATAAGTGAACAACACTAACTCTCTTAATTAAATTTATATAGATTTTATATTTGTTTGTATTAGTGTGTCCAGCATTCTGCCTCATTCTGCTCCCCCCCAAAAAAATTTATTTATTTTGCCAGTTATGTTAGAAGAGCCACTGGGACTTATAAGTACTGAATACTCCATGGCTGAAGGGAAATAGTTATAACCCTGAGGTTTGTTTGGTTTTCAGTAGTAGAATAGTACTTTGAATTATTGTGTTTGGTAAAGATATTTTATTTGGTCTCATTTTCAGTTCTTTGTATCATTACTGCTGTTTTATTATCATCAAGTAGTTTAATATTTTCATTACTTTAGGTGTTAAATGCCACTTTGTTGTATTAACAGTACCAAAACTCAGATTCCACATATAGTACTTTGTTGAATTAGATGAATCTCCACTTTTCTCTACCTAGCTACCTTACTTGTGTATTTTTCACTTACCTAATTCTTTAACCCCCCTGAAAACAAAGCAAAAAAACCCAAACAAAACTCCTAGTGTTTTGCAAGTGAAAGCTTAAATTAGAGAAAAAACAATACTTACTTCCCTGCAGTATGTTTATTGTCCAGCTGTGTAATAATGTACAATTTGTTCCCATGACCACAATTTCACCAATATACATGCTGTCATGTCTTAACAGGGTATAGAGCAAAGCTACTTATTTATAACTGTTACATAAATGGTATGTATTATAAATTTTTTTTTAAGAATTTTTTATTTGAGTCTTTTGTTTTATAGGAAAGTTAGCAGTTTTGGGTTGTTTTTGTTTTTTTTTTCTTTTTTCTTCTGCATTCCCCACATATTTTTCAATATAAAGTTTTGCTACTGATTGTGTACAAAAGTATTCCTGCTGTTGGTAAAAGAATGTCATGTAACTAAGATAATGTGGAGAGGCACTCAAATTGTTGGAATTCCATGATGAGTTTTTAACATGTTTCTGTTTGAAGTATTTCATAGGTATTATTACCTATATGTAAAACTTCTGAAGAAAATGTGAGCCATTTTTGTAATAAGCAGTCAAAACAATTGGTCATGCCAAGACTACTTAAGGATCTCAATACCTACATGAAGATATGAATTGCTGCCAGGTGTGGACATATGAAAGGTACATCTATCTGTATCTATCTGTATCTATATCTATCTGTATATCTCTTTGAAATATGTATCTATATCTCTTTGAAAATCTTTTATGATTAACCAAGTATTTGTTAGGATATTCTGTTTTTTAAAACAAGATCTAGCAGTATCAGATTATGAATTAGAAGAAGATAACATAATTTATTCCGTCCTGTGTATTTCTGACCTAAATACAGGTCTCTATAATTCTCTTCCTCACAGTGAATCAGTGAGATGATACTCAAACATAAATAGATGATAGATAAATAGATAGATATTTTAGATCATACCTCTACTCCTTAACAGGAGCTCCCAAAATAAAAGAAAATTGAGTATTTGGAGCTCCCAAAATAAAAGAAAATTGATTATTTAGTAAGTGTATTCATAATTACATTGTTGTTTCTTTGGCAGTAGTTAAAAGTTGAAAACTGTGTAATTAACCATAAATAAAGAGACATTAAGGGCTAGATGGGAAAAAATCTTGGTCTCTATAATACAATCTCCTATGGAGTTAAGGCAGTTAAGTCCAAAAATTCTTAATGAAAATGCTTCACTCATTCAGTATCTGCACTTGAAATTAAGTCTTTCCTAAGATTGGTTATCTAAGGGACCTGATGCCAGAAGCAGACACCATGTATAATATTTAAGACGATCAGATCATAAGTCTGAAAAATAGAGTTTAGATCATTGATATTAACAAAAGTCTATATAGTAAGATTTCTTGTTGTTAAATGACTGGAGTACTATAAACCAAAAAGATAAAATCTCCCTGAAACAATTTTCTTTCTCTTAATCACCAGGCAACTAGTTGGAATAAGGATATGTATTGAAGGACTCTTCCTGGAAACCTTGCCGGTGTTCAGAAAAGGGTACAAGGAGGCAAAAAAGAGATTCTGACCTGGAGACCTGTGACTCAGAGTCTGAGTTCTGGGTTCTGTTTTAGAAGTTAGAGTGCCTGAGGGATGGGTTAAGGCAACTAAAATCCTTTATTTAGTATAAAAATTATACAATCCTGTGGTCTAATTCTTTATGTATATCTGAATAAAGATATATTTATTGACAATTAAATTAGCAGAATATTTTTTAAAAAATCATTATTTACATTTATTTGAATAAATATATTAAATTATATTTAATTGACTGTATACCTTAGACCTTTAGAGCAATTGTATGCAAGACATGTGGTGCAACTCTCACCCTTTCTCGCCCCTCCTTGTTGGGCTGCTTGGTGCTAGATGTGATTCCACCCACATCCCCCAAGCTTTAAACCAATCTGGGGAGATAAGGACTGCTAACATTAAGGCGCCCCCTTAATGAGCCTGGCTCCTGCCCCTCCCAATTGCTCGGAAATGGTTATAACGGCCCATCATCTAACAGCCTGACACACCTGTGCCTGGGATGTGGTCAAATGGGAACAATAACAGAGTTGCACATTCATCAAGTTCTTGTGCAACTGCTGGAAGGCACCAGAAGGTATCTGACAGAAGTCAATTATCTTGGACCCTATAAGTCACGACCACAAGGGAGACCCTTTGAGCAATCCTGGATTGCAGCGGGCCTGTGACCAGCATCTCCCCTGAGCTGGGACACCTCTCGGGTACCAAAACCCTTAAGGTGTCATCTGCTGCCAGAGCTGACGGAAGGCCAGGGCGAAGTCAACCCGCTTGAGTCTCAATTAGGAATGCCAAGGCATTGGGAGTATTTACTCTAAACTCGAGAAGAGGGAAATTTTCTTTGAGCTAGCTTCTCTTTCACCTATTCTTTCTCTGTTTATTGGTGTGTGGGTATGTACTTCATTCTACTGGATCCAAATACTTTTGTTTATGTGTGTGGTTTTGTACGTTTTGTGTATGTGCATGTATATATGGTAAATTAAGGTAGTGTTAAGTAAGTTAGTGTGAATCTTGTCATTTTAGAATCTGTAAATAAGTTGATTTTCTTTCTTTCCACATTTCTAAATTATTTTGTAATGATATATTGCTGTTAGTTATTAATAAATCTAAAATTCCTGTTAAATCATTACCGTCTCAATACTTTCATCTGTGACACAGGTGGAAAAGTTTGTTAGAGTAAAATGGCCATGTTATTTCTGTGTGTGTGTTCACTCCTGGAATGATTCATGCCGAAATATCCCACAACTCTTCTTCTTTTGAAGAAATACCATTAGTTAAAGAGCTTATATTTTAATACGTAGTAGCAAGTCTCCTCTCATTCAAGAGTATAATTTCTCCTTGCAATCTCTAGCAAAGACTAACACAGCTGAAAAGGGGAGTTCACAACTAATTCACAGAATGTTTCTCAGATGTGATTTTAAGAGTGTTTACGCTACATTTAAGTCACAGAAAATCAAAGCAGTATACCTGTCATGTTTGAGTGCACCCGTAAATAGAATTCTGTTCTAGTAGAACTAATTGCTACAAATGCTGGCTTGTTAGAAAAGCTGGTACAACATATTCTTAATCACCAAGGATTATGGAACTCAAGCATAAGAAATCATATGCAGCATCAAAAAAATATGATCGAATGTATTTTGTCTCTTAGAGTTTTCTTCAAGACATAATCACTGAATAAGATGCCACATAAGTGGTCTTAACTATTTTTTCACACTTTTCCACATCTATTTGTGTCTCTGCAGGTTGGTCACTTCGTTTGTAGATCTTGGGGTGAAATTGCCCTTTGTGGGGTGAAATTCTCAAATCAAAAACAACCACTTAAAATCTATTTACCATGAGGATAGAGAATTTTGTTTCTAAGATCCCTAAAAGACAGATTTCTTCTGTTACATAGATTAACCATTAAAAAACATTAAAAAATACATTTTCTTGTTCTAAATTCTGCTTTTCTTCAGAGCTTGCTGGTGTCATGTTACTCTTTAGTAAGTTTCTACAGCCTAATGAATAGGGAGGTGTTATTTAAAATTATAAGGGTAAGGCAAATGTTGATACACAGCTTCCATTGTTTATGTGTTCGACAGTTAGGGTTTTTCTATTAATTGGTGTGTGGCAGTAATTGCTCCTTTGGCTCTGTGTAAAAAAAAACCAAACCAAAACAAACCAAAACAAACAAACAAACAAACAAAAAACAAAACCCCCAAACAATTTTCCATAAAAAATTACAAAGATAATGCCAGGATAAAGTTTCAGACTATGAATCCTAATCCTCCACTTGTGTCTAATTTAGGGATCTAAAAGATATACAAACTCTGGAGATAATTTGAGCAAACACTTTTTAATAATTTTTAAAACATTATCCTATGGTATAGTCCTCCTTCCTGGCTGCTAGGAACTCCATTTGTATTTACTTATCTTTTTTTCTATGTCTCTGAGCAGGTAAAGCTCTTAGTCATGATTTCTAGTTTATTAAAATAGTACAAACTCATGCTTTCCTTTCCAAGTTATCTTTAAATTCATGTAAATTAATAACCAGATGAGCAAATTTTTTCAAAATTGACTCTGAAATGTTTTTATTTGTGAGTTTTAGAAGGCATTTATCCTCTACCTAAAAGTTAAAGAAAAAATATAAACAATGAATACTTTGTAAAGTTAAATCAATATGCTTAGTTATGTTTTTCTTACCTTCTTTAGTAACTCCTTACAGACTATGAGCTCAAGTGGTATATGCACACAATCTGAGGAAATGCCAGTTCATTATCTTCATTGATAGCAGCCCATTATATCTAAATTTATCATTTTTAATAGCTTTAAAAATATAATTATATGGCTATTGCTAGATATGAAACTTATTAATGGTTTTATTAGTGATAAATGAGTAAATTATGCCTCTCTTCTCTCTATGAATAAAAAGTGTAATTTAAACCAGTAATAAAATATTAATACATTTATATTATTGAGATGTCCATATAAATTTTTAAGTTGCAGAACAAAGCAGTTCACTCTGGTAACAAGGAAAAGGAAATATATGACATAGCCATAAATAAATATAGGTAATTATATCTATTTATGCATTTTTTAATTGAACGCACATAATATTCTTTTAACATCTCACTTTCTTTGGTCTACTCGCACAGTTCTTCAACAGATTCAGTTGTCTTCTGTATGTAGGTAGAAAGAACAATATAGTTATTGATAATATCGCAACACAGCAGAGCAGTGTATATTGCCTTATTTATACAATAAAAATTACTTTCTGGAAAAAAATTAGCAGGGATTTGGGATATTTTAATCATCATCTATCATTTTTCATGCATAATAGAACAGAGAGGAAACAGATTTGTTCATGGAACATATATAGTATGAATTTCATGTGAACTTGTTATGATTCATTAGCTAAATTATCTTTTGAATATGAACAGAAAAGTGAGCCTGGGACATCGCTTCTACAAAGATTGTTATGAGAATAAACGAGCACAAAAAAAGTGAACATGATTTCAGAACTGAGATATAAGCCTCCTTCAGTCCATTAACTTAGGTGATTCAAATCCAAACTGTACTCACCCTTGAAATGTGTCTTGGACTCCGTTTTATTTCAAACTACAAGACTGAGAACAATTGCAGTGCCTAGAGCTGAAAAAGAAGTAACGGACAGACATTATTCTTTTGAGTATATATAGAGGCCTCTGTCAATGTAATACATGTTAAAAATCACACTTCTTGTTTCAATACATGTATTATAAAAAGGTACTCCTCAATGTGACTTCCCTACTTTCCCTGCAATATACATTCAGATGTCTTGCTGACATGCCAGGATAATCACATGAGCACATGTGAAATATACATGGATACCAGTGATGTCTGCCCACTTTGGTGTCAAGTAAAAAAACCCACAAAAACCCCCAAACAAACAGAAAAAGAAGTTCCAGGTGTTGAACCTCTTCATAAAGAAACAATCCTTTTACCTCCAAGAAGCTCAACCCTAGTGGTAAAACTTACTTACTCTAAGGAGGAATTAAAATTTTCTTTCTGCTCTCCCAAAGCTTGCACTACTCTTCAGCTAACTATGGGCCAAGAATTCTCAAGTGGGAGACTCTTTATAGGAGTCATTGCCACAAATGTTTACCACATTACATTATTTGAATTACAGGAACAAGAATCACTTACCAGGAAAGATCTTATTCTGTTTAGTACTGTGCCAAGGGGAAAAAAAAACCACCACACCAAAACAACAAAAAACCAAGAAACCCCCCAATAGCAAACTAAACCAAAAAATCCACAAAAAAGTAAAATAAAAAAAAAAATACACAAAAAAACCCCAACAAATAAACCAACAACTCTAGCATGAGATAGATTCTTTCTAAGCAGAAGAAGAGAATAAGGAAACAGATAAAAAAATAAGATTTACATACAACAGGTCAATAATATAGAAAGGAATAGCTGTCAAAATAGTATAGCAAATACCTCACAGAAGCCTCACAAAGTTCAGTAGATACAACTGAAAAATCCTGCACTTTGATTTGAATAAACTGTCAAAAAATGCAGTCTGGGTAAAAGCTATTTAACACATTAGGAATTTAGGGACTTGGTGGACAGAAAATTAAACCACAGTTTTTCAGTACGGTGAAGTTGTTCGTTTTCAAAAATACTGTGATCAGTCTGGAGTAATTCCAATTTTTGGAATGTTCTTTGGATTGACAACTGAAATACCCTGCAGTACACAGATACCTTCACTTGCAGAACAGAGCCTTTTCACCAAATCATGAAGTCACAGTCTGTTTTACTCTACTCAGGGTTTTTTCACTTGGGTAGTTCTCCAACACGTGTAACCTCCCAAATCTTGTACCCTTTTTGTGTCTCTTGTCAAAGGATTTTTGTTTGTTTCTTTGCTTGTTTTTCAGTAAATAGCTGCTTCTTTCTTCTTCTTTTATGAAAATTCCCATTTTTCAGGGAACAGCTTCTGAAGAAATTATGAAGAAAAATGTATTTCTCCAGTGATGAAGACTTTTGTCCTTTTGTAAATTCTTGCTAGATAATATCTAGTCAAGACCTAATAGAACTTGTGTACATCTATCTGGATCATGAATACATACGTCAGATCGTTTTTCTTGAGTCTAACACAGAAAGGTATGCAACAGAACTGCAGAAAATGGCATACATGAGGAAAAGATGGTAGAATTTTCATAATTTAGACTTTCTTGTTCATTAGTAAGAAGTATCAGTGTATGACTCTAAGGACACATTTGCACATAGGGCAAAAAGTTCTTAAAATTTTAAAAAATCACCTGTCACCTGTGTTTGATCTGAACAACAAAGCATAGGTACTCTAAATCAATTAAACTATCACTTTCACTACTAGTACTACTACTACTACTACTACAGAAAATCTCTGTAAAAAAAAAAAAATATTCTCTTTGTAATATAGCAAAAACCAATTAGAAACACATGAGGAAAATCAAATACTTTAGCATATAAACTATCCATACATTTTTACTGGATCTTACCTCATCCAAGAACATTTTGCAAGGCAAAAGTGGATAAGCAAGTACTTCTAAAGATCAGTAAACATGATGTATATTCTGAGAAATGCAATATGAATAAATCTACCTGACAAAGTTTGAGATGATGATATAGAATACATAGAAGTGGAGAAAAAAAAAATTGTTTTCAAAAAAACTCCCAACAAATCCTTTAACATTTTACCAGCATAATTGTTCATGAGTTTATACCTGAAGAATAGATGGGATTTTCAGCTTTCTTGAATAGTGCATAACCTTTTTCACCATAGAAATGAAGGTGAGTGTTGCTGCAATGTAATGTATTAATACTTTGTTGACAAAATCTACAAATTATGGGAAGATCAATAGCCTGCTATCAAAATTACTTTGAAAGAGATCTCACCTTCATTGTCAAGATATACCTCTTCTTCTGTAGGTTATCGATGGTTATAAGGAGAAAAAAAATAATCTGCAATCGACTCTAATAATTAATTAATAGTTGCAAAATAACAGAAAGTAAAGAGCAAAATAAAAGAATTTTAGGCACAGGAACATCATTAGGCAAATCCATCTGGTCTTCTGGTGTATTTGTTATGGTACTAAACAGGAAACTGAGATGGATGACTTATGTACACTACATAAAAATCATGACAACAGCTTTGCAGCTGTTGTAACAAGATACATTCAGTGGGAGAAAGTAGGTAATGATGTACTTATCAGACTTTGTCCTTGGGACTGAACTCATTCATGTTTTAATTGGCAAATTTCAAAAAAACAAGATAAAAAGAAAAAAAAAATCAAAAAAGAGAAAACAAGGAAAAGGAAAAAATAAAAGAAAAATTAAAGAAGAAATAATGATGGGAAATTTGAATTATCATCACAGAGAAGAACTGGAATATTATTCAAGAACTGAGTGACCTTGTATATATACATAGCAAACATATAAATTGGTACAGTATTAAATATAAAGTCACGTATTTATTAAGGACAGACTAAATATACTAGTAAGGAACTTGTTTTCTTATTAAGGACAAAGAAGAATGAGAAAAACTGATGTTTTCATTTATCATGTTTGTGAATCACCAACACGAAAAGGCCATGAAAAAGTCAAATAAAAGCTGAAGTTCAATATATGTTGGGTGAAGTATTTCCCAGGTGCTGCTCAAAATGCTAGAAATGTTCAGTTCACAGACTAGTGGGTTTACCTTTAGGTACTGACGCACAGAAGCTTCCCCCATCGTTAAATGATTAAGCTCACGTTGTTGACAATGCGTATCTAGCTAATAGATACCATAGAGTTCAAGGAGTAATTCAGCTTAAAATGGGCAAGATTCAATTCTATATTCGATCTCTATATTTGAGATACTCTAGAGGATCTGAGACTTGCATTGATGACTTCGATATGAATAGGGCTCCTGAAAGACCTAGATCTTTCCAAAGCAGCTGAAAGCAATGTCTCATGCTCTAGCACATTGCAAATGACAGTAGTTGTTGAAGTTTATGTGAATGATTTGTGCTTTAATGGTTTACTTTAGGTTGAGTCGATTGTTCGGATCCAGTGATTGCATTAACTATATCTTCATTGACTGTAATGGGAGTTAGATAAATAGTTTACCACCATAGAGACACTCATATTTATAGTCTTACTCTGAAGCTGATTACCATACACTGTTTACTTTTGGTGACCATGATAAAAAGTAATTCACTCCACAACACCCACAGAGAAGGTCATTATAAGAATGAGCAAGAGAATGAAGACCTTCTTTCATATAAGAAAAATTTGAAAAATACAGCTTTGGAAAAACACTGCCATGACTTTCAGATGGTATATGAAAAAAAGGAAATTCATTATCTAAGATGAAGAACAGCATTGGTAGAAGAAAAAAGAGGTATATTTTGGTCATGTAAAAATGTGAATTTCCTATCAAAGTAAAGTTTGCAGCAATGACATGCTGGAGTACTGTGAATAGACAGCTGATATAATTTTTAAATTGAGTTTAATTACATATGGAAGTATGTCTGAATACTGCAAGTTGTTGACCAAAACAATAATCTCCAGCCCCCTCTCCAGTGTGAGTGAACTGAAGATTTAAAACCTTTTTCCCACGTAAATAATTAGTCATAAGGATTTGTCTAACCTTCACGGAAACTGACATCGGTAAACCTGCTGAAAATTTTATTATTGAGATCACTGGTGTCACTATGGCACTTGTGTTTTGGAGGACTTTGATAGCTTAAAATTTACCAGGAAAAAAATGGTCATATCTGTGGCAATCTTTTTACACTGACCTGCTGTTTGAAAAAATCCCTCTGTTAGTCAAATTTGTGGGTAATTCTGTTAATAAGTAAGCTGGTTTTAAATTACATGTTTTTAAAAACAGCTTACCACTGACTGTGCTCAGATGGTAAAACCTTAATATAAAGTTAGTGCAGCTTAGATATCTATTACTGAGATCATTCTGACTGGTGTCCAGTTCAATGACACTTATATGTTAATGTTAATTCAGAATTAATCACTGAAGTAACACAAGGTCATGCATTGAATGAGTTAGTTAAAATGAACAACTACAATGCTACTCCTAGGCACTTAGCAAGTCTTTGGATGTCCCTTCACTAGGTTAATGTTGCCATCTATTACACACTACATTCTATACTGGTTTCTCTTTTATGGCATGCTTCATTATGAAATTAATTTTCTGTCTATGATTTTACATTAACCTTAACTGTATCTGTGAAACTGTCAGCATTCAAAACAATTACCTTTTTGTTCTGTACTGAAGATAAATTAGAAATTGTAATTGGCTGGTATTTTGACCAGCTTACCCCAATGAGATTTATCAAACAACAAATATTTTTAGGCAAAATGGAATTTTATCAGTAATAGTGTAGTGAAGAATTATTCCTTTGATTCTTACCAGTTCAGCATTGTCGTTAATGAAGTACTTCAATGTGGAAAAACATAGAAGTAAGATATTGTCTGGTTTGTAAAATTTTTAATCGGATAACTCCTTATCAGCTATGCTTTAAGGATAATGAATCTTCAGGAAGAAGTGTATATGGAGTTATTTAGGGCATAGGCCAGGACCAGGCACCGTCTTTTTATTTTGTGTTTCTGCACTGTAAAAGGATCTAGCTCCATGAAGATGGCTTCTAGGTGCCAGTTCATTACAAATGATGAGCAACAATCACAACAATATAATATTTCATACAAGTTTACTGAACATCCCGCCAGCATTATTTTAAAAATAACTGTCCATCCTTTACCAAATGAACAGCATAAGTTTTTAGATTTTCTTTGAAAAGTAGACCAGAGTTTACCTGACTCCCTATGATGATTTTTAGATGTCAACTGAAAACACTAGCCATGTTAGTTAGGCTATTAATGTACTGGAGAGTGAGGGGAGTAGATACTAAACCATGATCTATCTATAAGATTTATTAGGTACTTAAAACTTTGCTTCAGCAGCTACTACTTTTAGAAAATTTGGGCTATGCAGCCATCTTATGTAAAGAGGATAGACAAAATAATGAAATGTAAATATTGAAAGGTTTGTGTTCTGAGGTCTAAAAGTGAAAGTTAATGAAAAGAGATGAAAACCACAGAGATAAAAGGAGCAATAGAGATAGAAAAACAATATTCTCTAATTTACATTAACACCACTTAAGTGTTCTCCCTTAACTTTTTATATTTTTCTAACTTTTTATTTGCCATACAATATTCAGTCTTCCTTTGTTTTTCAATGGAGAAGCTTTAAGCCTTTTAGTTTTTCATTTTTCTTTAGTTCTAGATTTGCATCTTCTTTATTAGTAGAGCAATTAAGCAATTTAAAAGTGAAGTATTTTCCTTTGAGATATCTTCCTATAGACAAATAAGGAAAAAAAAAAACCACTTAAGAGAGAAGAAAATGTTTAACACTTTGTGAAAGTTTATTTAGATAGCACTTTGGAGTATTCATCTTGATTAATTTTGTGATTTAAATTAGGAGCCTTGAATAAACTAGGCTCTTTCAACAGTTAATGGTGTCCTAATATTCTTCCTCTAATTATTTTTACTATTTAAGAGACAGAACGAATGCCTTTTTGTGTTACTTAGAGTCAGCTTTACCGCTATATAAGGCTCTTGGAAAAATATGTTTATTTAAAAACATAAATTCACAGTAATGAGATGACATAAAGTACCAAAATTCATTACTAAGGTTATACTTAACTTTAAAGATATTGGTTGCTTTTGTGCCTGAATGAGTATTTCTTTCCATTCTTCTAGGCTAAAGAGAATTTTTATCTTGTAGCTGAAAAAAACATTTCTAATTTCTACTGCTATTTGTTTAATATCGCTGTCACCTTCTTCTAAGAAAAGAAGAAAGGAAGTAAGGAAGCAAGGAAACTATGTTCTTGTTTGTTTGTTTGTTCATTTCTTTATTTTTCTACAGCCTCCTATTTGTGAAGTTTGTGTACCAGATTAATAAAATACTACCTACTATATAAGTGTCACACGAAGATTATAAACAATGCTGGAAAAGGCAGACTTGGAAATGTGGTGGGTACTTAAACAAGCCTGTACTTTCCCCTCTGTCCTTACTGCGCTGAGCATTTTGCAAATTTCATGAGAAAAATTTCTGGAGAGTCTCTACAGTCTTCTTCTGTAAGAAGTGTATTTGCATCAGCTGTTCTTCTTCTTAGTCACAGTCCAAGACACAAGACAGTTAGGTATAAGGGGAGTAGTAGGTATAAGGGGAGTAATCTGTCTTTATCCAGATTTTGGAAAAAAAAAAAAAAAATGAATGTCATCCCTGATCATCCGTTCTAACAAGGACCTGAGTTTCTTAATCTTAGATGAGAATTCAGTGTAACAGATCCTGAATTAGTAAAAGTTGTAACCTATATCCTTCCCTCAGATATCTAAATTCAGAGATGAATGAGATTTTAGTTATTCTGAAATCAAATACCAATTTTCTTTCCACATTCACAATATAAGCTTTGTTTGTCCTTCCTGGGTACTTATCCAGTCCTGGGCACTGTAAGGACACCTGGTGCCCCAGGAACCTGTATCCATTCTGCAATATAAGACAAGAAAATATATCCATTAATTTAACATTAAAGATTTTATCAAGGGACATGATATTAGTTCAGTGAGTCAAAAAATCTTTCTCAAGATTGTATATTAGCTCTCACATTCCTCTTTTTCCCCAGCATCATGCTTAAAAATGTAAGTGTAGATGTAAAAATCTAAAATTAATTCTAGTGTGATGTTTGCTTTTACTCTATACATTGTTTTTGTGTGTGAGGGAGAGAGATAAGCTTATAACCATGAATATTATTTCTATTTGCATTTATGCTACTAGCAGCTGCTGTTTATGCTGTTAAAAGGTGCCCTGATAGAGAAGATAATACTCTATATCTCAGTGGATGGTTTTATATGAATATGTTTAGACAGGTATGAATATGTATACACATTGTAATTTAATCTCAAGGAAATAAGGTTTCATTTGAAAATCTTCCTAGACTGAAACTCTAGGTCAAATATTTTAATCATTGTAAACATTTCCAGACATTGTTTTAAGTTTAATTACAAGTGCAGCCTGAAAAAAATTAATGAACACAATTACTATCTGTGCTTTACGTATCCTGACCCTAAGAAATAATGGAGGGTTATCGCCAGAATTTAACAGTATTAATCACCATTAGTTAGTTTATACTACATAGTTTAAGGAAAAACAACAAATCCCCCAAGATAAAGTAATCTCACATCACAGAAGTCATCTGGGAAGGTTCAGCCATAAACTTTACTGCTTTTAGCATTTATAAATTATTTGGTTCATTATAACAAAGACAGTTTGACATTTGCAAACACTACAAAATTCCCATGACTGATTGGACACAGTATATAAGATTGCTAGGGCTTCTGTGTTCTTTCCAGAAGAAACTTTTAATTTTTCATGTCTAACACCCTGGTTTAACACAGTGTAAATATGATTTCTTTTTCACCAAAGAATCATGGCGTTAGTCTTATGTCAGCCACATGGTCATCATGAGTTAGGTAAAGTAACACTAACCACCTTGCCTTCATGGGACTGTTTGAACCAGCATGTATGCATGTTCAGTTTTTTTAAAGATTACTACACCATTACTACATTTGAAGCATGTTGGTTGATTATGCCAATTATTTGACAATATTATATGTAATATTGCATGGCAATGTGAATTCTGTTTTTAATGACTTGGAAGATGCATGTGTTTCTTCTTATAGAACCATAGTATCATAGAATCATTTAGGCTGGAAAACCATAAACCTGACACTACCAAGCCCACAGTTAAACCATGTCCCTAAGCACCACATCTACATGTCTTTTAAATACCTCCAGGGATGGTGACTCAACCACTTCCCTGGCCAGCCTGTACAATGCTTGATAACCCTTTCAGTGAAGAAAGTTTTTCTAATATCCAATTAAAACCTCCCCTGGTGCAATTTAAGGGCTGTTTTCTCTTGTTCTACCACTTGTTACTTGGGAGAAGGGACCGATATCCACCTTGCTACAATGTCCTTTTAGGTAGTTGTAGAGAGCAATAAGGTCTCCTCTGAAGCTCCTTTTCTCCAGGCTAAACAACCCCAGTTCCCTCAGCCGCTCCTCATAAGACTTGTGCTCTGGACCCTTCACTTTTTTGTATTTGTCCCCCCAACTTCACTGCTATAACAGTACAAATTGTATATTTAGTATCTTTAGTGAATAATTAATAATGCATTGCTGAAAGTAATATATTTTTCATATTTCTATAAAAATACATTATAGGGCTTTTTGTTGATTTTGTTTATTGTAATCCTCAAGCAGATGAAAAACTTTTATCAAACTCTGAAATGCATTATAATATATGAAATTTACTAAGGGCATAGTTTTTACCCCTAAATATTCTCTCATCTATGCCTAAGTAAATCGTAAAAAACAAACCCAGTCTTAGTCTTAATCAAAGAAAAACACTTAATGTTGAAAAACTTTTTATAAAACATTGTATAACAACTTACCATTGCTAAAATCCGTATCAGAGCATGCCAAAAATTCTTAGCAGCATAGGAAAAATAAAACCAAAAAAAGCAATCTGCAAATGGGGACATTCAATAAAAACTTCCTAGAATGATAATAGTAATACTGAAAAATGTTCTAAAACTCGGTTACAATAACAAATCTGATAACTTACACCAAAGAGTGAAGAATCTATTTTCTCTGGATATTATATTCAACTGATGGTCTTAATAATAAATGGAGTGCAAGCTTACAAACATATACACGTTCATTCAAAAGGCTAAGCCAGCAGGAATGCAACCACTAGTTTTGGCAGTCATCTGCTCTACATTATAATACTTAGAAAACAGAACAGCTGGATAATAATGTTCTCATAGTAGTTTATGAATGCCATTACTTGATAATATGTAGGAAATTGCCATTGAACACAAAGCAGTAAAGATCATTGTGCCAATGACTATTAATAATTATTACTTCAGAAGTGTTTAATACAAAAATGTTGTAACACTCTCATAACTTGCTTTATTTTTCTAAATATTCATCTCATTTTAAAGGAGTGAGTGCCTCTGCATTTAATTAATGTGTCCAGAACACTAGTCAAGTTGTTTTCATTATAGAAACACATTAATAAGAAAATGTTTTCTTGGGGCCGGACGGAGGAGTGGGGCTCTTTTGGTTGCTTGTTTGTTTTTACCTTTTTATTAGCTTGTTTTATGGTTGGGTTTTCTGTTGTTTGCTTGCTCACTTGATTGTTGATTTTGATTTTCCTTATTTCTTTTTGTGTATTTTACATAATAATTCATGATGTTTAATGTAACTTCACAGATTACAAAGTAGTATCTTGCAGACCTGGACAGGCTGACACAGTCAAATCAACATCTCTGTATTAAAATAATGTCATTTTTTTATATTAAATTAAAGAACATCACAAACATTTTTGTTGCAGTTTAAACACTGGCTGCACAAAAGTTTTTCCATCATTAGTATGCAAGACCATGTGGTCTTCTGCACCTTGTCCACCCATCTTTCTTCAATCACAGTATTATTTTACAAGGCAGGAATATCTCATAAAACATTTAGAAAATCAACTAGACTCAAAAATCTCGTCAGTTGTCTATGGTGGGATTTTATAGTATGGAAAATAATTCTAAGTGTCTGGAAGCTTTGGACAGAGGAATATAATTCCTGTTCTCTAGAATTTAAACATGAGATAGGAAAAATAAAGAACAGTCTATGACGCAGCATACCTCCATGTCCTATTGGCAAATTAAAACCTTTAATACTGTTTTCTTGATTTACAATGGATCAATCTGGGGTAAATTAAGTTAGGGAAAGGTCTGGATTCTAATACTTTGGTTATGGGTTTGCATTATCAAAAATAAGGCTATATATGACTTGTACGATAGTTTTGATTTGAACTTGTGTCTTTCTCTGAGTTTAAGTAAAAAGGGCCTACACTTTTGAAGGAGAAAGAATTCTGCTTGTTCCACAATATTAATTCAGTATTGTACAAAAAACTGTAATTTACTCTCCATGAGAAGAGTAATCCAGTCTCTGAATAGCCTACAACTATCTGTTAATATTTTTTCATTTATATAACAACTACAAAATCTAGTATCAGTCAGAGACAACCATAATCAGCATAAAAAATATAACATATTCCTTTTATAATTTTCAAAAATATCTCTTTCCTGGAAAGTGTGAATGTTATTTGGAATATATGTGAATCTTTGCATATGAAGAGTCATATTGGTGCATAGATAGCTTACATTTATTATTTCTTAAAAACATATATACAGATGAAAATGAAATAGACTGGAAAAACACTGAGGAAAACGCACTGGGTTTCAAAAACCAAATCCTTGATGATTTAGGAATGTTTTAACTCCTTTTTTACCAGAAACTTGCACTGCTATCATCCTTTTCTCAAGTCTCACATCATTTTTTTAACAAGATAATTACAGAACATGTTGCAGAGATATGATAGTGTTACTATTTTCAAAGCTGCAATTAAATCTGAGTTAACCTGTCTTTATAATCCCTTCATCTCAGTTATTATTTCTCATCATTTCATCTCACTGGACTGAAAAGACTCATGCTAATTCCCAGCCCTAATTTTATCTATTTGTCTCAATTTTTTTTTTTATGAAACTTCCTAAAATAGGTTGTACTCTTTGAATAGCAAACTTGACTGAAATTAAGTTTCTCACAGAATCACAGAAAGATTTAGGTTGTAAGGTACATCTGAAGGTCATCCAGTCCAAACCTATGCTTGAAGCAACATTAGCTTCACATTTTGATCAGGTTGCTCAGGGCCTTTGTCTCATGAAATTTGAAATATCTCCAAGGATAGAGGGTACACAGACTCTCTAGGAAACCTCTTCCAGTGCTTAACCAATCTAAAGGTGAAGCACAATCTAGTAATATCTGGTCTAAACTTCCCTTGCTGTAACCTGTGATTGTGGTCTCTTGATCTGCTGTGTGTCTGTCTGTGAAGAGTCAGGCTCCACCTTCTCTATAGCCCCATTCAGAGAGTAAAAGGTGACTTTCTGGGCTACAAGTGCACATTGCTGACTCATAGTTTTCCATCCACCAGTACTTCCAAGTCCTTTTCTGCAGGGCTGCTCTCAACCCACTCACCACCTAGCCTGTATTTGTGCATGGGATTGCCTCAACCCATGTGCAACATCTTGAATTTGTTGATCTTCGTGAGGTTTGCACAGGCCCACCCCTGAAGCCTGTCCAGTTCTCTCTGGATGGCATCCCTTCCGTCCAGCATATCAACCCCACCACACAGCTTGATGTCATCGGTGAACTTGCAGAGGGTGCACTCAATCCCACTTTCACTGTTGGCAACAAACATGTTAAACAGTGCTGGTCCTAGTACCAACCCCTGAGGAACACCATTCATCACTTCTGTCCATTTGGACATCAAGCTGTTGACCGCAACCGTTTGAGCGCGACCATCCAACCAATTCCTTATCTACCATGTGGTCCATCCATCAAATCCATATCTCTCCAATTTAGAGACAAGGATGTCATGCAGGACATTGTCAAAATCTTTGCACAAGTCCAGGTAGATGACATCAGTTGCAATAGTTCTGTGTAATTGTAAGTAAGCAATAGTCACTTGGCCATTCGATGATTGCTGTTAAAAGCTAGAAAAATCTCTAAGCAGCACAAATACAAAGTAAACCTGGGGTCCTGAAGCCTGCTACAAGCAATGCCAACATTTTATTTCCTGGGGTTTCAAGCACACAAAAACCTACCTGCACTCTTTATATTTTTCATAAAGAAAAAATTGATTTTTTACAATTTCTGGACACCTACAAATTATTATATTCTCTTAATTCAATATGGTTTCATGTACCCTAGTTGGAACATGCCCAGATTCATAATCACAGACATTTAGGCTATATTTCCGGTAGGCTGTTTTCTCTGTGAAGACTCACTGGGGAGAAATCTGTCTGGGTTTCTGATTCCCTTTTCTTCTAAAGGAAAAAAGTCATATACATATGCTTTTTTCAAAATCTGCTTTTTTGCTCTCTTATTGTCAAATATAACTGACTGCACACCATATAGGCATATAGACATTTGTTTAGAAAGCTGAACTTCAACAGGCAAGCACTATCAGCACTGTTGGACAGTTTATCTGCAGAGTTTCCCATTATGTCTGATAAATGAAAAATGTGATATAAAGTTTTAAAACTTACAAATCTAGATGGACTTCAGTTAAAAAGCTAGAAATTTATGCTACTGAAATGTCTCTTCGATGCAGATGAACTACTAAAGCACAAGAAGTTTCAAGCTGTGGTAGCATGTTGCTGTTGCTACTTTGTTTACTTTTATGGTTAGAGGACATCAAAGTTATAATTGAGAAAACACCTCATCCTCATTTTAATGAGGAAGTCATCAGATTGGATAAACTGAGTGTGGATATCAGATGCACACACACACACTGAGACTAGAAAATTATTTTCGTTAATTTACTGTTTACATATCTTTAATTAAGATGCTACACATCTTTAATTAAAATGCTATCTTTGCAAGACAACTGCTGAACATAATCCTGGGATTATGTGCTACTGATTCTTAGACTTGTTTCTTATCCATTTCCTTTATTTATTGAAGAGAAATATTGATCTATTACTTTGTGACCTAGTAGTCATTTATTTCAGTAAGATGTTTTTGCTTCTCTAGAATAATGAAAAATAAAAAAACCTTTCTTTGTCTGAAAGAAGGATAGGCGGTGGATGTAATATTTTAATAGATAATAAGACAGGATAGATTCTTGTTTGACATTTGCATAAGCAAATAACTAAAATACAGTCTAGATGATATAATAGATGTACAATTAAGTGAGAAACCTCTATTCAAAGTGTAAGCAGCAGTTATAGGATATGTCAGATGGATTTCTACAGGGATCAGTTTTGGGTCAGGTATTTAAACTAGTAATGTGGAGAAAAATGACAGTACAAAACATGGAAAGGTTATAAGAGCTTCAGAAGACCTGACTGGAGATTATCATCACGCCAAAAATGTAAGATATGTCTGAAATAAATAGAGTGCAAAATAATAATTGCTACTGCAAAGTACCCAGAGGAAAACAATTTAGGTTTTAAAAAACCCAAGCTTATTTGTCAACATAAGGTCCCAGCTGGGCCATTGTTCTGGACAATTTGACATTAAAAAGGATTTTGAAATTGGGCAGTTAGGGTAAGTCTCAAATAAAAGAAGCAATAATGATTTACAAGTCTAAAATACATAGTGTATGGGAACAAATTAAGGACCTAAATTGGTTTAGTCCAAAGAAGGCTACAGGAATGTGTGACAGAAGACCTTGTGTATATAAAAAGTAGGAAAAATTAAGCCAAACAAAAGACTTTGCTAGATCTACTGGGAACAAAATAAGACACAATGCACTTCTGTCGAGTAAAATGGTTCTATGATACTAACATTTTTTTTAACAATTTTGTCTGTGAAGGTTTAATGATTTGAAGAAATGTTATTTATAAATGTAACAGCTGAAAATATCTTCCTCTTATTCTACTTTTTACCAGAAGGATTTGCTTGACCAATATATCATTATTTCATTTTCCATAACTAGAACATACTTCTTGGTATCTTCCAGCTATTACCTCCTAACAAGCTGAAACTGCATTCCACAAAAAAACCAACCAAACAAACAAACAAAAAAAACCCCCAGATTTTAAAGAANTTTTTTTTTCTATCTTATTTTCTTTCCCCTCTTTGCTCGGTTGGTCAAAGAAGAGGAAAGGGGGGGGAGTGATAGAGCGACTGGTGGGTACCTGGCCTTTAGCCAAGGTCAAACCCCCACACCTCCTAACAAGCTGAAACTGCATTCCACAAAACAAACAAACAAACAAACAAAAAAAAAAAAACCCCAGATTTTAAAGAATCTAGGTGTGGATAACAGGACTTTTCTTTTCTGACTTCAAAAATAGAGACAATGGGAGATTCTTTTCAATCAAATGTTATACATTTTTGAAGTGGTTTTTTTTTTTCCTTTTTTAAAGAAAAAATAATACTGCGCTTAAATTATGTAGATTCCATGGTCTGAGGATTTTCTATAACAGTGAAAAATTTCAAGTACAATTTGCAAATCCCAGAGTATGTTTTACTGATATATTCACTGTGTATTCTGCCTTTCACAAAACGAGCAGTTGCATACAACAACAAAAAAAGTTTAACTGCATTTTTAGTTGTATGTATAATAGTTAGTCTGAATTTGCTAGCTTATGACAGCAGACGTTGTACACAGGAAAATTTAGCTTGTGATGTCAATACGCTAGCTGCATCTGGACTAGCTTAATGCAAGATTAAAGTTTAAATCTGTTCAATAAAATTCACGCTCTGTGTTAAAGGTGAAAATTACTTGAAGTCAAATCAACTTTTAGACTTACATCAAAGAACTCAGTAATGAGATATTTTCTTAAATATAAACAATAAATAACAAAGTGAACAAAGGTATTGACCCTTGAATTAATATCTCCTGATATAATACAGTCTTGACTGAATTATGCTTTTATAGTAAAAGACTGACCTTTTCTATAAAAATTGAAGTTAGAAGACCTATTAGTAAAAACCAGTATCTCTCTTCAGGTTAGGAAGTAGGTATTTTGATTTCAGTAAACTTAACAGTTACATAGTAAATATTTCAAAATTAAAAAAAACACTTTTAATCATTTATATAAAATATTTTTTGAATGTAATGGCATCAGGTTTTTTGTTACTATAACTACTACTTACATAACTAAAATCTTTTATTTTCCATCTTTAAAAACAAACCTTATCTTATTAAAATATCACTTCTTATTGAATTATCAAAGTGCTTTTTGCTTTATTTACATTAAATTCAGCAGATGTTATTGAGTTGATTCCATGTTTTATATAAGATGATGACAATACAATTAGGATTTTTTTCAAAACTGTAATTGTAAAATTGACCTTATTAAAATTTCACTTCCTCCATAATTAAAAAAAAACTAATTACTTGTAGTAATTGGACCAGAAATGACATTTTCAGTTCATTAATATTCAACAAATTGTTTTTGAAGATGTTCTTGCATCGTTAGTAGTCAGTCTTCAGCATTTCTGTTCATTTCTTATTTAAAAGTCATCTGGAATAATAGTTTGCATTTTAATGAGACAAGTCTTTATGAATTGGCTTTATTTATAGAGTTTTTAATTGCTAATTAATGTGTGAAAATATCTGTCTCCTGTAATATTTGTAACACATGAAGTGAAAGGTGAATGTAGTAGAAGAACAATTTTCACATGTTGCATCACTCTAAATACGCATGAAAGATACAATATTTTCCATCCATGAATTTTCATTATTCTTTCTAGAAATGTCAAAACCAGGTTTAATATGTCATGGTACTGTGCATCTGAATAAAGAAGTCAATTTATCTAACATCAAAATAATGATGTTTGAACAATTTTATTAACCAGCAAAATACAACTGAGATTATTCAAGGTGTGTGCTGTTTATATTAGTTGATGTAATCACATTTGAATGGATATCTTATATGCATTCTAATTCTCTTCATAGATCTTTGAATATATGTGTCTATATTTATAACCTTGAAGTCTAATTCCTCTGATGTCCCTGGAGCAGTCAGAGCTGAGACAAGTTCAGTCAGAGTTATGAAGAGATTTCTCTTCTGATAAGCCTGAACCAGAAGCTGGAATGATCACTCTTAAGGGTAAGTGTCAAATTGCCAATAAAAACTGTCAGATGAAGTCAAATGTGAAGTCATTTCGAGTGACATGTCTGCATCAGAAGTTGAACTGAAATGATTGCACACTTTACCATTGTCATATAAAGAATCTTGATGTGGATTGGGCGTTCATATTTCCATAAGTAGATGAAAATTTTTGATAAGTCCGCTTCTGTTTCTTACACCTCAATATTTTCAGATATTTAACCTGCATGTATCAACAGTAGAAATTCAGCTGCCTGGGAAACTGTTGTTCTTTTGGGAATTTTGAGATCTTCCAAAATTAGGTGTATCTGAGAGAATTTTGAAGATAACAATATTGCACTGAAGGCCATTTTTTAAATCTATCCATTAGAAACATCTCCATCCTTTTTGTTTTCATGTCCCCTTTTTTTGCCACTGAGCCTTTACACTTAGAATGATTCTGTCACACCTTTTTAATTCCCCTTAATGCTTTTCCAGACAAAAAGCAGATAAACTCAGTATATAGATTAAAAAAAAATTGGTTTTAATCTGGAGGAACCAATGTTATATAGAATCTGCTACTTCATCACCAGCATTTAGCTGAATATCTTAAATAGGCTAGTTTAGCCTGCAGTCTCATACAACCAGAAGCATAGAGAGTTTACAGCATCCAGGACTAATCAACAGACATTCTGCAATTGAAAGGGAGATTTAGAGCTTGACTACTCAAGGTTCTTAGCTTTCAAAACAGGACGTTTATCAGAACTCATACTCCAAGTGTGATGATGTCCAGAGTGCATACACACCTTGCTAGAGGAATCCCATCCCAATCATTCTTCAAAGCTCCTATGCTTTCCAGAAGGAATGTAGTACTTCTTATACTTGCAAACCCACTCCCACAGAAGTATTCTGAGCAGATGATTCAGCTCCTGGTATAGCAGGTTATTACATCTGCTAGTTTATAGCCAGTTGAAAAGCATAAATCTTTAAAAATATTCAATATCAAATCAGTCTTTTTCATGAATCTGCTGTTTCATTGCAGTTTCTAACAAAAGGTCTTCTAGAGATTCCTGGCTACAAATAAAGGCCAGTAGCTTTCAGCAGAGTATCAGAGAATGAGATGTAAACATCACCCTTCCACCTTTGAGATGAACGTACTGTGAAACAGAGAAGTCTCTGTTCATGCAACCAGCATCACCTCATTCAGGTAGGAATTCATATTCAGTTACTAAAATTGAAATTCTCAGAAATTTCAGTACATGCAATGAACAAATTTAAATGAGAATGAAACACCTAGATAGTGACTAGACACCCACATTTTGAAGATCTGAACATGATTTGTTTCCTTATTACATATAATTTCCTGACTGTATCTATTGAACATTCACAGTAGTTTAAAAAAAACTCTTAGGTAAACAGATGTCATCATTATCTTTTTAAGGGTTGCTTTTCTTTGTAAAAAGCTGAAAATTCCTTGTTTTTCAAACTTCTGGTATATGTACAATTCTTTCTTCCTTACAAGCACATTGATATAGTCAACTCATTCTCTGCTTTAATGAATGAAATATCCTGAGGATATTTATTAGAATATTCAAACTGATTTGTATGCAGATACAGTAACTCTGGGGGACAAAAAAAGAAAAAGAAAAAAAAAAGAAAACTTCCTTAGCTCTGTGGTCATATAATGGGTCTAAAATGCTAATCCTGGCATGCAATAAGAGAATTACTTTGAAATAATAATGATTTTTCTCACAGTTAATTTCCACAGCAATTAAATTAATGATGCTGTAGTTAATGTATAAGGTATATACTTAAAATTTGTAACTGCATATTATTTGAATAGTGTGCAGAACTAGCCCCTATATGTTGTATGCAACATTTTTGTGGGCAAGAAAAAAAAGGTTAATCCACTGTGGCCTTCATACCCTATCAGGAAAAAGTGGGTAGATTTCATATTCTTCAGATCCTAATATTTGTATGACATTTAGAACCACATTTACAACAGGAACATATGCTGACATTTTTGAAAATAAGTTTTATGATAATAACATAAAATCATCAGGAAACAGAACAATTAGACGTTATGATCTATAAGTACTATACTGTGGAATTAATATGAAAAATTGTAATTGAATATGAAATAATTATGGAAATTATTATTTTCTCCCTTAACCCAATGAGATAAGAGTGGTGGACTAAATCTTTGAAGGTTTTGAAGGCACATTAAGAAACCATAGTTCATCCTGTTATATTTATATGAAACACTTTTTTATTTTCAATTATTTTATTGAAATCAAATGTTTTTGAATTTTCTGTTTGTTTTAAAATATATAAAAATAATGTGTCTTACCAAAAAGGCTAAGACCTGTAAGATTTCTAATATCTGTGACTTTAAAGTGCCTGAGGAGAGACTTACCTACTATGTTTATAATGGTTTAAAATAAAGTAATAATAATAGCAGTAACGGTAATGGTATGTCTGAAGATGCCTGACATTTTACTAAGAAGCTGCAATGAAAGTTACCCTGTGCAAACCATGTGCCAAACAAGAATCTAACTGCCGTTGATGAAGATGTGCTGCTCATTGTAGCAGACCTCAGAATGGCGTTGCATTGCCTTTTTATCGTTGTCCTCATCGATGCTTCTTTTTGTGCTACATCATTCTTTGAATCCCTTCCAAAGAACTTAGTAAATGGGTCTAGTGCATTAGCTCAGATTTAGTCCGACTTCTCTTTCTTAACTCATTTTTTCATGTGTCAAATGCACCCACAAGCAATTTTATTTTGGTCAGTCCACTGTGACTCCTTTTAGAATTCTGCGCTGTTACAGAGTAGTTGCAGCTCTACATTCTTATCCATTTCTACTTTGTCATGAGCTATTTACTCTTTCCTCATAACATTTCCATTCTGCAGCCCTTGGCCCCAGTTCCATGTAGATATTTTCAGTGATGCCAGATAATCCTTTTGCTTCTCCTTGTGGATGTTTCCATTAACCAACAGATTGCTGACTGGAAACTTACACCCACCAATACCACGTTAACTTGCACAGTGGTGGTCTGCACTCCACAGAGCTTTGGAACACAGAGCATGCACCTCTCTGTGCTTATATCTACTGCTCTACCAGTGTGAGGGTATCTTTTATGAATCCATCCTTTTCTGTTGACAGCTGATCTTCAGACCCAGTAGGAGATCCAGAAAGATTGTCTGAAATAAAACCTCATTTCACCATAGCAAATATTTTCCATTAGTTATAGGAAACAGATCTGCTTCTCAAAGTCAGGGAAGTTAAGTACAGCATGCAAATGATTTAAGCAATTACAGCACATAGAGTGTTTTTCTTCACTACAATATAATCACAATTTACTGTATATTTTTTTTCTTGTTTAGGTCTTGACTAATCCAAATAATTTGCCCATTTCTTTTATTTTCCCACCAATTTCACTCTGTCCATGATACAGTACTATGAACTGCACAAACATACCTACCTTAATAGCTTTCTCCAATAAAGAGGTCAATAGAAATAGCACATACTGACCCATAATTGAATGCAAGAGATTTACTGAAACTTATTAAGCTTTCAGAGTCACGCACAGGCAGCTATGCTCATACATCTCAACCATGCTGTAAGTGCACATCTTCCCTAACACTGACTTTCAGATTTAGAAGTCATGTCCTAGGTCAAAGAATATACTCATGATAGAGCAACCTGAAAGTGCCTGGCTGAATAATAATAATTACAGTTAATAAAATACTTTGCACAAGGGATGGCTGATGGCATTGCCCATCTTTCAAAATATGTTGTGGTTGATAATGATTGCTTTGGTCTGCAAATCTTCTCTTCTTTATCATTTAAATGAATACTTTATCTTAATTTAAAATACAAAACCAAACTCAAAGCATGGGGCCAGATCCCAGGCTGTTGCAAAATATCATACAGTGCTGACTTTACCACTTAGCAGGAAGCCCAATTACTACATTAGACTTTCAGCTTTCATATAAAGTAAAGACACAAATGAACAAGAAAAGAAAATGTTTCTTTTTTGGTGTGGGTGTCTTTTTTTTTTGTCTGAGGAAACCATAAAACATAGACTTTAAATAACTGTAAACCAGACAACATTTAAAATGTTCTGTTTTTCACAGAGAAAAAAAAAAATCTATGCTGCTTTCTACCTTGAAAAGTCACATTTGAAATAATCTGAAACCATTACTACCTTTATCCTGATTCAGGTACACTGTGAAGTTACCCTTTAGCACCATTTAGGCAGTTAAGGTAGAAAGGGATTTGTATAAACTGCGGCAACCTGTAATGGCCAAAATATTTCAGATACTGAGGTCCTATTTCTGTCTATGATTACAATTTGTACTTCCTGTTCCTTTATGGGTTTTTTTATGGATTTGTGACACTTAGATTTAGACATCTAAAATTCTGATATCTACATATAAAATAGGTGTTTTGTAGTTCATTTGCTTATTAATGGAAGAAAACAGGCATTATTCATCACACCATATATCTGAACTTTTTTTCAATGTCTACTTCACGGTAAGATGAGTCATTCTTGAAACTTTATTGACTGAATCTTCACCAAATGTAGTGGGGCCCTGAGGCAAGAAGGTTAGATGTAGATATCCAAATTTAAGTGAACAGAATCCACCCACAATAATCTCCCACAGCTTGTCAGGTCTATATACTCCTTTCTTGCTGTATGTGTGTAGGAGGATGGACTCAAAAAGCAGTTGCACTCCAAGTCTCTCCCCCTCTCTTTCTGTCCATACACTTGGAGAGTTAGAAACTTTTCTTTAGGTCATTAGCTTTGTTTCCCCTCTGTAGTATCCAATGGGGAAGCACTGAAGATATAGACAACCTCTTAGCTTAAAAGCTAAAAAAAAATTAGTCACATTATGCTACTCTTCCATTAGACTATATCTTAATCAATAGAAGACTTATAAATAATATAAATATAAATATAAATCTGTTTGTATTCATACAATATGCTAGAAATGTTCTGTTAATGTAATTATTAAGAATAATTCTATCTCTACTCTTCAAGCAAACGTTCTAGAGAAATAAACTGCCTTTCTGCAACAGACCTAACTGTGTCTTATTTCACAGCATGCCTCATTAAAAAGGAATTATGCAAAGAATATATTCAGAGTTATTTTTCTAAGCACTTATATAAAACTTTTCTATACTTCAGGATTTTCTATAGACTTGCAGCTTATCTTTGAAATAATGTCTGACCAAATGGGCACAGTAAATTAAATTCTTCTAAAAATACATGAATCAGAATAATTTGCTTTTTTGACAGCAATAAACAAAAGTGCCTCCTAGTCTGAATAATCTGATAGATTAGTAGTTTATTAAGGATTTTGTATTTCTAATCTATAAAACTGTATTTCTGAGTTGTGGTGTATCTTCTAATTTCATACATTTTTTATCACAAAGAAAAAGTTTGCATAGATAAATAAATATTGATATTAAGTAAATTAATCTAAGCATCAGAAGAGATAGAAACTAATAGATAAACAGGTTGGTTTTAAATTGTTTTTTGCTCCTACTACCAAAAATATTAAAGATAAATTATATTGCATCTAAAATATCTACTTGAAGTCTCTTCATATGTATGTGCATACGCTTAGATCTAAAATACATTTGTGGCTATGGTAACTCTGTATATATGCATATATATATATATATAATGTTATATGGTATAGCATAATATTTTATTACATTAATTTGGTCAAATTAATGCATAGATATTTAGCAGTCACATGCTTTTCTTCTCCATGTTGAGAACTCATTATACTCTTACAGAACTTTATGGTAAAATTTCTGTTAGCATGATATATGTTACCATGTATATGAGAGATTCTGTCATTGATGAATTTACAAATGTCCACTGCCTGCTTTTTGACTAAGCCGTTACTGAGAGAACCAGCCCTTACGTTAGAAAAGAGAATTATGAAACCTTGCAACCTTTCTTTCATTGAGATCTTAATACCAACACATTTTACTGAATTGCTCACTCTCTATGCAAATAATTATTCAGCTTGTGCCATATCTGCAGAGTGGCAAAAGAAGGTTTTGTTACCAATATCTGCTTTACTGAATGTGTCAGAATGAGTTGACAGTCACTGCAGATGTTCTGAGATCTTCCAGCACCTTCATGCCTAGTTCCAGAATCAATGAACTGTCAAGGTTAACATGTAAATTTTCTTTGCTGGGTTCCAAATTAACAGACATGTATTACATTTCACATTGCTCAGAACAATAGTTTCAGATTTAGGAACGTTCAAATACTGGAAGCTCCATTATTACTGGCTACTTATAGGTTCAGAACTTTCGTTTCAAACAGTATCTATAAGGGGCTCTTTTTTATTTAAAAAAAAAAAGAAAAGGAAGTGTAACTTTGAAGCTCTCATCATAGCTTCAAAGAGGTTCTGTTTTGTATCAGTTGTGCCAGCCCATTGCTATTATCCAGAATAAAAACATCCACAAATATTTTTTATAGTAAATTGCATATAACCCTTTCAATGACAGCTTATTTTCTATTCTGACCTGTACTTTTTACATTTTTACTCTTCTGATTCTCTCCTCCATGTGATCAGGGAGGAGTGAGCAAGAGGCTGTGTGGTGTTTAGTTTCCAGCTGGGGTTAAACTATGACACTCTAATAACTATCTCAGTGATAGCTTATTTTTTATTCTGATCTGTACCTACATTTGTCAGTTAAAGACATTTCACCATGACCCAGAGCCTGAAATACATGTAGGTAGTTTTGATTCAAATAGATATATAGAAATCTTTGAGTTAAGTATACTTTGATTTTTATAGAAATTAGGAACAGGACTTTTGAGGATCTAGTTTCACACTCTTTGGTAATTTAATCAAATTCTCATGTAACAAAACAAGACAAAACAATACTGAGAAAAAGGAAATTCTTTGTTATTGAAAACACCGATCTAAATTGTGATTTACAGGGAGAGCTTCATAATTGCTATCTATCTTTAATCTCTTGATCTCCTTGTACAGTCATTCTAGGTTGTGATTCAGATCAACTTAGATTTCAGTTCTGAATCACATAGAGTAATCTACCTGATTAGAAATAGGCTACAGAGTGATTACTTACTTGTACTGGGTCTGGCTGAGCTGGAATTGGTTTTCCCCTGTAGCAGCCCTCATGGTGCTGTTTTTTCTGTTGGGAGCTGGCAGGGTGTTGATAGCACCCTGGTGTTGTGGCTACTGCTGAGTGGTGCTTACACAGCACCAAGGCTCTTTCTGACATTCCCCCCGCAGTGGGACGGGGTGGGCAAGATCTTGGGAGGGGACACGACCAGGACAGCTGACCCGAGCTGACCAAAGGGATATTCCATACCATATGAAGTCTGCTCAGTATAAAGCTGGGAGAAAGGAGGAAGGGGGTGGGGTCACCCTTGGTCCTCCGAGGCAACCACTACGCGTATTGGAGCCCTGCTTCCTGAGAAGGCCCAACATCACCTGTTCATGGGAAGTAGAGAATAAATCTGTTTTCCTTTTTTTGCTTTTCTTTGCTGATATTAAAACTGCTTTTGTTTTACCCACAAAGGTTGGGTGTTTTTTTCTATCTTATTTTCTTTCCCCTCTTTGCCTGGTTGAGAAAAAAGGGGAAAGCAGGGGGAAGTGACAGAGCGACTTGGTGGGTACCTGGCATTTAGCCAAGGTCAAACCACCACATTACTACATGGCATTGACTTCAGAGTCATTGGATACTAAATGTACTCCTGTGAATATTTTCCAACTCTTTATCTCTTGCCAACATTTGAAAATAGACAATGATTTCTAGTCACTAGGACAAGTTATAAAAACTTGTTTAAATACGTGAAATACAGTGGGTTTTCACACTACTGATTCATCTAATGTTAGATTTTACTAATTTACTTGTAATCAATAGATTCATACATCTTAACTAGCCTCACTAAAATGAAGAAACGGATTAGAGTAGTTGAATCTGTCCTTGGCCAAAAAGCAATTTTGAAAACTTGAGGAGCTGCATGGCTTTTCACAGAGAACTTGGGACAAGGAAACACATTCTAATTAGAATCAGTTCTATTTTCATGAAAAAAAAAAATGAATACTTTACCCTTCCCCTCCCTGCAGTTAGATCATTTACAGAAAACAAACACTCTTTGTTCCTTAGGAATTTATCTATGTCTTATTCTCCATCTGATGTTAGAATCCACTATTTGAAGAATTGTAATAATGTCCCCAGTAGTTAATTGTGATGTCACAATACAGGATTATGATTTTCAAATGGGAAATAAATCAGATCAGCTCCAAAGAAACAAAGATCCTATATTCTTGTAAATGTTCTTAGAAACAAAGTAAAACTACACCTAGTGAAAAGTTTCAAAAATACACAGGTCAAAAAGATTGTCAAAGCATTTCATGAAACATCACTATATCTTATTAAAGAAAGTAGCAGAGATGTTTTAAGAATGGGGAACTATATTTTGGGACCTTACATTCCTGTAGAATGGATTACAAAGAGTGGTATTTTGCAAGAGTTCTGAAAGACTGAACCAAATATTTTCCTTTTGAATGCCCTTTGGAGTACATCTCTCTCTTTTTACTGGACTGAATTAGTTTATAGCCCACTGTGGGACTATTCTTGCATATGCACACTAGGTAGTGAATAAGAGTCAAGAACAGGCACTATTTTGTTAAGCCATATACAAATACGGGGCTTCTCAGGACTCATTCATACTTGTACTGTGAATACACAGAAATACTGTGAGACAAAGAAATTAATCTCTGAACTGTCGTCTTAATGGATTGAAGTTTCATACCCTTTTTCTGAGCAAACTAATACCATATCAATATATATTTACATGAATGTAGTTCTATCAACACAATTGCACCTGTTTAATCGTACGGTGTTGTCTTCATGTGGAGTTGCTTTGACATGCACTACAGTTTTACTATCTTAGATCAGTGTTTTCCTAGGGAAGTCTTTACCCTACCTCATTTTTCAATGTAAATATAATTTCAGGGATAATTTCAGAGATCTAAATACAAGTAAGAGCAGGAGAACATTTCAAATGTGTAGGAAAACTATTTCCTGTGCTGAGGTGAAAGAAACTGAAGGTTTTCTTCCTCTTGTCACACATCACATTTGTTCCTACTTACCTGTTTTCAAATGAAATTAGAGGTGACAGAAATTTGCTTTTCCAGATCTTTGAACATTTTTAATGGCAAGGTTTTTTTCAAGTTTATTTACAAGAGACAGTACAGTATTCCTGACACCTTCACTGAAAAGCTCTAAGATAATGATAGACAGCATTTTTAATAACAAAGAACTTTACTTCCTTGCACCTTTTTTCCCAGTCAAATAAGATGCATAATATAAAATCATAGCACTACTTTCAACCATTAATTCTTACTGAACATGATTAATTATTCCTGCTCTGGCTTCCTTACAGATGGAGACATAACAAGATCAGGGAGGGACTAAAGGAAGAGCAAGAAATTGAAAGTAGATTAATGTTTTTTCAGCACCATTCTAGTTTTTTCCCATCAGGTTGTCTGATGATAATGTTGAGAAAGCTGCTTTAGATATAGAACTGAAATGTCATTATGCCTTTAAAACATAGGTGAGATGAAGTGCCAGACAATGGACTTCCAAGTTACTCTATCACTTATTCAGACAATTATCTTCATTAAATTTTATGCAGCAGTTTGTGTAAAGTAGTAGAAGCTAAGCCTCCACTCCTTGGTCTCACTTTACTGTTTATAATGACAGTGGGTTTTCTCTAGCAAAACAGCTTGAAATTTCACATTTGTCTAGAAAATGTATATATAAATATACTAACTTAAACAAAGAGTAGGGGAAGGAATAATATATATTAGTAAATCCTCATCTTCTGTTGCCCTTGTTCTTCATTAAAACTTGAAGTGCTCAAATCAGTGAAAGTTGTGTTTATTATTTTAAATAATAGAATGGACCTCTTTCTGTGTTCTCTTGAACACAAAAATTTAATGTCAGTAAGGATAGGAGTATCCATATCTTCCAATTGCCAATTTTTAGTAAGTCTCAATTTTTGTTTTTAGTAAAAAAACTTAGTTGTCATGTTATTGAAAATGAATATCTCTCTGTCCTGGTTTTGGATGGGATAGAGTTAAATTTCTTCCTAGTAGCTGATATAGTGCTGTGTTTTGGAATTAGTATGAGAAAAATGTTGATAATACACTGATGTTTTAGTCATTGCTAAGTAGCACTTACCCTCGGTCAAGGACTTTTCAGTTTCCCATGCTCTGTCCGCAAGCAGGTGCACAAGAAACTGAGAGGGAGCATCTCCAGGACAGCTGACCCAAACTAGCCAAAGGGATATTCCATACTGTAGGATGTCATGCTCAGTATATAAATCAGGGGGAGTTGGCCAGGAGAGGCTGATCTTTGCTCAGGGACTGTCTGGGCATCGATTAGCAGGTGGTGAGCAATTGCATATTGCATCACTTCTTTTTTCTTGGGTTCTATTTCTCTCTTTTTATTATGTTCCTTTTCATTAAAATTACTAGTATTGTTATTGTTTATTATTATACTATTCTAATTTATTTCAATCATTAAATGGTTCTTATCTCAACCCACAGGTCTTATGCTTTTTTCTAATTCCCCTCCCCAATTCCTGGGGGGTGGGAGGAGCGAGTGAGCAGCTGCATAGTTCTTAGTTGCTGGGTGGGGTTACAGAATCACAGAATCACCTAGGTTGGAAAAGACCTTGAAGATCATCTAGTCCAACCATTAACCTAACACTGACAGTTCCCAACTACACCATATCCCTCAGCGCTATGTCAACCCGACTCTTAAACACCTCCAGGGATGGGGACTTCACCACTGCCCTTGGCAGCCCATTCCAACACCTAACAAACATAATGAGTTTACTCATTATTGTGTTAAAACACAACAATCTATCATAACTAAATAAATAAAAATAAAATCTCCCTTCAAACCCTAGTCACTGGCTACATGAGAAAACTTATCCCCTGAAAATACATTGGTTTAATGCTGCTCATCCAACCTGCTACTTCCAGTATGGAATTCTAACAGGTCAATAAACACAGGTCCTCAAAATAAACTGAGACCTCACTGATTCATTATGCAATGGAATAATTACAAGGTAAGTGAAGTATCTGTTGAAAAATATTAAATAATGCACTCATGAATCACCTGTGAAGACAGAAATCTTTTCTCTTCCTAAAAATTCCTCTGCTCAAAGTTGCCAACAGTATGAGTGTGATGTAGTATTCTTACTGATGGACATAGGAATGAGAGTCTCCAAGAAAACTTCTGGTTGAATAAAGTGAACTACATAAATTGTCACAGTAGGGGTCCTTCCTCAATGGTAAGTCACTCATTTATCATGGTATTACTTACAGCCAGATGCCAAGTTTCTTTCATTAAATCCTTCCTATAATAAGGTATTGCATGGGTGGTACAGGTAATGTTGCCCCCAAATTATATTCTGTACAGCACGCTTTATAATTTTAAGGTGTTTAGCACAAGCTATGTTTCATGTTTCCACAGTGTCTGGATGTCTAAAAAACAAGGTTAATTAACTGTTTTTCTTTGTGTACTTCTGTACTGTAGTTGAATAATACTCAATGTCTACAGAATAACTACTGAAGAAAGAATGGTATATTGGAAGTCTAATATTGTTTTCAGTAAACATTTAAAAGAAAGAAAGTATACTAGATTACATATTACCTTATTTTTTCTTAGCACAATTTTAATAGAGAATTCATATTTATGTGGAAAAGTCTTAAGCTTTTGATGTATATCAATAACAAATAATTCATCACCACAGCAGTCTCACTCATTTTGTCTTAAGATTGGCAACAAATGTAAGTCTAAGCACATTGAAACAAAGAAAAACAAAACCAGATTTAATTTCTTAAAAAATCAATGTGTTGACAATAAACAGAAATTTAATTTTATTTTTTTAACATAATAGACTCTAGGCATGAGTCATACTGCTAATTTTATAAGCAGATTTTCAGCACTTTTGACAAATCTCGGTAAATGCCTGTCTAGATCATTAGGTCATGCTAAGCCATCCATTTCTTCATATCTTCAGATATTCCTACAGTTGGGAAGATTTTCATATTGTGAAAGTTAAATTTGCCTTTTTGGGACCAATTATCTCAGAAAGTCCAATAATTCTTTTCATATCCCAAGTAGATACAAGGTCTGATTCATTAGCTTATATATAGATGTCTTGTGCCCTTGGAGATGTCCTATGTCATTCAGCTAGTCCTGGGACATGTTAAAGGACACAGGGAACACTCATACCACCAATACTCTTTCAGTGTGGCAGCTGGAGACTAACCAGGATTCCCAAGGAATTCACAAACGGCACTAGAGCCTTATGTGTGGGTAACTGAACTGAGCCTGGAGGACAGCTTACTCCCCTCTTCCTGTAGCTAATTGTAAGTGTTAAAGGTAAGAGGCAGCTGCCAGTTCAGACTTCTAAATGTTAGTGCCTATATATAGGTGTCCACACGTGAACTAGGTCTCTAAGCTTACTTAGAGACAAGCCAATGTGTACACTGAAAATTATTTTGGCTACTCTGAAATAGAGTACATGGGTAAATAGAATAAAATGTATACATCAACAGAAGTGTCAAACTGACTTGCAGAGATGTTTAGGGTTTTTTTAAATCACAGAGTGCCCTAGTGAAACATCTAGAGGTCTTCTGGGGTATCCTATGGAATTTCAAATAACACTAGACGCCTAAACTCAGGAATTTAAATATTTTTTTAGTGTATGATCAGTTGCATGCCTCTCTAGACTCCAGTGACTGTAATGAGTAACTCTCCCTTGACAATATTTATAATGTGAGCCTGGAGGACCTCTCTGCCACATAGACACCTTCATTTGATTACCTAAACTTAAATGATTTAATCTTTTAGTTAATTTTCCTTATCCCTCCAGTGGCTCTGGTCATATGTTTCTTCAGTGTTCTTTTCTATAAGCTAAATAAAGTCATTCCTACAATCATATGTCAATACCTGCCCCTTCTTTACATTCAGTTTCTAAAAAACAACAGGGAAGAGTTAAATCGAGAGTTAAAACTTTGGAACATCTATCTATTTCAAGCTATTTGGATCATTGGAAGAGCAAATTTCCCAGTTCAGAAAGAATCACTCTAGTGAGGTCAACTGACTCTTGTTTCTCTGCTTCAGAATTTGCTACCAGAAGTGTTCAAACAGCATACAACCTGTAAAACCTAAGAAAAGGAGAGTGAAGTAACAAAATATATTCCAGCAAAATAAAAGGGAACTAAAAATGTTAATAGTTTGTGGACATTGTGTTTTACAAGATAGACAGCTGCACTGTGAATTTCATGTGGAAAGGATCTATTTACAGATGGTTTTATCATAGGTCTACCAGTGAAGTGTCAGTATTTATATTGAGTTTTCCCTAGTATCCCATGATTTAATCACCATTTCATTTGGTTATCTATGCTTGAACAGTTGTCTTGGAAGTGGTGTTAGAGCACTTGAAGAAACACCTGTCATATATAATAATTGTTCTGAAAAAATCAAAGATAATTGTTTACCTTCTCACCCAGACCTATAAATATGATATTCTAGTGACCTCTAATAAAGTAAATCTATCTATTAAATCTAAATACTCTTAGAGTTTGGTGAGGTTTTTTCTATATTTTTTTTATTTTTTTGGTTTTGGTCCTTTTTTTTGGGGGGATGGGGGGATGGGTTTGGCAGATTATCACTTACTAAGCTTTTTGTACTTGTCCAGTTTCTGCTGAAACAAAGAAATTGACTCAACAGTCAGAATCCAATATAACTTTTAAGCAGGTATTCTTTATTAGCAGTGCTGCGTTCACCCGGGGTTTCTCCACCATAAGGGCTCCTCAGAACTAGCAAGGGACATCAGTTTACATACACATAAATCATACATATTCATTAGATTTACTGTAAAGGGGTGTCTTATCATAATGATTTCCTGGAATTCATTTACATAGTCCAAGCATGCGTAGTAAAAATAGTGAGGGTCTTCGGTGGTTGATGGTGGAGGGAAGAAGTAAGTAGTCTTCTTCATGGTGTTCCCTAGTTGACCTTTCTTTCCAGAGCATGCTGTGAAGTAAAGTCCAAGGTGCCTTCTTCCTAAATTAACAAAATCATCCTCCCTAGATAGGATCTCTGTGTCCTTTTGTTCGAGTCCTCCTTAGCTTAGTGTGCCAATTCTAGGAGTTGCCCAAGTGTCCACTGAAGGCTTTGAGTCTGCTATCAGTGATTTACATAGGGAGATCTAAACAGACAAAGAGGTCTAGGGAAATAGTTAAGGAGTCCTTGGGAAACAAAAAACCACAAGCAAAGCTTTGAAACAAAGAAAGTAAAACACAAGCAAAACTTTCATGTATCACAGTTTAATCTTAATCAGTGATTGTCAGAAATTAATTTGTTTGAGCGCTTTCACTCCCTCACCAGTATGTCATAATTATTTTTAAATATTAAATACGTCTTACAAAGGAAAAGCTTTATCATAAAAGGTGGGTCCTGTAGTTTGTTAGAAAGCAATCAGATACTGGGTGACAGTGGTGCATATCTTTGCAGGTGTGAAGAAGGACTGATAAGAAGGATCTCTGTTTCTTATTGTGAGGTCTTGCTGTTACTGGCTGGAGATTCCTGTATCTGTGGAGTGATAGTCAAAGAAAAGACCCAAAGGGATTTAATACAGTTCCAAACTCTGCTAGTTTCTGGCAAGATCCNAAAAAAAAAAAAAAAAAAAAAAGAAGGAAGAAAAAAAGGTGCATGTTCTGTGTAAGTGGACATGTTTACTTTGACCATAGTTAATTTAGAATTCGGGACTAGTTTTGCCTTGTACTAGCTTGTCTGAGTGGCATCTCAGTTCGCTTAGACCTCCAGACCAAATGGCAAAGTTGCTTTTCAGAGATAAAAGGCTGGTACTGTCATCTTTTTGTGGAGTTAATGACACTTTCAATTTCTATTTTCCTTCAAAAGAAATGTTTTCCATTACCACACAGAAATCTGAATGTATTTTAAAACGCATTTTGCAAAGCACTTACTTTCGTTTACTGAAATATCTTGTTGTAAAACATAATTTTTTTATTGTTTGGTCTATTACTAATCTGGATTGTCAAAAAGTAACTGCAAAATTCTTTTCATCCATATGTGTTGGTTTGATGCAAAGCCAATAAGTCAGTTTGTAATGACACAGAGTAGACTCCTGAGCCCTTCCTGGGACATCTAATAGTCTGAGTTACAACAACAGTTGTGGTTTATCTCAACTTAAACTATTATCACTATATTTGGAGGAATGATACAGAACTTTAATAAAGGAGGAAATTAAGGGAAAAAAAATCCTTTTATTATACCAGAGTCTTGTAAAGACCCACACTTAAAGTGACCAGATATCCTAAGTAAATCTGAATTCTGTCGTGCCCCTTTCCCATAGAATTCAAGATATCTAAAAATATCTAGTGAAGACAATTTGTCTTTCATATAACTTGTTCTGTTATCTATGTGTTGTGCATTTCTTTAAGACATCTTTCAAGTTTATTCAAGCATCTTTTTGACCTGAGATTTTCAAAAGTAATTTACATTTTGTATAACCTCAGTTTTGATCTAACACATTAAAGAAATCTGTCAATTAGACACCTTTGGATTCAATAGAAAGATGTCCCCTGTTGCAACCAAACTCTTTCAGAATCTTTCATTAACCAAGAGTAAACTCATATATCTGGAGCTGAGACTTTATTGTTAGTATAATTAATGTTTTAAAAGTTAAATATTCCAAAATATCTAATTAATACAGGAAACCATAATTAATAATGACAACAACCTCAGCCCACCTGTGGGCAAAGTGAGCCTAGACCAGCACTAAGACCTTGTTTTGTCAAGTTGGTGCAGACCCTGTGGCCTTTTACTAAAAATGTCAAAGATAATATTAACTGCGTTATATACGCAGAGAAATAATTCTCTTGTATTTGTGTGGCACTATACTCAAGGTAATTAATTTTATATTACTTGCATGTTAAAGCCAATCTTCCCACACAGTACAGTTCTAAGCCTGTAGCCATCTCTTTTTGCATGACATAGGTATGTCCTTTTCTTGTATAATAGACAAAAGAAATGTCCTGTTTTATTGGAAATAGGCCCCATCTTTGATTAACATGAACATTTTTACAATTGCATATGCATGAAGCATATATATTTAGCTTCTAAGTTTCATGTTAAAAAAATTATATGCTTGATATGTTATGTTTTACAATGACTTCCCCTCATATAGTTTACTGAAGGTAAAATAATCCTCAACTGTGATTTATAATATTTGCCATACAAAGGAGGGTATAACATAATGGTAATGAAGACTGTTGACTGTCCTTTCAACAGGTTCTTTGCTCACCTGGTAGGCATGTGTTAGCACTTCCGCACAGTCTCTCCACCAGCATTATGGTTACATGTCGTGCTCTGCAATGTCAGATATCCATCACCTGTTTTCTTTGACTTTGAAGTTGTAAGGGGAAAACATATTTTAAAAAGAAGTAATTAAAAACATGAGAGATACAAATTTATTACTGGAGTACATCTCCCATTTCCTGGATTAGTGCTTAGACCTCTGTGCAGTCATATGAAAGTTAGCTGTTTCACTGTGTTGAGAAAACTCAGTGCTGCCCTTCTGTTAGCAAAACAGAGACATGATCAGAAGATGACAGCATGGAACTTAGACTTCAGATCCATTTATATCAACCAGTAATTTCTGTCTACTATGATATCTCCCTCATTATCTCTGCCCTCTGCCTTATGCCACCTCTAGCCTTTATCATGCCTTTCCCTAAGTGGTTTTAACATATGAAATAGCCAACAACACAGAAATATATATGTATACACATATGTATTTTACCAATTTTGTGTGACAAATAAACTCACAACAGGTTCTTATGATTTCCAGAGGCAATACAAATAGGTGAAGAAAAATGTGTATGGGAAAAGGGGTAGCAAATTAGTGAAGAATTGTTTCAGCATGTCCTGCTGTGAAACTGCAGGCTTATGCAGCATTCTGCCTAGGTTTTGACTTCCAAGGTAGAAGAGACTGAGACGCAGGTTGTTTTTCCTTTTCTGTCTTCCTCTTTTTTTCTTGATTGAAAATTTATGTGTGACTGATAAAGTCCAGTATGCATGAATGGTTGTTCAGATTTCTAATAACCATTTAGTTCGACCTGTATTTTTGACCCTTTTTATTTGATATTGACAAAAAGGAGTGAGAGTGCTATTTCTGTGATTATAAATATCAGAGAGAGTGGTCCTCAAGGATGATCTGTGTTAATGTGGGAAGATTTGTTAGCAAAACAAACAAGTTGCTCTGTCTTGTTTGTTATTTGTCATTCATCTCTCTCCTGAAGCCTTCAGTCAATTATTCAAAGAGCAAAAATTGAATGTCACTAAAAATGCCATGACAAGTCTCAGTGCCTTACAAGATTGAGTCTTTAGTGAGGCACCCAAAAGTTAGATTTTTTTCTGGCTAAACTGATCAAGCAATGATGCATGCCAAATACATTTATAAAAATCAAAGCCTATTTGTGAACAGAAATAAATAATTCAGGAACTGCAATAAATAATTCAACCTGACCCAGTTTAAAGACTGAACTACACCCTTACCTTTAGAAGCAGTCCCACCACAGCAGTATTCAGGCACAATAATATAATCAATTTGGGCAGATTTCCCTGGTGTTGCTCCTGAGCTATCTGATCTGCAGCAAGAAGCAGCTTTGGAGTCTTTAAGACAGTTAACATCTTTCATGAGAACTAAAATGCACTTTACCTAAAAAGTTGCTGTTATTACTTGCATAGTTATGGAGCCCAAGTACCACTGACTGATACAATCATAAGAGATACAATACAATGGGGCTCTACAGGAATGAGTGAGGGCAGAATTTGGTCTCTTATGTCTAAAATTATTTCCCTATCCACATATGAGAACTTGCCACTCCCCACTAAGAATAAAAAATATAATTAGCTAAATTTTGTTTAAGTGAGTTTCCTTTTTGTAGGACAAACAGAAGAGCTGCGATGAATTTGAATGTCTTTTGGAAACATGTTTCTTAATATACATATACATGTATGTATATATGTATATATGCATATATATCTTTTTAATATATATTTTTTATCATATGTTTTTATTATATATATTGCCCTCAAAAACTACATGTAAACCACTGTTACACTCAAAATGTTGTTAAGGGTGAAGGGAGCATATCAGATGTGGAGACAAGACTTTATTGTTGATGTAAACAAAACAACGTTCTAACAGTCTAGTAGTCCAAATTATTTAATTAATACAGGAAAGCATCAATAAAATTCTTAAAATTGTTATACATAAACAACCTTCCGAGTACCTGCTGCTGTTTCCTGGTGCTGTGCTTGCCCACCCATGTCCCTCTGGGTCTTAAGTCAACAACCCTTCTCAAAAATAATGGAGTTGGGAAGGCTTTTGACAAGTCATATGATATCCTGAGGTCTGTTCTGGGGAAGTATGTTCATGGTGGGGGTTTCTTCCTCATTAGTCTAGTGGTCTGCTTTGATGTATCTTTGAATGCTTCCTCACCTCTGACTGCTATTTTCTGTCTGCTCCCAGATGAGGTGTGAGTGTGAAATGTTTCATTTTGAAGGTGACATAGATTACTGTGCTTCCGAGGCTGTGTTTGGTGAGATAGCTCCTACAGCTGTATACTTAAGTCATCCATTTCTTGCTTTCCCATGAAGAATGTTTGTGAGATTAGAAATAGGACCCAAATAGGTAAAAAAAAAATAAAAAATTGAGGAATAGCTCAATCCAAATATTTTCTATTATTATCAAAATATAAATGTGTATTTTGCACAGTATGGATAAGGTCTAAAAATCTGCGTATTTCTAGAAGACAAATGTCATATTCTCAGTTCTGCATGAACATCTGGAAGAACAATATCAATCCAGGTCACATCCTAGTATTTATTTGAGGTCAGACAAGAATATATATCTGAAAGATGACATTACACAATGGAGATCACTCATGTGCAATAGGTATAGGCCTACTGGTGGGTCTGATGTTCTTGGTATATGTCCAGCAGTATAAGCTTATGGCCTGTGGTAGATTTGCATATGAAAATGTAAGGCAGGATAGTATCTGCTTAAAAATTTTAAAAAACAGTCATTGCAACTTAGTGTCAACAGTCTAATCTCATAATGAGAAAAAGAAATAAACTATTGAGAATTAATAATGTATTCTACTAAGCTCATGGAGGAGAGGAAAAGCAAGAAAACTCTGATTCCTATGTAAGTATCTTAAGAGTTAAATATAAAATTGGAAATAACATTTATTTTTCAAGGGGTTTGCGTTTGATTTGTTGTCTTCTTCACCTCTCCTTGTTGAATTTGTTTCTGCTTGTAATATGGATTTGAAAAAATTCTGATGAGAATTAGAATATTTTCTATTTCACTAATAATGAGTCAAAAAGTATCAAGATATTTATAATTCTATTACTAATATTGTCAGGTTCAGCCCTATCAAGCTTGACTTTGTGCACTTGATTTGGTGTACGGCCACCTAAGTGATTTTAAGCACTATTTGTATGTGTTTATTAAAAACTGTGTCAATGTATTGCTTTTAAACAATATTTATTGTTTAGAAAATATTGCCTACAGTCACAATAATATTTTTAAAGTGATAGAAAAATCATACAAATATTTCCTTATTTCTACAAAGAATTTTGGAATACTTCTATTTTTCCATATTTTATAGTGACTTATTTTATGGTTACTTTACCTGTCCAAACTATCTAAGACACAGCAAAGTTCTTTGCATATGCATGAGCATGTCATACAAAAATTTACAAAGAAAATTTTATCAGAAGGTAAATTCTGAGGAGCCTCTTCTAGTAGTTTGTGTTTTACTGCACACCATTATCTATGTGGCCTAGTGATTAAAATCTAATTTATTCTTTTTAATTTGGACGTATTTACTGGTGAAGACAGAGCTGATTGAATTCCTTCTCCCCTGCTGCTGAACTCTGTTAACAATCTGCTCACCTTGGCTTAAGCAAATATTCCTACCATTTAGATTAATGAAATCTTTATGGCCTATCTTTGCTTTACTTCAAAACCATGGGTATAATTCGAATTTCTTTAAACGTTTTGAGTTCTTTTCTAATCTTCAACATAAAATACAGAAGATATATGAAACTTATTTTCCTGTGAGTTCTGACTGACTTCTGAGTTTTGGATAGGTTATACTATTACTAATGGAAGCAAAGCAAACTATAATTTTTCTAGTTCCAGGAAGCAATTATTTAAACTACCTTTTCCACAACATTGAGAAAAGTCATGAAAGTATTTATAACTCCTAATTTTTTTTTGACTTCTAAAATTAATTGAAATGACTGTATTGGTACATTAGTTACATGACTGTACACAGTTACAAAGCAAGTAAACAAAATTTTTAAACCCCACAAAAACAGAAAAAGTTTTGAAAAATAATTTTTAATTGAGGATTTTATTATTTTACAGTTATTTAAAAACTGATAACTAGTTTTCAGTTGCAGACAACATTTATAGGGAATGACTTATCTAACTATTCTTCTACCTATCAGAAGCCCTATTCTGGCAAGAGCTCTCCAGGTCTTCAGTGCGCACGCATGCACACACACTTGTATGAGTGAAAGTGTCTGTTCATGTATATAAATGACACCTTTTCCTCCTTAATATGAAATAAGCCTATAGAAAATAATATAGCAGAATACTGTGAAAAGATTATTTTGTCATTGTAAAATCTTTGTTGTAGATATAATCAGTATCAGGGAATTAGTATCAACCTGTTCACTGGAGACAAACCTCCTGAGCATCTTTACAGGAATAAATTCCTAAATAGTCATTTCTATGTCTAATGGAGCTAAACATTGCTTTAGAAATCTTTTATAATCAGGAAAAATATCTAAGCACTGAATAAACCTATTGCTGAGTTGCAGCACACCCATCTTGTCTATCAGCCACTCCTCCTAGTCTTGTAAATCTGCAAACTAGCTGAGGGTGCTCCCTGTCCCAGTGTCTGGGTCATTAATAAATGTTAAAACAGAATTGGCCTCAGTATCAGCCCCTGCAACACACCATGAACATCTGGCCTCCAGATGGACTTTGTGCCTCGATTACGATCCTTTGAGCCCACATTTCAGCCAGTTCTCAGTCTGTCTCACTGGGTACTTACATAGTCCATACTTCATCGGTACTTATTTCTCTTGAATAGTTAAAATACAGCCTTTCTTGTTGCCTTTTCTGTTCAACTACCTGTAAAATAACACATGCCCTGTTAACTACTATTTTTCCACTCAAGATGTAAAAAAAAAAAAAAACCCAAACCAATCCCAAAACCAAAAGAACAGGTTGTAAAGTCAATTGAAAGACTTAAAAACTGAGTAATCTTTAGTGACAGGATGCAGCAAAGACTATTTATCAAGCATTTAATTTCCACTGTCACCTCACTGAAATGAACTACAACTGACTTTCTCATCCCATCATATCTATAATGGTTGTACTTAGTTACCCTAAAAATCCAGTGTGAAAACATATGATTTTATTTAAATGTAGAAAAACTTGCAGAAACTTTCACACTACCTACTAACTGATTAAAAATATTATCAACAAATGGTTTGTGATCATCAATTACTTAACAGAAGAATCAAAGCACAAATTGGTGTTTCAGTCAATTACTGCTAAGATGGTATAAAAGCATTTTAATTGTAATCAGAACTTACACTATTCAACATGGTTATTAAAGGAAATAATGAGCAGTCATAAATACAGTGACCCATTTATCTCTTTATCTGTCTGCTTACTAAACATAAGCATTAAATTCAAGCAAACTTGAATCAAAAAGGAGAACCGAGTTAATTAGATTTATTGAATTAGCAGAACACATAAACTGGAGCCTGCTTCAGAGCTGCTGAAATTTATCTTACCTTAAACCTAATTTTGAATTTAATGTATAGAAATGAACAAAAGAAAAATTGTCACTCAAAATCAGAATAGAAGATAATATTTTGATACTCATACACTGGCATTTTTTCCAGAAAACAATATGTGCATCCCATAAGGATGTTGTTGAAGGCAATGACTCCTCAGCAGAAGATGAGTTTTGAAACCTGGAAATCTCACAAGAATCCAGCTGAGGGCAGTTCCCTGTGGGACTTACTAGGTTACTATGTTCTAATTACATCTCATGGTACCCAAAGTCTAAAGAGCATCACTATAGATAGGTCTAATACCCAAATGCAACATTTCTCTAGATGGAAGAGATGCCATGAAGAATTTACTTTGTTATTATATATTTTTATTGCATGATTATAAGAGTTACCAATAGGCTTTACTTTAACAGATGTTGTGGCTTGGGTTAGCTTTTAATATCCACTGCATTAGTATGGGTGGCTTTAATAAAACTAAAATAAGCATCCATAGAGAATGAGACTTTTTATATAACATTACTGATGTTATACATTTATAATGCTAATATTTTTGTCACAATACTGATTTTACTTTCTTACTTTTTCATTACTCTCTGGTTTTGTTGCTTGCCTTTGGATTTTCCTGTTTCTGCTTTTCAGTATCTTCCTTCTTACCTTTTAAGTAAGAAAGCATACACAAAATTTTAAACCATTTCATTCATCCAGAGTGATAACAGAAGCTGTACAACTACCTTAACTTTTTCTAGGGAGTTTGTTGTACTAGAGAGGAAAATATCTTTATTCTAGCTATTGACAGTTTGAATAAATTGTGTGTATTCACAAGAGGAGTTTTCACTATGAAAGGTGGAAGAACTCACCAGATATAGAGAGATATGAATTTGGGACTTTGATAGGAAGATAAAGGAATTGGTGGAGTTGGACTAGAAACAAGAAGAATGTAAGGCTTCTATGACAACGTAAGAAACAGGGATGTGAAGGCAAGAACAAGTGAGGCAAATGGAGAATAAGGAGGTTCAAAGGTAGCAGCTTTGCAGACCCAGCTGTAACACTGGAGTTAAATTATCCAGTTAGCCAAATGCTAATAAAGATAAAAAGTGGCATGTGTGATTTATGTTTCTCAGTTCATAATTATATTTATGTTACTTATCATTTAATTTAAGACAAGGACCTGGGTTTTATGCTGTGTGTAGTATCTGAGCAAAGATGAAGAATCTTGCATACAGAAACTATGTAAAGTTTGGAAGGACTGTGAATTCTTTTTGGACAAGGATAAAAAAATCTCTATATAAATACAAGCAGACTGTCATCATTATTTACTATATTGCTCATTTGTATTATTTCCAGACTATATTATTTTGTTATCTTTACTGGCACATACCTCCAAAATGAATCTTTTTCCTTTCTTTAAGAAAGGTCAAGTACACTGTAGAACTTGAACTTGAATAAATATATTTTGGAAAGACATTACATTGATGATGGATTTTTGCCATACATCAGTAAAGTCATATGGCTTACTGGTGTGCTATTAGTGAGTGATTAATTTATTAGTGATACCTCAGTAAACCGTCCTTCTGAAACACAGAAAAACATTTATTATTATATAGATCAAAACAAAGTTATCATAGTCTACAAATGCATGTGTTCATGTGTGTGAGTAGGTTGCATTATCTCAAAATTTAATGATGGTATTTTTTGTGCTTTTTTCCTCATTATAGAATAGATAGGGTAGATGAGTATTTGGAGTCCTTTATGTAATACTAGTGATCCACTTCTCAGGCCCTTACAATGAAGTAAATCCAAGCTGCCTGAAATATGATTAGTGTACAGTTCTCTTGAAATTTGTACAGGCAGCAAAGGCTACTTCTTCAGCTTTAGAAACAAATGAGTAAATGCTAATAATTGTTCAAGTTTGTTTGCAAATGCCGTCTTTTTGTAGAAGTAGTAGTAGTATTTTGATTTCTTAAATGTACACGACCAAACTTCATATGTATGTGATAAAGTAGTTGACTATCTTTTCTTCTGGCTATCTTGTATTTTATCAGGCACAGCCAAGGTGTGCTGATTCCTCTTTTTTGCAACTTCTTAAACTATTAAAAGCAAGGAACACTCTGTACCCTCCTTGTAAAGGTAAAATTTTCCCTTGAGGTATGATGAGACACTGAGGTATTGACTCCTCTCCCCCTAAAACACTGTGCAATCCTCTACAGTTGGTTGACACAGAAAAGTATATGGGAGGCCTTTTTATTTCTCTTTATAGAGGTAAAATAGTGTCAGAGTGCATGTACAGGAGGACTAGTTGAATAATGTGGGGTTTTTTTTAAAAAAAATCCTTTTCTTACAAGATCACTCTTACAACAGATGAGTTGCTATAGGGGTACTAAATCAGGAAAGCAAGGTACACCAAAGGAATACTTGTGTCAGGTCTACAGGGAGCATAAAGAATAACGGAGTAGCAGCTTAGTCATTCAAAGACCCAGGTATCACTTTGTTCCTGCTCATTCTACCCTCACCAACACCACTTCTTTCCCACATGAGTATTACCACAGGATAATAGCAAAAGTAGGACCCATTTAACAATTTTAAGATGGTTAGTAAAGCATTGAATTGTAAAACTTATCGATGACTATGTAGACAGACACAATATCCCTTCCATTTCTCTTGTTACAACACATAACCATTTGCATCAGTTTGAACTTTCTTCAAAACTGACCTTTGTTTTCATATTTTTAAGAAGTGTGTTACCAAGTGACATTTTTAATACTGTATTTATTATTTAATATTATAAATAATCAGAACTGAGAGGTGGATAAATTAAAAGAAAAAAAAGCTTGAAAATATAAACAGAGGGGTTAGATGTTGAATATGGGAGACAAATATATTTGATTTGGAAAAATAATTTATTCTAGCCTCATCCTCTTATACTGGCAGTTAATTTTTATTATTTAATTTTCAGATTATTTACTCAGTTTTTGATCTAGTTTTACTGCTGATTTAAATCCATCTAAAGAATATATCATAGTGTTGCCATTAAAAAAATAAATTGATAAAGTTGATAGGAACACAGGTTTTATGCAAATGATGATTGCTAACTGTAGCCAACATGATAGTCACAAGGGTGAGACGGAGAGCTAAATAGAAACATTTCAAAGGAACCATTCAATTAAAAAAATCCAACCTGTGAATTATCAACTAGAGTAAAATGGTGTACATGCCTTCAATTATATTTTTTTCTCTGCTTTTCACATTTAACTGCATCTTAACAATCAGTATCACTTCATCTCTGCGTAAGCAGTTAGATAGACATGTTTTTTTGTGTTGCTGGAAACACTCTTTCGAGTAGCAGTAAGAGGGCATATGTCCTCGTCATAATGAACCGATTTTTGAAAGGATTTAAAATGACAGAAAATATATTTTTCATTTTTTACAAGAAAAAGGGTTACCTTAGAGAATTAGGTTTTTTGTTTCATTTGTTTTAATGCAATGTTTCAAAGAATTTCAAGGAAGAACGCTGTACCAAGCAGACTTCAAAACATTCTGGCCAGAAACATTTCCAAACATGACATAGTGACTACTTTAGCTAATAGTATTATACCAAGTAATGCACAGAAATAATTATTTTAAACAATTTAAAAAGAAACATGAAAAACTTAATATCTGTCAAAAAATATCATGGGGGTAGTTATATTTGAGTATGTGGAATCGCATGGAAAATATTGATGGAATTCTACCTTTGTGGAGTTCGTTGTAATGAATTTTGTTTAAAATATTTGGGTATAGGTATCTACAGAAGTACAAAATTCATAGAAAGGTGGGAAATGTCTCAGAATCCATACCAGACTAAAGATTGATCTCTAGTATTTTTATGTCCTTGAAATTTCAAGAAACACTGCCCTACATTTGTTTCCATTATATATGTAAAGTTCTTTATGCTATGAATCTGAGGTGCTGAGGAATGAAATTTTCTCAGTGTATCTATGCCAGTATCTTTTCTTTCCTTCCTTTCTTCTTGCACATTCTCCCTTTCTCTCTTTCCTTTCCTTCCTTCCCTCTGTCCTGCCCAGTTGCCCTCCTCCTACCCTCCTGCCCTACCACCTCACCTCCTTTTTCACGAATTCATGTATTACAAAGACTTCTGTAGCATTATAGAACAAAAAAAAACCTGAAGAGATGAACGCTTACAGGGTATTTATACAGTGGGATCTGATCTTCCCTAGGTATTCTAAAACTGAAATATTGCTAGAAAACACAATTCTCCAATATTATACCTCAGTGAATGCCTGCAGATTATCTTAAAGTTGGGTGAAAATGCATATAAACGTATAAATAGGAAATTAATCTTGTCATTCAAGTTCTTTAAAATTAAAAAACAAAATGCAGAAAGAATTGCCTCATGGTGCAACATGGGCAACTGAGCTATATGTACAGCAAGCAAGAACAAGGTGGATGCCCAGGGACTAGAGCCACTTTAACCACTGTATTTGGTGTCTGTGGCAAGGTGATGGCAATGGGGGGCTGCAGGGGTGGCCTATGTGGAAGAAGCAGGGGCTGCCCTTTATCAGACACAACCGGTTCCAGTGGGTTCCATCCAGCTTCAGTGGACCCACTATAGGACACAGCTGAGTCCATCATCCACTCTGGTGGCACGTCTGGGAAAACATATTTAAGAAAGGGCAGAAAACACTACACAGGCAGAGGAAGAGGGAACAAAAATAGTGGAAAAACAATAGTAGGAACAACAAAGTTAGAGGAGGAGGAGGAGGAAGAAGAGGAGGTCCTTCATGGTATTGATGCTGGTATTCACAGGAGGCCATGCCAAATGCTTGTCAGAGCAGAGAAATGTGTGAGGAGGAAGGAGCTGCAGAGAGAAACTGCTGTGTATTGACCACACTCCCTCCATCCCTCCTGCACTGCTTGGGGTGGGGGATGATAGTGATGGAGTGAAGCCAAACCTGGGAAAGAGGTGAGGAAAGTTCTTGTTTTATTGTTTGTGGTTTTGTTTCTCACCAGATGAATCTTTTTAAATGGGCAATAAATTAAACTAATTTTTGCCAAGTCCAGTCCATTTTGCTCACACTTCTAACTGATAAGCAATCTCTCTGTCTTTATCTCAACCTATGATATTTTTCATTACTGTTTTTTTTCCTATTTTCTCTCCCTTTCTTCTAAGGGACAGGAAGTGAGTGGCTGGGTGGGAGTCTGGCTGTTAGCCAAGCTGAGCCCACCAAGACTATTTCAATTGTTAACTGAAACTGTAAGCTATTACGCACATATAAAATATATTCACTGTCCCTAGCAGCTTGCAATCTGCAAGAGGAAAATCAGTTTAAAAACTGATACTAGAACTTCAGGAAGCATGTTCTCAATTTCCTGATCATGGGCAACGGAGTCTAATTCTGTATCATCTTAAAAATACAAGCTTAAAAATTTCAGCTTTTGTAAAGCTTAGATGGTAATAGTTACTCATGTAGTCAGTATCCCATTTAGCTCCTTTGTACACTGCTTCTTTTTCATCCCTACAACCCATGAGAAACTTGTTCTTTTGAAGCTAATTAAAATCTGTTACAAATATATATATCTGATACTTTAGTAGTACAAACTTCATCTTTATTGAAAGGTACAGAGGCTTGGACCTAAACTGACCTACCCGGGATATTTATAAGCAGAAAGACATTTTAGAATCTAAGGACCTGTGTGCAAGTCATATTTTTAAAAAAGCATTTTCTCTCTTTTATAAACTAATTGATCCATTCTCTGTGAGTGTGATTTTTCAATGGTATTCTGTGGAGACCTCTACTAGTGTTTGTCTGGGTGAAAACCAATATGTGTTTCAATTCCTTCTCATTTTCTTTTCAGAGTTAATTAGGAAGTATTAAGTATGGAGGAGGGCAGGGGGTAAAGAATTTTGAGACATATGCCAAACAGTTCTACAGCTATTCTAATTAGATTTAACTTCCAAAGGCATATGAAAGAATCAACAGAGAGAGGTTATAAGAAATGTGCTAAACAATTTAACAGTCACTTGAAAGCTGAAGAAATAAAGTTCATATTCCAGTGTGGTTTTATTAAAAAAAATAACAGAACTCTTGTTTTGTCTTATTTTATTTCTAAAGAAAAGTTGACCAAATGTTTGTGAAGAGTGAGTAGAGATTTCTTATTTTATTTTTAATAGACAAAATCTAGGAGACTGAGAAATGTTTACTGTCCTGTAATGGGTATACTTTCCTAATTCCAAGTTGGCTTGAACAAGGTGACTTGGAAATTAACACCTATGTGACACTTCAAAAAGTGGAAAAGGGTAAGCTAAACCTAAACTCTGTACAGTGCCTTGAAGAGTGCAGAGACTCAGACTCAACCATTAGCAGGATTTTGTCCAATATAGCTGATCTGTTTTGCAGAAGTACTGAACAAGGCACACGCCAGTAAAGTCCCTAGTTATTGCAACATTATGAATGGCAGGTGCTTGATGAAGACTGACAGAAGTATTAGACTTTTGCCAAATGTAACCAAGCGGATGTAATTTTATTATATATTTATTAACAAACAAGATAATTTTGAGAGACCACCTGTCCTGGCATCAGGAAGAGAGAGAACTGAACAGCTGCCTTGAGCTATTTCCAGCTGTCTCCCCATTTTAGTGCTCAGATCCAGAGTCAAATAACTGTTCAGAGCCCTAATGGATTTACAGAGCAACCTGCTTAGGACAGACTACTCCCAAGGTAACTCTTGTCTCACCTCCAGGCTTAGGAAACACTTCATGGGCCACGATGGTCAAAAGAATTGAAGCCTAGTTAAATTCTGAAGATCCTATGGCACTGTGATGGCAGATAGGTCTACACATGAAGCTATAACCCCATACTGAGACAGTGAAACAGAAGACTTGCTTCAATTTGGCAAAGCCATGACGAGAGAAAAGCAAGGTGAGGCAAGACAAGGCACATGTTACTGTCTGAAAAAGAAGAGGGTAGAGGGTAAGGCATCCATATCATCATTTCTCCAGAGGTAAATTTACAACAGCAACATCAATTCGAGATTTGTGTTAGAATATGCGGGTGTCATGGTTTCATTCTACAAGGAGTTTCACAGGGTGTGCCATTCTTGTATCTTACTGCCATACTGTAGTTGTGATTTTCAAGATATCAAGATCTATAAATAATGTCTAAGAAAAGAATAATGAAAAAGTAATGCAAAATATCCTACATATTATCCTACTACTCTTGGGATCCTTTTTCATTGTCTATTGTGAGGAGAAGGGCATAAGGAATAGGAAGTTAAGACTACCTGAAAAGGGCAAAGGCCTGTCTAGCCTTCTACCTAATCTGAGACTGTGGCACATACTTAGGAAAAACAGATAGATAGAAGTACAACCTCTCAGCTTCCAAAAAGCCTTTTCTTCCATAATTTTTTTAAAAATTTTGAACCTCTTTACATTTTTGGTGAGTTCCACAGATTTTTATATCATGTATGAAAATATACCAACTGAGGCTGCTGCCTAATCCTTTATTTATCTGCCTCAGTTCTCTAGTAAAACAAGGAGAGAAACATGTGTAGTTCATCTTTTTAATGCCGTCTGTGATTTTAGAAACCTATATCTTATTGTCTTTCAGTTGCCTCCTTCCCATGAAGAAAAGTGATAATCTTTTAATCTCTCCTCATACCTTTTTATATCTGATAATTTTCTTTGTTTCCTTTCTTTCTTTTTTTAGTTTTATTACATGATTTCTGAGATGGGAGGATGAGACCTGCACACAGTGCTGAAACCTGTAGAAAAAAAAGGAGTTCCACGGTGGCATAATGGAATTTTCTCTTTTGTTCCTTATTTCTTTCTTAATAATTCCTGATAATTTTGAGCACTGATGTTCACTTAGCTAATATTTTCAGAAAACAATCTTCAATGACTCCAAGGTCTTTAGATTCATCACAGTCTTTGGATAGCTAGGATTATTTTCCCTATGTGAATAACAGACTTTGCATTTTATTTGACATTTTACTGCCCTTGACCTTTCCTCTGGATCCCTCACCAAACTCATAGTTCAAATGAAAACATAAATAAACAACTTCTTTTTTACACAGAACTTGTGGTTTTATGTTCATCTTAAATTCTTCATTGGTTTTCACTCTTCAGTAGAAGGCCAGCCTAAAAGCAACCTCCTGTATCTTTCCAATGGTGCTCCTTCTGGGGTTTATTCTAATCAATGCCCTACACCTGTGGTAGGTTTCCTGCTCTCAGCTGTACTCAATTTTCTCTCACTAATGAATGTTTGTGTGTTCAACACAGAGCAGTCTCTCAGTGCATTCACTGAGCCTCTGCCCTTCCTATGTTCAAAAAGTCAGAAGATTCAGATCAGCTGTGCACTAGCTGATCAATAGCTTACATTTTAGGCACTGCTCACTGCATGTGTGGTCAATTCTGAAATGGAATTTTGGGTGGCAGGCCTGCCGTTTATATTCATGCTTCCAACTCAGGCCTCCTGTGACCTGATGTATCATGTAAGTGTTACATGGTAGAGCAAGTAGAACTTTCTGTTCCAAGTTACTTTCTTGATTGAAGCAGGGTTTACACAGTATAACTGAAGAGAGTTCCTCCTGGAATTCTGCAAGGAATAAAATATCAAAAATACAAAGATTAAATTACCAATTCTGACTTTTTGACTCCAGAGTTAGGAAGATCGTTATGATTCTGCTAAAACTGTTCTCTCTCAAGCCACCATTCTGTAAAAGTATCTGTGTGGTGGAGTACAGGTGACATTCTAGATTCATAGCAGAGTTTGAAAAGTTTATTTTTAGTACACAAATCAGCTTCTGAGGGCTGAAGAACTCCTATAGGAATTAGTCTAAGGCAGAACTAGGAAAACACAAATGTACTCACCTTTAGTAGACATGAAATAACATTGTATGGGAATGAAGAACACTGTTTCACTTATGTTTGTCTTAGATTTGACCACTGCTATAACCAAATGCCAGGGAGTGGAACATTATTTTCTGTCAGCAGCATCTGTCTTCTTGGCAAACTCCTCAGACAATTGTATTGGCAGCTTTGGAGTAGCCTCTAGGTCTGTCATGTAGCTACCCTTGTCCTTGCAACACTGTTTTATAGTGATTCAATTTGTTTCTGAATAATGCCCACAATTTTTATGCGATTAAGCTCCAACGCAAACCACTTATGAGATCACTAAGCCAATCTTTTTATGGCAATATGCAGTACTTATTAACTATTGACATTACCCCTACCAAGCATTTATTATAATAAAGAAGAATTGCAACACAAATTATTCCTTTGCTAGCCTGGAAATATTTCAGCCTTTACATTGATACAGTGCTTTGTGGATATTCTTAGTTTCTACTTAAAGTTACACAGATATTTTTCAGGTTGTTGCACTCAAGTTTAACCCATAATGGTCTTATTTCTTACCAGTTAATCTATGCAATTAAAATTCCATGCAACATGCTTGATGTTATGTCTAACCAGATGACTCTGTGTAACTGGTTACATAATAATTTGCTTTTATATTCAGCATCAACCTATTTTTGAAGATTAATTGTTGAAAAGTTGCTTGAAAAAGCTTTGCAGCCCTGATTAAAAACTGTATCCTTACTTGTGATAAATATGTAGATCTCAATTTTGTATTAATTTGAGAATGTGTCATTTAAATATTAAAACCATTTATAAGTTATTTCCTTATGTTCACATATAGCAATATATTGTATAGTAAAACATAGATTTGTTGAAGATCTAGTGTCTTACACAAAGATTTCTTCAAAGTTCTTTTCAGCTTCTGTGATTCTGTGATTTCTTGACAATCAGGATTAGAGTTTTAGAAGAGCAGAGGCTTAAAATAACAAAACCCCCTACCTTCTACTGCTCTCGATAGGTTGATTTGAAACTCTTCTTGTTCTCTTAGTAAATAAATTCCCAATCAAAAGAACATTTTCTGTGGAATGCTGCCAGGTACTTTAAAAAATATTTCTCAATGTGAATGTAGGAAGGAACCCTTTGGTAGGCTTCAAATAATCCAACATTTTATCGAAATTCTTACTGTTGTCATAGAGAATTAGGTACTTTAATTATTTTGGAAATTCTATCAAACAGCTATTGCATAGCTATATACCTAAACACTTGTAAAATACTTATTCAGATTTTAAAGATGTTTGAATTTAAAATTTTTAAGTATTAAATAAATCCATAATTGTTAAAATGTGACACATTCATAAATCAAATTTTCTCAACATCAGATGTGCTGATGAAGTTACATCTTGTTGAAATGCAGGCCAGTATCTTCCATATATTAAAACATTTTTTAAAATTAAAGAATACTGTTTTTTCTGGTGTTAATGTCATTTGAATTAAGGCTTTTAGAAATAATAGTTATGCATCATGTGTAAAAAGTAATTAAGGAATTTAAAAAATTGTATTCTGTATAAAAAGAATAAGGATAGCAACAATATAAGACATAGCATAATGTTTTAGTTGTAATGTTAATAAAGATATATTTATGCTAATTGATTGAAGGGTATGTAGGAGAAAAATTAAGGACGTCAGCATAAAAATGTGTAAAATGTTTAAATTATTTTTTATTACATTATTGAAGTAATTACGTAAAATCAAAATAAGATTACTCTATCGAGTAATATGATAAAGCACACCAAACATATAATGGAGAATGTATCCTGTGAGTAATACAAACATTTAGGTGAAGCAGATGTTCTCTGGGGATAGGCACATGTGGAGATGTCATCGCTTCCACAAGTTAAGATGCATGATATTAGATATCATGTTTCTCTCTTGCTAAGGTGGTGACTTTATGATAATAAAGGGTAATATCTTTGAGGTATTTAATTTGTTACAATATGCAGCTGATTTCCATAATAAAACATTTTTATTTTTAGTGGAAATATCCAATATTTAATATGTGATTGAAGGAATTAGAAAAAAACTGAGTCTTAACTACCAAAATCTATTGGTCACCAGTGGCCTGCAGACCATATTTAAGGACATGCAAATTTAGGTATATCAAATTCTGTCTCTCAGAACAAAATTTAAAATTTGCCTTTTGTAATGGATCAGTAGTTGTAAATCAATACATTCTTCATTAAATCCATTGCTATATTTATTTGTGCTAGCAAAACTTTACCCTGAAGTATTTCAAAATCAACTAGTTAATGTCTGGATCCAATGTCAATGTGTTATTAAGTGTTGAGTGCTGACTTTGATCTCGCTTGAGTATTGTTATATCTGTATCCTACTGCAGCTTTTTTTTTTTTTTCCCAATCCTCACTCCATCCTATAAGAGCGACTTGTACTGCTTGATTGCTGTGGCAACAGAGGAACACTAAGATGGGTGCTCTCTGAAGATAAGTCTCTGATGTTTTTCTCACCCATACCCTTGTCTTCCTCCCCCACAGTGCATCCCAGGCTGCTAGGCAGGAGAGCATTTTTCACCTCATGGGACTTCTGTGGCAGAAAAAAATCACTGAAAATATTCAAGGCCCTGAAAACATTTTAGATTATAGTGGCATTTTCTTACCTGCCATACCTCCTGTAATATTCAGATATGGCAACAAAATCCAGTATGACTTAGCTGGAGTCCCAAACAGGTGTATGAGAATTTCACACATGCTTGCTGTTTGTTACTTGGTTAGGCTGCCTTTTAGATATTTCGGATCAATCTGCAAACATTGCAAAAAGACAGAAAAACAAATGCATTGTTTCCAAAATGTGCAGCAAGAAAGCAGTGAGTATTAGTTGGTTAGAAAGAAATTATAATCTCCACCCAGCCCCCTCCCCCCCTCCAAAATGATTGATGTCTGCAAGGTAACCTTGTGCTTGACCCACTTATCAACTTCTGTCTGGATCTAGAATTTCTGTCACAAACCAGAACAGTTTTCAGCAGTGAGAGATCTGGTTATTACTGTTTTTAAAGTGACACTTATGTTGCATAAAGCAAAAGGCTGACAGCTTGTAACACTGTTTGAAAACAATCCTTGCAGATGGCATCTCTTGCAAATTGCTATTGTATCAGTATGTAATACTCTTAAAGTTTTCTACACTGTTAAAATTATTGAATAATTTTGCTATGATTAATCAAACTGATCAAATAAAAGTACAGTTAAAGGTTTGGACTCCATATCAAGGAGTGAAAACTGAACAAAAATTAATTCACAGAAATGTGTCTAAGTAGAGAACAAAACAAGCTTCATATAATATGGGGGAAGGGAAAGAGACAGGGGGAGAGAAAGAAAAAAACAGAAAATCTCCCTCAAACATTCCATAGTTTCACAAAGATATATTGGTACCAGAAAACAAACAATAATCAATGAATTTGTCTTTCAAGTGACTAGGAATATATCCTTTCCGATTCCTCTTTGTTTGTTAATGTGAAGAAAAAAGATCCTGCTACATGTTTTAACTAGGAAAAATACTTTTCGTTGTTGTTGGTAGAGTACTTTTTGAGAAAAAAATTTTTCTGCTTCCGGTTCATCATTTGTGGTTTTGACTTCAGATTTGATTTGCTAAAGAAGATTTGTGTATGTTGCATATGATTTTGCTATAGCTTGTTCATATGCTTGATAAAAAACTGAAGAATTACATAGATACTTACAAGCATGTAAATGAAACAGAGGAAAGACTATATAGAATTCAAATGTGGGGATAAGAAACCAGCCATACTCCCAGTAATCACATTAGCAACAGCTTGAATTGAGAAAGTGTTTTATGTAAAGGGTATAAAGGACCACCTTTGTAATGCACTCACTAAGAAGAAACAAAACGAAAGGACTGTAGAGAATTGTCATGGCACGCATGAGGTCAGACTGTTCTCCCAAACAGGGATTTAATACCTCTTTTTGCTCATTCACTCAGAAGCACCAAATACAATTCGCTCTTCAGTCAGACATCCTTTTACTTACATAAGTATTTTCCTTTGATTTTGTAGACTATCACAATTAGTATTTCTGGTCTTTGAAATGGATACTGGCTAATTAGTCCTTGCTTTTTTCATTTCATTTATGTAATTTATTTACTTCCCCGAAAAAAAGTAACTATCCTAAGCATTTAAATACAAAGTTTTTGAAAGTGAATGTCCAAAGAAAAAGAAACTGTAATCATTCCTATTATTATTCTCACTTCTGTTCCCACATCCGAGGTCCCAGGCCACAAAAGTATTTGAATACATGCTTCAGTATTTTCCTTTATCATAACCCAGCCCAGAAATGAAAGCACTCTATTATTTGACTGAGACTTCCATTCAAATATTGCTCCATAGGATTCAAAATCCAAATTAAGATTTGCATTTTTTACTTCAGTGGGTAAATGTCATGTTTTAACCCCAGTCAGAAACTAAGTACCACACAGCCACTCACACACTCCCCCTGTGTCGAGATGGGGGAAAAGATTAGGAAGAGTGAGAAAACTTGTGGATTAAGATAAAGACAGTATAATAGGTAAAAAAACCAACAACCACTCACACAAGCAAAGCAAAAGAAGGAATTCATTCACCACTTCCCATCCGCAAGCAGGTGTTCAGCCATCTCCAGAAAAGCAAGGCTCCATCACATGTAACAGTTACTTAGGAAGACAAAAGCCATCATTCTGAAGGAGTGGGATATAGTAGAAAAGAAGGGAGGTAACTTTATTGGCAGATTCAGAGATGTCAAGTGCCTGATGCAGATGTCAGAATGTGTTGCAAGTTTTCACCCAGAGTAAAACACATAAACTATTTGTGATTTAAGCTGGCCTACCTGACTTTGCATTGGAACCCATTGCAGGAAAAATCTTATATATTTTAATGAACTCATGTGGGAAGAAGCTGAAAGTCAAATCCAGTGACTGTGTTTCCTTATTTAGGTACAATAATGTCAAACTAAAGTGCAGAGCTCAAGTGGTGTCTTATATTCAAAGATAAGTACCTTAGAATATCTGGTTCTTCACTCCTCTGAAATGATTGTTTCAAACTTTAATTAGAATCCAAGGCTGCATGAGGAGGAATGTTGCCAGCAGGTCAAGGGACATGATCTTTCCTCTCTACTCAGCTGTGGTAAGGTCAAACATGGAGCACTGTATTAAGTTCTGGGCTCCCCACTAGAAGACAGCCATGGACATACTGGAGAGAGCTCAACAAAGGGCCACTAAGATGATGAAGGGACTGAAGCATCTCTCCTATGAGGAAAGGCTGAGAGATCTGGGACTGTCCAGCTTGGAGAAAAGAAGGGTCAGGGAAGATCACATCAATGTATATAAATACATGAAAGGAGGGTGCAAATAGGATGGAGTCAGGCTTTTTTCAGTGGTGCCCAGTGACAGGACCAGAGGCAATGGACACAAACTGAAACACAGGAGGTGCTGCCTGAACATCAGGAGACAGTGTTTTACTGTGAGGGTGACTGATAACTGTACAGATTGCCCAGAGAGACTGTGGAATCTCCCTCCTTGGAGATATTCAGAAGCCATCTGGACATGGTCCTGAGTAGGATGTAGGTAGCCCTTCTTGATCAGTGGGGTTGGACCAGATGACCTCCAGAGGTCCCTTTCCAACCTCAACCATTCTGTGATCCTGTGACACAAGAACAAAATCTGTGTCTTTGCTGTATCCAACAAAAACTAGATCTGCTTTAAAACTCAGCATTAACCTACGAAACTGACTGCAGGCTCTTTCATTCTGTTTGCACTCTTTCTCATCAAGCCCCTCATTGTCTGCATGCATATCTGATATATACTTCAGTCTTAACTGTTAAAGCACTGCAATTTTGTCAGCATCAGGACTTTTCATCTTTTAACCACAAAAGGTGAAAAACTCTTTTTCCAAGTTTGACAAACCAGTTTCACAATTTATTGAAGTACCTCTCCTATAAGGACAGGCTGACAGAGTTGGGGTTGTTTAGTGCAGAGAACAGAAGGTTCTGGAGACACCTTATAGCGGCCTTCTAGAAATTAAAAGGGGGCTACAGGAAAAATGGGGAGGGATTTTTTATCAGAGAGTGTAGTGGTAGGATGAGGGGTAACAATTTTAAACTGAAAGAGGTTAGATTTAGATTAGACATAAAGAAGAAATTCTTTACTGTGAAGGTGGTGAGACACTGGCACAGGTTTCCCGGAGAAGCTGTGTATGTCCCCTCCCTGGCAGTGTTCAAGGCCAGGTTGGACGGGGCTTTGAGCAACGTGGTCTAGTGGAAGGTGTCCTTGCCCATGGCAGGGGACGTGGAACTAGATGATCTTAATGTCCCTTCCAGCCCAAACCATTCTATTATTCTATAAGACATTGAATAATGAAATTTCTACAAACAAGGAAATACATACAATCAACTTGAGAAGATTTAAGATTTCATGAAGATTTAATTTTTAAGATTAAAGAAGTAATGGTAAGAAAACTGAGATTCATTATAATAATACTCTTCTTCCTTCCTCAACCAAATCAAAATTGAAGAAACAGTAAAATCTCACAGACAGTACTGACTTCAGTTTGGCATGGCTGAAATCAGTTTAACTCAATTCCTTAACAGGATAACTTAAGGAAATCAAAAGAAATATATGAGACCAGTGAAAGGCACCTGGCACCAAGATATATCAGAATCAGCTCTTATTACCAGAACCTGAATGGTACAAATTGGGTTGATTGTTAATTCCATATCAGCTGTGCACAGAATATGACCACCACCACCAGAAAAAAAGATTTTAGTTTTTATTTTGGAGAGATCCAAATCAATATGTGATATGTATCCTGGATGCTGATAATTTATTTTTAAAAGTATGTTTGACATTTGAGGTTTTTGAAGCAAAGAAAACAGAAATTAAGGATCTGTTTCATATTATCTCTTTGCTGAGTAACTGAGACAGTTATTCTGTATTCTCTGTAGACTATGCCACACAAAGCCCTCTTCCGTGAAATCCATAGGTTACCTTTTCAAGATGTTTAATAGTTTCATCTGTGAACAGCTGTTCTGCTGTTTCTCCAAACTAGATTTCTAAAGGCAGTCATTTGTCTAATTTATCATTTACAGTTTTGCATATGCTTGTTCACTAGTTTGCTGGATTTTGTCCCTTAACATATTTTACCTTCTACATTTTCACCTTTATAATAAAACTTACGCAGTCAACACACTGTTGTCAGGCTTTTAGGGACTTTTATTGGTCGTTGTAAAAAAATATGCATTTAACATGTAATCTTTTTTGTTAGCCTTCACTTTTCTGTTATGGGTAAAGAAAATAAACAATTTATCTCTAATTTATATATCTAAGTTAAGACAGGGCTTTAGAGCTTGAATTTGTGATCCCTTAAACAATTCCAATATTGGATTAAGATCCTAAACTATTTTGCATGAAACAAATCACCCTAATACTTCTTTTAAAAAAATAGAGTCCGGGAAATTGAATGAGAATCACCCATATTTACAACTGAATTTGTTAGATTTCTGATTTTTTTTTTATAAAATAGAATACTTTTTCAGCTGNCTTCTTTTAAAAAAATAGAGTCCGGGAAATAGAATGAGAATCACCCATATTTACAACTGAATTTGTTAGATTTCTGATTTTTTTTTATAAAATAGAATACTTTTTCAGCTGAATCTTATGGAAAATTTAGCATAAATTTATTTCTGTTCCAAATAACAAGGTTTTCTTCATCACAAAAACACAGATTGTAGTGTAAAAATTTGACAACTTGGAAACTAGTATGAAACAGATATGAACAAAATGTTTTAAGTTCCTTACCTTTCCCCACCACAATATATACTAATGGAAGGGTAATTCAACAGTGTAAAGAAGTGATATTTACAAAAAGAACAGTTGTGGTGAAAAAGACCTCTAATTTTACATACCAGTTTGAACAACAAATTATTTTAACCAGCCTCATTAAAAAAATTCTCTAACACTAGAAAAAATACCAAGTGAGAGATACGTTAATTGCTTTCAACTTGCTGATGGTTAAGTTTATACTGTCAGTAATACTGAATAGCCCAGATGAAATAGAGGTGCTCTGCATTAAAAAAAAACAAACAAAAAAAAAAAAAAACAAGAAAATAAAAACATGAAAAAAAATGCCTAAAAAAAATCTATATATACTGTTAATGCAAAACTGATGCTAATTTCAAAACACAAACAATGATTATGCTGAATTTTGATACTGTGCAGAAACAAAAATTTAATTTATGCAGGGCATCATCTAAATGGTAGCAAATGTTAAACCAGAGGAAACTAATCCCCTACAGTATCTTAGAGAAACTTTTTTTTTTTTTAACTCTGCATCTTTATTCTCTGTATGACTTTATCAGAGTCATTAAAACATAATTTTGAGGTGTGCTCTGCATACTACCTGTATGCATACTACCTGTATGCATACTACCTCTGCATACCACCTGTATACCAAAATAAATTAAAAAAAGATACTTTTATCTTTCATTTTGTGTTAAGCATATATATTGATCCTGGGATCATTGCAAGGAAATGTGACTAATGATTTGTTTGGGGGTTTTTTTTGTTTGTTTGTTTGGTTTTTTTTCCCAATACTCTTTTGTGAGCTGTAGGAGTGAGACATTTCATTGGTTATATGTCATCTCCTTGGAACACCTTTGTTGTGAAGATATTTCAGCTTGATTTAGCTTTTAAATCCAGGATGAAAGCTTAGTTTCTTGATGTATCTGTAGCTGTTCATTAGATTGATGTCAGAGATGTTATTTCCAGGTGTATTTCTCTGGTTTGATTAGTTTTATTATGCTATGATGCTTTGCCCAAGAGGTGCAGTAAAAAAGCTGATGGTATACAACAGTATTTGGGCCAAAGTAGAGGAAAAGCAGAATGTTCTATATTTTCTATATTCTACAGAATGTTCTATATTTTTGAGCACTCAGTCCTAGAAATGCACGTAAAAACTACATGCCTATTGACCAAATGTTATATACAGATATTTGAACAACAACAAAAAAAAAGTCTTTCTGCTCTTAATACTTTCCTAATTAGTTTCAGTCCCAAGGCAAGTAATTAATTATATCCTTTGCAAATGAACTTTTTCCCTTCTAAATTCTTTCAGGCCCTTCCTTTCCCCAGTCTTTAGGCTTTAAATGCTCAGTTTCAAATTTTAAATCACTTATAAATATTACAAATAGAAACTGGCCTTATATTTTTTAATTATGTTAATTTTCATAGTTTCAAAAGAAACAAAATTTTTTCTTTTCAGTTTTCCTTCAAAGTCTTCATTCTGTCTAGGGAAATAAATATAAATATCTGTCTCATGAAAAAGCAAACTACAGAAAAGTTTGAAGTTGAAAGCAAAAAAGAAAAAAGTTTATTCCTAGGGAATTTGTGTGTGTGTGTGTCTGTAAGTTTCAGGTTAGTAAATAATAGCATAAAAAATGTATCAGGCTTTGATACAAATTCCTTTCCAGTCATTTTCAGGTTTTTTCATACCTCAGACACACATGAACTTTAGAGAAAACCAGATAAATTAAATTAAGTCCTCTATGTGTATCTGCATGCAATCTCTCTTTTCATCATTTACTATTACTGTTTCCAAAATGTCACTATTTGGAAGCCTGTAGTGAGATGTAATAACTGGTATATAACAGTCAGTTTCAACAGTCATATCACTGCTTTATGCATAACTCTTATAAGACCAAGGTTAGTAGTAACTATAAAATAAGCTATAAGTAAAGACTGCAGCAACTATGCTATAGAGTCCAGGATTGGCAAACCAGTTTTGAACTAGTTTGTGGCTTGACAAAGGGCTGCAACATTTTTATGAATAAGAAAAAAAATACAAAGGATGAAGACTTAACCATTAAGTTCTATAACTAATGATGTCATGCTCTGTGCTTTGTACAGGAAGCTTTTTTGATGTTTACAAGTTCAAAGAGTACTTCTAATTAAAATGAAATAATAAAAGAACAATTAGGCTAGGAACTTTTGTTTTACAGTTCAGGTGAAATGGCTAGTATGCGTACTAATGGACTAATTTGGACTGTCTATAGTAATGAAATGAGGAGATAAATAATGTAGAACTTTTCAGTTTAGACATGGAAAATCCCATGAGCCTTTGTGTTTGATTTCCAGCACTTCTTAGTTTGTTTGCAGGAGCAGAACCATGAAATATCAGGGTTATCCAATCTCTAACCTATTCTGAAAGCAAGAAGGAAAGAATGATTTCACCCTGCCTGCTTTCTCTCCTGCTTTTTTTTTTTTTTTTTTTTTTTTTACTATAAGCAAAACAATTCTAATTGAGGACTCAATATTAAGTCCTACCTTGCAAAACTTTTGGTACCACATTAATAGTGGATATTCTTTCTCCAGTTACCTTCATGCAGTTATTAAACTCTGTCCCAATGAAGAATAACATTAATTGAGTGTGTGCATGTATGTATGTGTCTATATACATGACTATTAAAATACTGTTTGGCATGACTGGACTTTATGACCTTCTTAGTGTTGTATATATGCAAAGTAAAAACTTATTCTTGCACCAAAGTGTTTACAAGTTCTATTTAATAAATAAATGAAACAAAAGACAATATGATGGACTAAAAATAAGTCTATGATGCCTTCAGAGAATCATTTGTTTCCAGAGATAAATATTTGATACTTCTGATAAATGGGTAACTCACTTTGCCAACAACATCATCACAGAGAGCTTTATTTCTTCTTACATCTTATAGTTATATTCTTCACAGACTGGTTATATGTTTAAGATTTATTATTTATTCATATTGACTGTGTGAAAATAACTCAGCATTTATAAATTACAGGCAAAGATATTCAAATCAGAATCAAGATTTTTCAAACATTGATGAAAATATTTTTTTCCTCACTTCTACCTGAAAGTGGTTGAACGTGAAGAGTATTTAGTTTTTAGTCTCTTTTACGGATGAAACCACACAAATGTATTGTCTTTGAATTCCTCTTAAAAAATAAAATAGTTAAACTAGTTAACTAGAAACTCTGTGGGAAATTCCTGACATTTTACTTGAAGATCTCAAATACAGAAAAAAAGTTTTTATCATAGAATCTCCCCATAAATTATATTTCCCACTGATTTTAACTCAGACTTCACTGCTGCTCTTAAGAGAACTCTATTATATTTAAACAGAATGGACCAGAACATGCATTACGAGAAAAAAAAAAAATCCTGTTTTGTTTTCCTTAATTTGATATTGTTATATAATATGTAATATAATTAATGTATTATTTTAATGGGTTTATGTGTTTTAGTTTTGTTTCTGGAGTACATGTTTGTACTAAGTATGGGTTCATTTCAGCATGTCAGTGAGCACATTGGTATAGCAAAAAACTCAAGTTTGTGTTTATAGACATGTGAATGATTAGTCCCATTGAACTATTGAACTTGTAGGAGTTAGAAATGTTCAGAACGGAAAAACATTCAATTTATATTACCAGAATCTTATTGCGTTTAAATGTAGCTGAACATGTGAAATATATGACTTCTCATTAAAATTTTTAGGAATCAAGAATTTAATTACCACTAAAGATAGATAAAACTTTAAAAGCTGATACCATTGTTCAACTCTCCAGCTTTTTGACCATTAAGAATTAATTCTTGAATATTTTCTGTTTATTAGTCATCTCTCAGTCTGTTTTTCTACACACCTGTATGTTGTGAAGCTCTGTTCTCAGAGTATTTGATTTCCATTCCTATACAGTGGACCTGACTTCATATATATATACACACACACTTATATATATATTCTTACTAAAAAGTGTAAGGAAAGTCAGATGTCTCTATTCCCTTTGAAATCCTTTAGTAACTATCGCAAGTATATTTAGGATCTGAAATTTGACTGTTAAGGAGTCATGATGGTACCTTAAATTACAGTCATAGAAAACATATCTTTAAGAATTTGATGAAGCTTTCCAGAAAGTGCTTCATGTGGTAAAAATAATGTTTAGCTTCTTACTTATTTTTATCTTGTCACTATAAAAATAATGCTCAAAAGATTAGGAAAAAAAAAAAAAAGGAATGAAAGTCAGACTACTGTGGGTAGTAGCCTTGGACTTCCTATCTGTTGTCTGGTTCAGAAATTTCATATTTGTCAAAACAGGAATGTCAAATCTCATTAGCTGTTTAATAGAAGTCTCACCAGTTGAACACAGTTGAGAGGTCTTCATCTTAATGTCATATGTGGTACAATGACTTCAAGCCCTCTAGGTACAAAGGAAGATTGGATTCTGGGCTAATCGAAATCTCAGTCTTCATGAGTACCTAACACATACTTCTTCAAAGTAATCTCACTTCTTCAACAAATTCACTATTAAAATAGTAATTAAACTGAACTAAAGGTGATGTCTTTGTATTTAGTAGATGTGGTTCTTCCATTAATATTCAAAATAACCTTTTGAATTCATAGATGTTCCTCACCAAGAAAACTCAAAGCTTGACTACATACTCTCTGATATAACTCTGCTTGTTCTTTTCATTCCTGTTTTCTACTTTAATTTGCTTGTGTTTAATTTGATGCATCCTGATCTTTGGGTTTTGGTGGTTTTGATTTGATTTTTTTTGTTTGGTTGTTTTGGTTTGTTTTAAGATAGAGAACCCCTCCTAACTTTGCCATGCAATCTGTGGTTGTAGACCCTAAGCAGATTGCTTTCCTTCTCCAGGCCTCAGATTTCCAGTTAATTTAATTTTCTTCTCATGTGAAAACCATTCCATACTTCTGACCATCTTTTTGAGGACAAGAACAAGAGCTACAAAGTTTAAAATAAGTCCACCAAATGCCTGGTGGATTGATGCAGTGTCATAATGATATTTTCTATTTTATTCTCTATCATTTTCCCAAGAGTTCCTAATATTTGATTCAAAAATTAGAAAGTATAAAACATTGAACTGCAGGTGGATCTGATCCGAACCCAAGAAAGATCTCTAAATGGAATTTCCCATGTTGTAACAATGACTGTAAACTAAAATTCCAAAGAATATAAAAGAGAACATTGCTAATATACAAAAGAAAAATTGGAAGTGATTGAATCCCCACCAGTGACAAAGACTGATGTCAGGTAATATGATGCACCTGATAAGCATTAGTGGGAATGTAGAAAGAATGTAAAGAAGATGAAAGTCATGGACATTACTGAGCCAAAAAAATGAAGATGAAGGTCAAGAAATATGATGAAAAATTCTTCCCACATCTTCCTCCACCATTGAATAATACTTTCTGTTTTAATTTGAATGTACTTATTATGTCAAAAACAAACAAACAAACAAACAAACCACAATATAATTTAGAGATATCATTTGAACTATTAAGATATTCTATACACTTTGAAATGAATGCATATAAAATGAGACTAATCCATGGGAATATGGAATTACATGTACAAATCCAGGAGATTCCATCCTTGTGTAGAAGAGCTATGGTTGTGAAGGACTGGTCCACTAGTTATAATCAAAGGATGTTTCAAAAAACAGTATTCAAAATTACTAATTATTTTTCATTCATGGAATATCATTAGTCATATTATTCAGGTTTCTTTTAACCTGAATAATATAACTGATTCTTTTAACAGGAGATTAGGACTAAATCAAACAGGAGACTAGGACTAAATCAAACAAGTTCTTGTAGTATAAATCCATTGCATTGTCTTGAGTTCCAAATACATTAATAAACTTTTTTTGATTTTGTTCTAAAGACTCATGTATAACACATAAAGGGTAATAAACTCAATTGATCAGTCAATCAGTTTTGACTTGTGTCCCTATCTAATTTAGTTAGGTCTAAATAAGGCGATAAAAACAAAAGCAGTTATGATTCAAGCAATGGAACAAAATATGAAATTTGTAACAGTAAGAGAGAAAATCCCTTCTTACTTTTAGCCATAATTGCAGCAGCAAAAATGTAGTCCCTTTGTGTTTTCACTGAAGCGTGAAGATATAGATTGCCTGGACATTAATTAAGTTTGTGGTGATTCTGTGGTCAAACAAAGGAAGGGAGATGCAAGGAAAGAAGTTGAACATTACATCTGATCTTCAGTACCTAACTTACATGTGGGAAACATCTCATGCTAAAATAGCACCCACACTCCAACTCTAGTTCATATACAGATGTGAACCTAAGGTGTTCTATTGATTTAATATTTGAGACCACACTCTGAGTTAGAAAAGCAAAGTTTCTTCATGAAGTAACTTCCTTGTACTTTTCTTTGGGATGTTTAGATTACTCTTTAGACGAGAAAAACAGTTTTTATGAAAAGAGGTTTATGTCATCTGAGTAGCCAATATACCTTAAAATTGCACAATGAAATAATGCTCTGAAAAGACCCTTACTGGAAGTAAGAACAGGAAGTGGGAAGCGGGAAAGAGAGTGAAGAAAGTGAACCATATCACTGTAACTAACTTCTGTGAAATCAAGGTTGTTGGGTATTTCTTTTTTTTTTTTTCCCCCTTTATAATCATATTTACGCAAAACTTGGCACTGAAGATTTCAGACCCAGGATTAAAGGTGGATTTACTTAACTCTTTTAGCTTGAGATCAGAAATTGCTGTCCTTCAGTATTTACACACAGCTTTCATGCTCTTTAACCTGTTTTGTTAAGAAAATACAATTATTCTGAAAAGACAGTACATGCTTGAAATACCTTCCAGATTGCCAACAGGATCTAACCATCACTTTGCATATGCACTGATTGCATACATAGAGTACTGTTATACTCCGGCAAATAATATCAATCCTATAAAGTTGATGTTTTAACATAAAAAAAGAATACTTTTCCTCTTGAGATAAAATGTCATCCAAAACCATCTGTACTGCCTGTAAATTTAGTCATAAACCCTTGTTGTATTTATCAGAGATATGTTTTTCAAAATAGCTAAGTTTCATCTCAGATTCAGCCACACACTAATTTCCTTGCATCTTTCTTGCTGAGAAGTCTGATATAACAGCCTCTCACAGAAAGGCTTTGTCATTTGCTCAGAACAAAACAGGCTCATGTCCTTGCATGGATTAGTTTCCTTAGTAGGACTAGAACTTAGAAACATTAAATACAGTAATTAAAAAAAAATTAAAAATCTCATCATATAACAAAGTATTAAAAGGCCTGTGGTAGGTAACATGACAAAGTTCAAAATTAAATTAATATTAAAACTAATGAAACTCTGAGGATAAAGTGATCATGTAGGTAGAAAAAAATCAAGTAATGGACACATGAGAATGGAAAGAACATGGCAACTTTACTGTCTGTTCTTTTTTTCAGTATCTGTTCAAGGTGCTACATGAGATTAGTACAGCCTGGATGACTAATAATATATATGGATTGACTGTCATTTAGAGCATTGGTCATATATCACAAATTCCGTTCATCATTTTGATATAACCGAGGTACTGAGACCTCAGGAGAAACTGATACCTCATTGTAGTAGAATCTATGAAGATTAACAGTAAAAACCACTTTTTTTCTCCAAATATTTTACAAGATAATAAAGGAAGTGTACTTCTTACTCCTCTATTACATTTCAGACAAAAAAATCATGATTTGAAGACCAAAGTTAGGAAACTCATAACAAAAATCTAGAATTCATACTAGATTTCTTACTCATAGAATGTTACTAATATTTTGCACTTAAGTATGTTTCATTTACCGCCAAAGATGGAACACCTTCAATAGAATGGAGAAATGCCCTAAGATGGTGTCCTCAGGCATGTCAGTTTAAAACTTCTATCTTACATTCATTGATATTTTTGAATTTAATCTAACATTCTTATTTTAGTTAAGCCAAAAGAAATTTTCTACATATTTCGCTGGAACAATTGCTTCTTATTGAAACTGATATTGTGGTGGGTTAACATACACAACACCCTGAACTTTTGCCCCAGAAGTCCAGAACTTGGACTTGGACAACATCAAATGCAGAATCACAGAATGATTGAAGTTGGAAGGCACCTTTGGAGATTCTTTTGTCCAAAACTCTTCTCACAGCAGTGTCACCTAGAGAAGGATGCCAAGGGCTGTGTACAGCCATGTTTTGAATATCTCCAAGGATGGAGATTCTACAGTCCCTCTGGGCAACCCGTTCCAATATTTTACCACCCTCATAATAAATACATTTAAATAGAATATTAATTTGTAACCATTGCCTCCTCTCCTCTACTGGACAGAAATGAGATGAGTCTGGTTCTGTCTTCTTTGCTCCTCCTATCAGGTAATTATCCACATTAATAAAACCACCCTGAGCCCTCTCTTCACCAGGCTCACCTCTCTCAGCCTCTCCTTGTATGACATGTACTCCAATCCTTTAACATGCTCTATCCTTCATTGAACTTGCTCCAGTATGTCCTTGTCTCTCTTGTTGGAAGAAGATCAGCGTTGGACACAACTCCAGGGTCATGGTTTAACCCCAGTCAGCAACTAAGCACCAGACAACTGCTCTCTCACTTCCCCCTGTCCCAATCCAATATCAGGGCGGGTTCTTGTATGATCCCAGGAGTGAACGTAAGACACAAATAGGTCCGATGCCGTACAAGCTTTTAAACTTTATTCCTGTAACAAGGGGTAATAGTTATCACAGAATCAGAATCACAGAATCATCTAGGTTGGAAAGGACCTTGAAGATCATCCAGTCCAACCGTAAACCTAGCACTGACAGATCCCAACTACACCATATCCCTAAGCGCTATGTCAACCCAACTCTTGAACACCTCCAGGGATGGGGACTCCACCACTGCCCTGGGCAGGTCATTCCAAAGCCTAAAAACCTGTTCTGTAAAGAAATGTTTCCTAATATCCAGTCTAAACCTTCCCTGGCACAACTTGAGGCCGTTACATCTTGTCCTATCTCTTATTACTTGATTAAAGAGACTCATCCCCAGCTCTCTGAAACCTCCTTTCAGGTAGTTGTAGAGGGCCATGAGGTCTCCCCTCAGCCTCCTCTTCTCCAGACTAAACAACCCCAGTTCCCTCACCCCTCCTCATATGACATATGCTCCAGACCCTGCACCAGCTTTGTTGCCCTTC
>ML998048.1:5067459-5122235 GCA_010365825.1 Otus sunia | reverse complement strand
AAACCAAACCAAACCAAACTAAACCAAACCAAACCAAACCAAACCAAACCAAACCAAACCAAACCCAGTCAATCAGGTCAAAATATAATGAAGGAAACAAACAGATACATTCACACATATTAGAGGACATAATGATCCAAAAACTTTTACATTAGAAAACCAGGTTACTGACTTTATGAAATTAGATTATGCAGTAACACCTGGATGTTAAAATTAAATGGGAAAGAAGGAAGATAATTCTGATTAAGCAAGTAAAACAAAATACAAAGCAACAAATGACACAAAAGAAAAATCCAGAAAAACTACACCATTATTTTTGTGTAGATCACGCACACAGAAGCATGACAGCACTTTGCTAGACACAGGAGAAAAAAGGTAAGACTAATGATCATACGAGTCATGAAAAGTGATCTACAAGAAATCTATAGAGGAAAACAGTAGTTTCTCCTCTGTAGGATCAATAAACATGCAGTTAAGGGAGCAAAGAGAAAGCAAATTAACCATAATAACTTTTTTTCTCATCTCATATCTTTCAATGTAAATAAGAAGTTTGGATCCATATGAAAATACTGTAAGAGATCAGAATTTGACACAAGAGGTGGGCAAAGTGCAGAACAAGCAGTGAAGAATATTGCACAAAAAATCAAGAACTGTTAAAAAAATAATGAATTATTCATGAGCAACATCACACAGCATAATAAAAGTTACTATTTCTTTCTTTATTTCTTTCTTTGCCTTATTACTGTACATGATTTGAACTTTTTGAGAGCCAGACTCCAAATTAGGCAGCTGTTCAAAACATGTGGAGAGAGAAGTGATTGTAATGGGAATCTCATGAAAGCTCTCAGTGCTCCTTTCTCCCCAATGAACACTTCGTTGCAGAGAAAAACACATTATCACCTCGTATGAGTGGCAAACTGGAAGGTACATATCAACTATTTCACTGTCCTGGCAAATTGAAAAATCTTGAAAAGACATGAAGAAAATTTCTTATTACATTATAGGATATGTGTTGATGGTTGAGTTTATGCATATTCTTTGCATCTATATGCAGAAATGCTTCAGATGCTTAAAACAAAAGAAGCAAACAATTTTAAAAAGTGTGTATGCTGTATGGCATACAGTGTGGGTTCATTTTTCCTTGTATGGGAGTCACAGAGCTTAACAGTCTCACCTACAACTGGGAGGAAAGATGTTCAGGATGGTGAAGGAGAATACCAGTCACATAACCTGCCACTTGAAACCTCGGAGAACATAGAAATGAACAAAAATTGACTTCTGTACCAGCCAAAGGTAGAGTTAATAAAAAAACAAAACCAAACCCAACAAACAAATAAAATTAGCACCAGTGACAGGCCCAGGCAAGAAACCATGAGAGACATATCCCTTATGCTAGTTTTCTTTATTGAAAATATTACCAAAGGAAGACTAATTCAAACCAGAACAAACAAATTAGATGTTACAGGTGTGATACTTAAACAGAGTCAAAGTTTAGAATTATGTCCCAAAGCAGCCAGTACCACAGTACTCACAAAATCAGTCACAGAATTGTTGAGGTTGGAAGGAAATTCATCTTGTTTCATCTTGGAGGGAAATTCCACAACCTTTATGGGCAATCTTTGCCAGTTCTCAGTCACCCTCACAGGAAAAAAAGTGTTTCCTTATGTTCAGATGGACCCTCCTGTGTTTCAGTTTGTGCCCATTGCCTCTGGTCCTGTCACTGAGCACCACTGAAAAGAGCCTGACTACATCCTCTTTGCACCCTCCCTTCAAGTATTTATATACATTGATGTGATCCTCCCTGACTCTTCCTTTCTCCAAGCTGGACAGTCCCAGATCTCTCAGCCTTTCCTCATAGGAGAGATGCTTCAGTCCCTTCCACATCTTAGTGGCCCTTTGTTGGGCTCTCTCCAGTATGTCCATGTCTGTCTTCTAGTGGGGAGCCCAGAACTGGACACAATGTGGCCTCATCAGTGCTGAGGACAGGAGAGAAATTGAGACTAATTATATTACTTATTATTTCCTTATTCATATTAATCCTTTGTTCTCTGTCTCTTTTCATGCTGCATTATCCTTAATTTGGTCCCCTTGTGTACATTTGTTGTGATAAGTTCTCTGTCATTTTGTTCTTCTATTAGTCAATTTAACCATCAATCTGATCAGTCATCATTCACATTAGAACTGTATTTTAACCCATATTTCACATTTATTGGAACTGAAACATTTTAGTATGAAATATGCCTAAATAATATACATAGATATTGTATGCATATAAAACCTGCTGTCACTTTTGGAATCAAGGTGGAAGACAGTTTTGGAGAGATAATTGTTGCTATTTATGGGAAATGGATTCATATTAAAAATAAAGGTTAAATGAGGAAGTTAGTTCCTTCCTGGCAGAGAAATTTACATTTCTTTGTAAAGTGACAGTTTTCAACAGCAACAAAAACTAAATTTAACCTTCTATATAATAGACCTCCTTCCTTATTAATTTTTTTTTGGACTTAATAAAACAAACTTTTCTTGAAGTTTATTTCTGTTCATGCTTGGCTTCCTTCCTAAAGCAAATATTTCTGGAACATTAGAGGAAAATCCCTTCAGCCATTTCATATTTATAAGATTATGAAATATATATTCCCATATAAATGATAAATTCTGACTACTAGTTTCTTGGGGGAATAGATCATTGAAAACCAGCTGAATTTTGTAACTTCCAACTTGGATATGCAAATGCTCCAAGGGTGAAAATAAAATAACAAAAAAACCCCACAAACCTGAGAAAAAGGTAAAGGGGGGATCTTTCCTCAGTACATGTGTCCTAAAATATTATTTTTCCTCCAGCTCAGACCTTGAGGTAAATATTATGATGCAGAGATACTTTTATAAAGTATAAAAGTGGATTAAAGTGGAAGTTGCAATGAGGCCAGATTAAAGCACATTATATTGTGACAGAACCACTTCTGAAAGATGTTTCTCCTCAGTGGAAGAGCAAACCCACATCTACTTGCAACAGAATGGTAGCCATGCACAATGATAGGCTAGATACTAGTAACACAGAAAAAAATGCTTTTTCTCAAATATATGCAAAGTATTTTCTTAAGAATATTTTTCTAGGTAAAGTTTATTACCGCTAAAGTTACTAACTTTAAATTGGAATATTCTTGATAGAAATAACCCATTAAGTTCTTGGTTGGAGATGTGCAGAAGGAACCACTTTTCTGACTAATATCTCTGCAAATGGGTAAAAGCAAGATTCCCAGTCTAATGGATCTTCTGCTTTAAATCTAATTTTCAGGTGATGTTGTTTTTGAAATACATTTTTTGGATGATAATTTCAAATTGTTTGTTCTGAATCAAACTGAGGAACTTCACAGAGACAGTAGCTGAGGAGATAATCTTCGTGCAGTTCCAGATACCAATTTCTGCATTGACAATTCTTGTTATAGGGGATTCCTCAAACAGAACATTTAGTTTAGAGGGAATGTAAATCATGTAAAAGGAATATGGAACCTGTAGAAATAACTGCAACATGGTAAGAAATAATCTTTAATGAGAAAGTCCTCTAGTAGAAGGCATGTTTTTTGCTGAAGCACTTGCCTTAGAAGTGCTAGGAGAACTACAAATATAAGCACTGCATTAAATGAGTCTTGAAGAAAGTTCATGATTTAATTTTTCTGTTTCCTGTTCTTTAAGTATTAAATGAGTACCTGTTTTTCATTCTGTTGTACTAACATATTTTATTTTTCTGTACCTGTTTAACACTGGGTGGAACATTCTGTTTGCATGTTTCTAGACTGTTTTTTTTTAATTCAGGAAAAGAAAAGAAAACAGCTGAAAAAAAATCTGTGAAAAATAGCTTAAAAATTGGTGACAGCAGGTTGCTTAACATAATGGAGCAAAAGTGACTGATGTAAGAAAGAATAAAACTCTCCAAACTACAGCAAAGCCAGCCCTCCCTTCATGAGATATACCTAGAGACCAAATCTTCTAAACCTAGCAATTAATTCTCTTCTGTCTTTCTCAGTGTGTGTGTTGCCTTCAAAACAATTCTGCCCAAGAGGGATACAATTGCTGTTTTAATTGCAACTCACAAAAGAGAAATCAACAGATGTATAAATATATTTTAGGTATTTATTAAATATCTGCTGAATTGTTATAGTCCTGTTGACTCATTAATGAAATCTCCATGGATTAACCATTGATTCCCAACACCTTCATCTACAAAGACGAAGGAAAGATTTGCATTTTCACCTTATGTACACTCATTATAATTTTTTTGATATGTTACTAATTATAAGCCTTTATATTTCTTTGCTTTTTTCTTCTTGGTAAGGTCTGACAGAATTGCTGACTCTGTTAAAAACCAAAATGATATATAAGAGAATCCACTGAATAAATACACCTAATTATAAATTACTTTTTTGAACTGATCAAGGTAAAGAAGCATCAACTGACAGATAAAACAAAAAGAAAGGTAAAAAAAAATAAAAAGAGCAAAGAAAAAAAAAGTAATAATCTTCAGTTCCTGGAAAATGAAAAGACTGTGAGGAGTTTTGCTCATAATGTCAATGTTAATTTTGGCTCCACACCATATAGGTTTAGTATTCCTGGAAGAGTTTTCTTCTTTTCATATTATATCTCAGAATATAATTCAAAACTGACAAACACTTAGAGACCATGTTTTCTTAATATGCATAAATCAGGAATATCTGTTGTACATTTTGCCTGCTAATATGTAAACTTTTCATAAGACACATTGCAAATTCCACTTGCTGGACTCATGAGAGTTTGCATTTAGAGTATATGACCCTCAGAAGGGGAAGACAGAACTTTTTCCCATCCAGTTTCCCCAGGATTCCACAGAATGTGCCAAAGGTAATAAAAGAACTTAATCCATATTCCAATAATCTCTCCCTGTGCTTCATATCAAGAGAAATCTGTAGCTCTATCCCTTAACCTTCATCCAAATGTCAGAGCTAGTCAATAAGCTTCTTGTTTCCCTCTATTAAAGGATTCTGCTCCACAAGTTAGTACTTGAACCATCAATGCAGAGACATCTATCCTGAAGAAGATCCTAAACAGGAGTGACTGAGATAAACTGAGACAAAGAAGGATACTCTGTTAAGCAGCAACTACACCAGGATTTGTTTGCATTTGGATTTCTCATCTATGAGATAAAATTAAAGTTTCATATTAAGTAAACATAATGGGCATGACTCAGTTTCCTGAATGTATGACTTCAATTTCATTTTAAGTGCCAGAAAAGTATTCTCTCTGGCCTTCACTTGCTGCTGAAGAAGACTGACAATGTCTCTTGGTCATCTCAGATCCATTAAGATGTCTATGATACACAAGGGCATTTCAAATGGTAGTAGTTAGCTTTATCTGTGTAAAAGAAACAAGCCTCTTGGATTAATTTTGAGGTTAGGACTACAACATTTAAGGTTTATATATATATATTTACATGTGTTTGGGAGTCTAAACTTCACTGGAGATCTAATCTGTACAAGTGATGTAGAGTAAAGAGAAATGCAGATGGACAGCCACTAGCTTTCCACTTTACGGTGAGTAGACGCATCCTCTAGGCTACAATGACTCTGCCAACCAATTTTAAAATTTTTTTACTGTGGAGTTTAAGCACTTTTCTTCTAAATATATGCACAGATAGTTATGTTTTTTGAAGAGAATTAACATAACAGAGGTGACATTGTTAAAGCCTATGGAAAAAATAGACAAGTAGTTACACTTCAGGAATAGTAAGGAAGACAATATGTGGAGGAACTAGCAATGGGTCATAAAAACAGTGTTTTATTGAATCCATGATTTTCAGAACAAAGTGGAGCTATGAATTACAATCCCCAGGCTCATCAGTTGAAGCTATTTTGTTGATCTTCCTTGAGGAATGAGAGAGCTAGGATGGACTACTTATTTTGTGAAAAGTATTCTTTTAATGTTAACTGGATACTTCCATCCTTCATTAGTTGTCTGAGTTCCTTCTTGAGGACTTTTCTTAGGGGTCTGTAAGACTTCCAGTAGTGAATTAAAAGTGAATGACTGAGGCTGTTGTACCTCCCACCTTAAAGTGTCCTTATACTGAGCTTACAATGGGCTGAAAACTGCTGCAGTTTTTGAGCTGATTCAGGAGTGGATCAGACTGGGTTTATGTTAGGTATAGTAAGAGTGTCTAGCAAAAGATAGGTAGGACAAGTGAAAGTTTCAGACTATTAGACTTTATTCAATATCATGTCTGCCATATCTTTTTTTTTTGGTCCTTAGTCTTTCTTCCAAAGTGCATGAATTCTACTTGGTATATTTTCAACAAATTTCACTATCTTATCAAATGCTTTTAGACAGAGCTCTAGTAAATAGATTTTCATTTCTGCCCATAAGAAGTACTTTCTTTTTTCAATGACAGAACTTTGGAAGACATGACATCAGGTCAGCAACACATTCAAGTAGTTTTGCTCCATATATTCCTGGCTAAAAGTAATTTTTAAAAATCACAATTCACCCAATTTTGTTTCATGATTTTAAACTAGTTTAATATCTTGATTGATTTTTATTTATGTAAAGGGCACTATCATAATTGGTAGACAATCCTAGGATTAAAATCCAGGATTAATGTCCCAGGAATAAAAAAAAAAAAAAAAAGGAAAAGTATTTACCCATTAAAATAAAAATAAAATCTGCCATGTGAAGCAGTATAAGATTGTAAAAAATCAGATTAATATTTTGCATTACTGGAATTGATCAAAGAGTTACATTCAATGATACACTGTTAATTTCCAAAAATGGTTCATATGAAAACAGCTCTGAAAGCTTTGAGGTATGACAGAATACATTTTGCTTATGGCAGGTTAAAAAAATCTTGTATTTGCGAGTTCACAGTTGCTGATTTTGCTTTACTTTTGCTTTCAGCACAGAATGACAAAGTAGGAAAGCAACTCAAAATGTGGGTTGTTGAAGAAATATGGGAGACTGTAAAGAAGTGATTTGCAATCAACATATTGAGTAAGAATATCAAAAAAGTGGCACAGGCAAGAACCTGAGTCAGTCTCCATTGACTTCCAAGTCAAGGCTCCATCGGCCAGAGCTCGACCACTCCAAAGAGAAAGGACAAGTACATTCTGACTCAGAAAGTAATAACACTTGTGCTGAACGTGCAGAAATGATGAATTGCACAGAAAACATAATTAAGAACTCCAAAAACTGACGTGAACCTAAATGAGTAACTGAATAAAAGATACAGAGAAGGACTTCAGTGTGGCTACACTGTTATTAACTTCTGTCTTCTCTCCATAGTAGACAATTAACAAGAGATATCACAAGACCATAAGGATCATTAAATAAACAAGGACTTGCAGAAAGGTCAGTTTAGACTATCTCCTCGTGATTCTTCTTTTCTCTCCTCAGGATACATGAAATAAGAATCTAAAGAAATTTTATGCAGTAAAAAAGTTCAAGCTTTCCCTTCTCCTCAGGGAGAAAAGCTCTAACAGTGTATATGTCATTCCTTTAGATGGAAATAATTCAGCACCAGAAGACCCCCAACATCCAGCAAACTTGACTTGTGTGCTCATGAAAGGTTCTGCAGGCTGGGACTTGTTACTTCAGTTAATTCCATCACAGTTAAAGGAAAGAAAACTGATATTAACAGAAAAAGAATTAAGTAAATTATGAAGACTAGACTTTGGATTAATTCACCCCAATTACTGGGTAATACAATGAATCTGATTCTCTTACCTAAATCTTCCTTACCTCTGAGGTACACAATTTATACTCTGAATTTCTGATAACTCTGTTGTGTTTTGACATTAATATGTTTACTTCTCTTTACAACTTAACACCATCTTCTATGGGCAATAAAATTGATAAAAAATGTCTTCAGACACTGACAAATTGGCCCCACCTAAATAAAAATTCTTCTTAATCCTGGAGCCTCTCCTCTGGATGTAAAGTATTCTGAAATGCCACGAATTCCTCTATGGATGAAGTGTCACTGTATGACAGCATAGGACAGTTGGGCAATGGAAAAATGGTTTCCAAATGCCTAGAAAGACTCAGTTGAGATAGATTCATGGAGGTGTGTATGAGTTTGACAAATTTAAGGTGTTAGAAGTGGAGCTGAATGATTCCTTGCTGTCAAGGGGAACAGCCTCTTCATGAACTCGGAAGAAGCATGAAAAAGCTGGAGGATCCAGTGAAATTTTCCTATTCCTTACCCAATGTTTGTTATCCCCCACTATTTTTGGTTGGAATCCCATTCACAGTTCATCTGAAAACACCTGTTTCTCAAGTTTTCTTATTTTTCATACTACTGGTACATGTGCTGCTTCCCACCAAAGCTGGTGATGATAACAACAACAATGTTAAATAATAGAGAGGTTTTCATTAAAGAGCACGAAAGTGAATTTGTGAACAGTTTGTGCAAAGGTTCTCCTCAAGACTACCAGCTCTGACAATTTTTTTGAGCTCATTCACCTGCCATTCACACCTAGTTTTGAGACAGAATTCTGGCACTGACCACAGAGCCAGCAGCCAGATTTTAGTCAATCACTTCAACTTTAAATTAGTGCCGTGTCTACATGCATTACTAATTTATTTTCTTAATAGAATTTAGGAGGGGAATGAAGACTTGTCCCATCCCATACACAAATATTAGAGCTTCACTGCTAGTCTTTCATTCTAGTCCTCACCTAGATTTGCTTGATTTGATAGCTGGCTCTTGAATTTTTGCATCCAATACAGAAAGAACAGGGAAAAAAAAAATAAAAGAAAAAAGAATCAACCTTGTTATTTCTGTTACATTTCATTTTGTTTTAAGGTGTGTAAGAAGCAACACTGGAAACAATGATCATCCAAAGGAGACATAGGAAGTCCTACCATTTTGACATATATTATAGTAAAAATCAGTTCTGTAGATTAATTGTGCTCTCACAGGGAAATAGAGTAGAATAATATCTTCTTTGTGCATCTTTATATACCTAGAAATTAAATACAATAAAATCTGTTGAACATAATGAGAACAATATGTAACAGAACCACAGAACAGCTGAAGTTGGAAATCAGCTTTGGAGATTCTCTAGTCCAATCCCCTGCTCAAAGCAGGATCTGCCCAAGACTGTGTCCACTCATGTTTTGTGCCTTTTGCTTCCTCTGTTTTCCCTTGTTACCACTGAGATGAGTCTGGCTCTGTCTTCTTTATTTCTCCCATCCAGTATTTATCCACATTGATAAAAGCACCCTGAGCCTCCTCTTCTCCACACTGAACCAACCCAACCCTCTCAGCTTTGCCTTGTATCACATGTGCTCCAGCCTTTTAATAATTTTTGTAGTCCTTTGTTAACTTGCTCCAGTATGTATAGGTATCTCTTGCACTGGGGAGCGCAGAAATGGACACAGCACCCAGATCTGCCTCACCAGTGATGGACAGAGGGGAAGGATCACCTCTTTTGACCTGCTGTCAATGCTCTGCCTAATGCAGCTAAGGAGGCTTTCAGATGGTCAGTCCCCAGGCTATACTGGTGCAGGGAGCTATTCCTCCACAGTTGCAGCATCTTGCCTTTTGTTTTGTAGATCTTCATGATGTTTCTGTTTATCCATTTCCTCAGCCTGTAGAGGTCCCTCTGAATGGGACTTGAGCTCAGCCTTCTGGGGTACAGCCACTCCTCACACTTTGTCCTCAGTGTTCTTCTTGATTTCTGTGAAGTACTATACACAATAATAATGTGACTTAAATATGGTTCTTTAAGAGACTGTGGTGAGTTGACCTTGGCTGAATGCCAGGCGCCCACCAAAGCCACTCTACCATTCCTCTTCAGCTGGGCAGGGGAGAGAAAATATAACAAAAGTCTCATGGATCAAGATGAGGATGGCAATTACTGTCATGGGCAAAAAAGATTTGACTTGGGGAAATTAGCTTAATTTATTATTAATCAAATCAGAGTAGGATAAAGAGAAATACAATGACATCTTAAAACACTTTTCCCTCACCCCTCCCCTCTTCCTGGGCTCAACTTCACTCCCAATTTCTCTACCTCCTTGCCTCTCTACCCGAGTGGCACAGGGGAACAGGGAATGGGGTTTGCAGCCCCATCACACATTGTTTCTGCTGCTCCTTCTTCCTCACTCTTCCCCTGCTTCGTTGTGGGATCCCTCCCACAGGATACAGTCCTCCATTAACTTTTGTAACGTTGGTCTGCACAGACTGCAGTTCTTCGTGACCTGCTCAAGTGTGGGTCCTTTCTATGGTCTACAGTCCTTCAGAAACAGACTACTCCAGCGTGGGTCCCCCATGGGTTCACAAGTCCTGCTGGCAAACCTGCTCCATCGTGGGCTCAGGAGTCACAGGTCCTGTCAGGAGCTTGCTCCAGCATGGGCTCTCCATGGGAACACAGCTTCCTTCGGAAATCCACCTGCTCTGCTGTGGGATACTTCAGGGGCTGCAGGTGGAGATCTGCTTCACCATAGACCTCCATGGGCTGCAGGGGAACAGCACCACGAGCTGCAGGGGAATCTCTGTTGTAGTGCCTGGAGCACCTCCTCCTCCTCCTTCTTCAATGACCTTGGTGTCTGCAGAGCTGTTTCTCTCGCATATTGTCACTCCTCTCTCTGGCTGCTGCTATGCAGCATTTTTTTTCCTCTTCTTAAATATGTTATCACAGAGGCACTACCATCATCATTGATGGGCTCAGCCTTGGACAGCACTGGGGCTGTCTTGGAGCCGGACACAGGGGAAGCTTCTAGCATCTTCTCACAGAAGCCACCTCTTTAGCCCCCGACTGCCAAACCTTGACATGTAAATCCAACACACAGACTTATGTTTAATCATATTTCTTTGATGTCAGCAAAAATTGTACTAGAATGAAACTTCATGATTGTACTTAAAGACCACATTTGTACCTTGATGTCTTCAATACATTCTGTGTTGGTTTTGTCTGAGACAGAGTTAATTTTCTTCATAGCTAGTATGAAGCTGTGTTTTGGATTTGTGCTGGAAACACTGTTGATAATTCAAGGATGTTTTCGTAACTGCTAAGCAGTGCTTACACAGAGTCAAGGCCTTTTCTGCTTCTCACACCACCCCACCAACAAGTAGGCTGGGCGTGCACAAGAAGTTGGGAGGGGACACAGCTGGGACAGCTGACCTCAACTGACCAAAGGGATATTCCATACCATATGATGTCATGCTCAGCATATAAAGCTGGAGGAAGAAGAAGGAAGGGGTGGCTATTCAGAGTTATGGTGTTTGTCTTCCCAAGTAGCTGTTACACATGATGGAGCCCTGCTTTCCTGGAGATGGCTGAACACCTGTCTGCCAATGGGAGGTGGTGAATGAATTCCTTGTTTTGCTTTGCTTGCATGAGCAGCTTTTCTTTACCTATTAAACCGTCTTTATCTCAACCCATAAGTTTTCTCTCTTTTACACTTCCAATACTTTCCCCCATCCCACTGGAGGGGGAGTGAGAGAGTACCTGGATGGAGCTTTGTTGCAGGATGGGGTTAAACCACAATATCATGCAGATTGATTACTTTGTGTGTCAAAATCAGAATTTTAGGTTATATGTGCATATAGCTGTTAAGATCTAAAGCGTTGTAAAGTCTATGTTATACAGAGACTAAAAGGACAGAATACTTATTTTATCCATGGGAAGGCTAAGGCTTGATCACAGTCAAGACACACAGAAGGAAAGATTTCTGATAGTAGAGGACTGTTTTATTTGTCCCTAGAAGACATAACAATTTTCAGTGTCTGTCAGGTAAAAAAGTCCATTCAGATGATAAAACAAGGTATATAATTTTGGCAGTTACCAAATAGGACAATAGGCATTCTGATGTAATAGCTCCTTCAGTGACTAAAAAGATCCCCAAACCCTGGTTACCTTTTTCTAAAACAAGTGCTGTCAGTCCACTATAAGTTATAGCTTCATGGAGAAATCACTTGGCCATTCAGAGTCTTTCCTATTGAGGAGGACATGTTGTCAAAGCACTGCTTCATTCAAGTCATCTCTGTCTGGTAAAACATTTCATTGTGCTCCATTACTGACCATCATAATTCATAGCAGCCATGTGGGTGCTCTGATAGACACTACAGGATACACTGGCCCTCAGCTGCTATGACTAATAAAATGGTCTTCTAGACTAGATATCAGGGGCTAAGTAATTAAAAATGGCCAACGTCCTTTGACTTGGTGAATTAAATTAATTGGGGAAAATGGGAAGAAATTTATAGCTGCAAATATATTTTTATCACAGGACTAATTTTTACTGTCTACCCCATGGGATGATATCTTGCTCCATCACCAATATTCAGCAAGACTGGTAGAAGACTCAGTAATTTCATCACCAGAAGTACTGATTCATTTTCTGCAAAGTGGTATTCCCAGATGTATTATTTACTACAGGAATTGCTTTGGGGAATAACTTTAATAATGGTATGACATGTGGCTAGGGGAATAATATAACTAGATAGGCAGAAAAATTTTATACTCAAGAATGCAAAACAATTGTGACTAACAAATTGTAAATGTAAGCAAAAATGGGCCTGATCCTCCAGTGCTTGATAATTATATATAGCGAAGCAAACACAAAAGTGTTTTCCAGCTTGGCATGTTTTAGATATCCAGAGGTTAGAAACTATAGAAGACAACAGACGGCTATGGAATATTGACCTCTAACATGGAGAACAGAATACACACTGTCCTGAATAGCTATTCCATTTCTACCAGTGAGTATTCAAAGATGAAACAATCTACTGGCTTTGCAAGCTTCTTGAAAGACTATTTTTCAAAACTCTTGATGACATTTTCTATTTATGAAACAGGTGACAAACTGAGTTAGGTCTCCAATACAGGTGTACAAACTACATCACTGCACTAAATCTTGGTGCCTGCATCTTCCCTGTACAGAATGGAAGCTGAAAGAAAGTTAGTCTCCCTTTATTCTTCATGAGAGAAAGACCAAGCGTGCCCAAGATGCAGAGTTTCAAACTTTTCTGGAGAAAGGAGTAAAGCACTAGAATATATTCCAATTCTGCTATTGAAGTTGGATATAAAGACTACACAGCTTGAAAACAGAGCAAACAAGACTAGACTTAGGTTTGCAGCTCAGTGATACCAAAGCTTTTCTAAGATACGGGAATCCTGAAGTTTAGTCTCTTCCTCTTGGATGTGAACAAAATCTACCCTAAACTGTTACTTGATAAAATTTGAGCTAATACTAGGGAGAACTGTAACGTCCAGTCTCATATGAATGTCTTAATCTTCTGGAGGTGTTGTTCTTCTGTCTCCAGAGAAGACAGGAATAACTACAGCTGTTAGTGTTTGAAGCTGCTAATAAAAGAACTGTCATTGACTGACTTCTCCCAGGCAGTGAAGATCAGAGAAAAAGAGCAAATAGTCAACATACTTATGCCCCCATTTAAACCAGTGCAGAGTTTCAGAACCTTGACTCTACTTAGCCTGGGAAAAAGTTCATACAGTTGATGAGTCTGTGTCATCTATCCTCTGTGGTCAAAAAATTGAATCTAGGTTTTATCTAAATGACCCAGCTATCTGCTCAGTTTCACTATGTCATGGTTTAAACACAGCCGGCAGCCAAACACCACACAGCGGCTTGCATACCCTCCCCCACCCCTGGGGAATGAAAAAAGAAATTATAGAGGTAAAGGGAGACTCATAGGTTGAGATAAAAACAGTTTAATAATTGAGATAAAATAAAACAATAACAATAATAGAAAGTACAAAGAGGTAATGCACAGTGTGATTGCTCACCACCCAGTGACTGATACCCAGCCTGGTCCCGACTAGTGATCCTGAAAAACCAAGATCCTGAAACCACAATCCTGGAAGTAAGAGAGAACATCCTCCTTCCTAGTTGCTCCTGCTTTATATACTGAGCATGATGTTACATGATAAGGAATATTTCATTACCCAGTTTGGGTCTGTTGCTCTGGCTCTACTCCCTCACAGCTTCTTATACACCTGAGCATGGGCAGAACATGGAGAGTTGGAAAGTCCTTGATCACTTAACAACTGAAAACATCAGTGTATTATCAACATTCTTCTTATACCAAATCCCATACTGAATGCAAAACACAGACTATTCTAGCTACTAAGAAGGAAAATTAACTTTATCCCAGCTGAAACCAGGACACACTACCAAATTAATTATATTTTTATACAATCAAAACCAATCATATCACTCTGAAATTAATGAGAATGCTCATGAAAAAAGACTCCCTTGTGCTGTATAATTTCAAGAGGCATCCTTATTATAGAAACCAAAATAGTAAATTCATACTTTTAAAGTGGTTTAGATATGAAAATAACCACAGAAGGACTCATCATTGTTATTCACCTTAGTATTAAATTATTTTATCAAGAAGAGTCCTTTAAAGATGTGTCATCTTTTAACGTTATCTCAGTTTTTCTATTTCTCTTTCCTTTTCCCTTGTTAACTTGTGCCAGGAGAGTTGAAATGGAATGAATTACATAGAATACTTATTGATAGAAAGCATGTCACTTCCTCACATTTTGTAAAACAGATCTATGTTCCTAGCTTCTGACATATTTGGAGATCTTCACCTTCATACCAGAAAGTATGAGCTAGTGAAGAGGAGAAGGGGAGGGGAGGGGAAGGGAGGGGAGGAGACGAGACGAGAGGAGTATATTCCAGTTGGAAGGGACTTCATCTAACCCAACTGCCTGACCAATTTAGGGCTGATTAAAAGTCAAAGTATGTTCTTAAGGGCATTTTCCAAATGCTTCTTAAACACTGACAGGCTTGAGGCATCAACCACCTCTCAAGAAAGGCTGTTCCAGTGTTTGACCACCCTCTCAGTGAAGAAATGCTTCCTAAGGTCCAGTCTAAACCTCTGTATATCCTATCAATGGATACCAGGGAAAAAACTCATCACCTTTCTCTCCCCTTCTTCTCCTCAGGAAGCTATAGAGAACAACGAAATTGCCCCTCAGCCTCCTTTTCTTCAAATTAGACAAGGCTGAAGTCCTTAACTACTCCTCATAGGACAATCCTTCCAGCCCTTTCACCAGCTTTGTTGCCTTCATCTGGACTCTTCAAGGACCTTCAGATCCTTCTTAAATTCTGGGGCCCAGAAGTGAACACAAGGTTCAAGGTGAGGCCACACCAATGTTGAATACAGTGGGATAATCACCTCTTTTGACCAGCTGGTTATACTATGTGTGATGCACCCCAGGATGCAGTTTGCCTTCTTGGCTGCCAGGACACTCTGCTGACTCATATTGAGTCTGGTGTTGACCAGCACTCCCATATCCCTTTCTGCAGGCTGTTCTCCAGACACTCCTCTCCCAATTTATACTTGTGCCTGGTGTTCATCTGTCTCAGGTGCAGAGTCCAGGATTTAGATTTGTTTAAATTAATCCCGTTAATCATTGCCTACTGCTTCAATCTATCTAGATGCTTCTGCAGGACATATTGTCCCTCAAGAGAGTCAACAGCAACTCCCAGTTTGGTATCATCAGCAAACTTGCTAATGGTGCATTCAACTCCTGCATCCAGTTTGTTGATAAATATATAGAACAGAACTGGCCCTGGAATTGAACATTGAAGGACAACACTGGTGACTGGTCACAAGCCAGATTCAGCTTATTCCCTATAACCCTTTGAGTCCTTCTGTTCAGCCACTTTTCCACTCAGTGCACTGTTCATCCCACAGTTAGACAACTTGTCCAGAAGGATGCCACAAGGGACATGTAAGGTATTGAAGGAATTAATACCTCAAAAATTCATTAGCACAAAAACCCTCAAGGACAATCTGTGCTGTGGCCTTTGTGATTAGTATAAGGAATGCCACCCAAGAAAGAGCAGAATGTATTGAAGGATGCATGTCTCCACTCCCTTAAGGTTGTATTGATAAACTCCTTAAATAAGCCTCAAAGGGGGGGAAACATGGACTGAGTGAAACCAAATGTTTCTCATCAAGCACAGCGACCACTAATCACTGGCCCCATTGTGTAAGCCCAATACTTTATAACTCTATTGTGTAAGCCTGACACCATGCAGGGCTTGCTAATGATTTCGCCATTGAAGAGGTGATAAGGACTGATAAGAGGTGAGCATTTCTGCTCCAGAAGCTGGAGGAGGATTTATCAAGAAGCAGGAAGTCATCAAAAATCTGTGGGAACTGGGGGAGAAGTAAAGGCATCAGGGGGAGATCATGACCACTGACTCAATTAGACAAGGGGGTTGGTACACCACACTCCACCTCAATGCATACTCATGGAAGTGAGTTCATGGAATTCCTGCCTCTCTTGGACTAGTATGCTAATCAGCTGATAAGATGAATTTAAAAGGTGACAGAAAACTTTGCTGTGTGTGCATCCACCACCCAAGATTACCAGAACTAAGACAATGCTGGAGCCTTGGGTGGTGATCCATATTTCTCTGACTCTCTTTCTCACCTTTCTTTTTCTTATTTTTCCTTTCTTTTCTTTCTTATAGATTTTTAAGAGACCACATTGCTTACTATCCTTTTCCAAGTTTAAGATATTTCTACCACAAGTAAAGCATTTTAAACTGGTTGTCAGGTGTAGTGTCACCTTAATTTAACCTGAGGGAATCACAGAGCCTTTTGTCACATCCTGCTCAGACAAGGGAGACAAGTGACTTAAGATTCATAAATCCCTGGACAATGGTGAGACAAGTCTTAAGGTCCAGACATTTATTAACTTCCCACTATGTACTAATTGGATACACAATAATTGGGTAAGTATATAATGAGTTATGATGAGCAATATAGTATGCCTTGTGTTACTTAATGGTAGTGAGGGAAAGGGGGGAAAAGAAAAGGAAGAAGATAGAATAGAGAGATAGAGATCACTGGTCTGGGTTCCTGCGTTGGTCCCATCTCAGTTTATCAGGAACGCATCTGTCTTCTTTACTTCTTCATGTCTTCTTTTTTCTTTTTCTCTTTCACACCTTTGCCCCCGTTCAATTTAAACACATTTTCTTTGGGTCCATCCCCTAGGTCAACCCATATACCTACGTATCCCATGTATAGGGAGAGGTAATGTGCTTCATGGGATGATGTGATTAGCATCATCTTTTTCATCCCTATTAGCATATTCAGGGAGTGTCAGATTTAATATGCATTTCATGAATAATGAAGCAAAGGTCATTCACTGGACAGATGGCCCTTGAAACTTTACAAGATGCACCAGAGAAGAATCATCCTGCCTTCACAGGGCTCCCCCATCCGTTTGCATCCTGTGCTATCCAGGCAGCCTTATCAGCTCCAAACTCTACACTATCCACCCCGTGACTATAGTTACACTACTTGCAAGTGTTTGGGACATTCCTTGGCTTGGAAGGCCTCCACTCTCCCTCCATCCCCTATCTTTCTCAGGCTGTTTTTTTCTCACAGGTCCTGTTTAGGGAAGTTACAAGTCATCTTTCACACCTTTATGACTCTGGGCTCCCAGTCCAGGTCACATCAAGACAGTATCAAAAGACTTACTAAAATCCAGAAAACTATGTTTGCTACTTCTTCCCTTCATTCACTAGGTGGTGACCCCATGGTAGAAGGATATCAAATTAGTTAAACAGGATTTCCCCTTTGTGAACCCATGTTGACTGCGCCTGATAATTCCATTATTCTTTAAATGCATTTCAGTAGTGGCCAGTATAATCTTCTCCATAATTTTTCTAAGAACTGAGGTTAGACTAAGAGGTCTATAATTCCCTGAGTCTTCCCTCACACCCTTTTTGTAGATCGGAATAACATTAGCTAGCTTCCTGTCAGCAGGGACCTCCCCAGACTGCCAAGATCTTTAGTAGATAATCAAGATGTGTCCTACCATAAGATCCATTGGCTCCTTCAGAAGTCTGGGATGAATCCCATCAGGCCCCACAAGCTTGTGAACATTCAGCTGATACAGCTGGTCCCTTACAATTTCAGTGTTCACAAAAGGAATGTCACTGTTCCCACACTTGTGGTCCTTTGACTCAGAAGAGTGGGAAGCTCAGTGTCTATCAGTATAGTTAGAGACTGAGGCAAAAAAAGCTGTATTAAGTGATCAGCACTAAAGATTAACCATTCCATTTTTAATATCTTTCGCTTAGGTTTTTTACCATCAGTAACACCATAAGCGGAATTATTTTTACTAGTTTTGTACAAACTTAATGTATATTCAGAAATCTGAGACAAAAAAGTCTTTCATTTCTTTTCTCTTTCCTGAACACGTCATTTCACTTACAAGTATTTGTTAAGAAAATAGTTAAAATATATGAGATATTTTTTTCTCTTTCTTTTTCTTCTAAAGTATGACAATCAGAATGAAAAAAGCTTTAATCCCACTATCAGTACAAATTCTGATGAGATATCAGAGCAGATACACTGTAAGAAAGGAAGCAATAAATTTAAAAATAAATAAAATGACAGTAAATGTATTCATTAAATTCTGATGTGACTGAAAAACTATTGATGTTATACCTCTAGAGAACTGTATCAAAGCTCCTGACAGACTGTATCCTGAGCAGCTCAGCTGTGAAACTTTAAATTGTACTAACTGTTTAATTCTGCTGTGTCACTGTCTTACTACACTGGATGATCATTTGAAATACAGACTTTGATAATTTCAAAGATGTCCTGGGTGATTACATCAGGTAGTAATATGCTTTTTAACGCTCCAGACTTCCTGATGTCAAATGAGTGCACACTAATCTTATTCTTCATGTTAGGAACAGGAATTAGGAATTCATCTTAGGAACAGGAATCAATTAATGAGGAACATTTAAAGAAAAATATATTGAACACACTCAAAACAAAGCAATCTTCAATTTGTCTTGGGAGCTGCAAAAAATACACAGACCCTTTTTATAAGTATAATAAACTAAATTTGAATTCTTCAGTGGCTATCTTCTGCAAAAATAACTAAGGAATTACACTCCACTACTGACAGGTAGTGGGAGATCAACCTGAATATTGTAAATAAAAACTCGACTCATATATCCTTATTTAAACATTAGGTTAGACAACTTTATAGTCAAGGGCAACAAGAAAATTTATATAGGCATGGCAGTGATAAAAGGAAGACTAGGGAAATGCGAGCCCTCTCCAGAAGAAAACAGGAGACCTGGATACCTGGGATATGGAGAAGGTTGAGGTACTCAATGACATTTTGCCTCAGTCTTCACTGACAAGTGCTCCAAACACACTGCCCAAGACACGGAAGGCAAAGACAGGGACCGGGAGAATGAAGAACCACCCACTGTAGGTGAAGATCTGGTTTGAGACCATCCAAGGAACCTGAAGGTGCACAGGGACCTGATGAGATGCATCTGCATGTCCTGAGGGAACTGGCAAATGAAGTGACTAAGCTACTATTCATCATATTGGAGAAGTCATGGCAGTCCAGTGAAGTTCCTGTTGACTGGAAAAGGGGAAACATAGCCTCTATTTTAAAAAAGGGAAAAAAAGGAAGACCCGGCGAATTAAAAGACAGTCAGTCTCACCTCTGTGCCTGCCATGTGCCTGGAAACTCTGCTAGGGTACATTGGAAATAAGGAGGTGACTGGTGACAGCCAACGTGGCTTCACTAAGGGAAAATCATGCCTGACAAATTTATTTGTCTTCTAAGACAGGGTTACAGCATTAGTGGAAAAGGGAAGAGGAACTGACATAGTCTACCTGGACTTGTGCAAAGCATTTGGCACTGTTTTGCATGACATCCTTGTCTCTGAATTGGAGACACATGGATTTGACGAATGGACCACTTGGTGGATAAGAAATTAGCTGGATGGTCACACTCAAAGAATTGTGGTCAACGGCTCAATGTCCAAAGAACCCTCGCTGGCGGGATGGATGCAGGAACCCAGACTGGTGATCTATATTTCTCTATTCTCTCTCTCTCCCTCCTTTCTTTTTTTCCCCTTTTTCCTTCACTACCAATAAGAAATGCAAGACATACTGTATTGCTTGCCACAACTCATTGCATACTTAGCCAATTATTGTGTATCCAATTAGTACATTGTGGGAAGTTAATAGTTTGAACTTTGAGACTTGGCTCCCTGTTGTCCACTCTGTTGGGGATTTACAAATCTAAGTCACTTGTTTCCTTCATCTGAGCAAGATATGACACTCCCCCTCCTTCTTCACTGGTGTTGGTGTCTGCAGGATTTTTTTCTCATACATACTCTCACTCCTCTCTCTCCTAGTTGGTACACAACATTTTTTACTGCTTCTTAAACAGCTTATCACAGATGGGCTACCAACATAACTGATGGGCTCAGATTTGACCAGTGGTGGCTCCATCTTGGAACTTGCTGAAACTGGCTCTGTCATGGGGACAGCTTCTGGTGTCTTCTCACAACCTCCCAGTTCCAGCACCTTGGTATGGACACTCATTACACCTGAATCTACAACTGAATAAATAATTGGAAAGAGGGGGTAGAAATAAACAGCTTTCTCTTGTAGACGAGTGAGTTTAGCATAGATTTGTGTTGGCAGAAGGTTTTTTTTACATTCATTTCCAAATACCCTGAGAAAAGAGATCAACAGTTAAGTGACAAACTCTTCAACAGTATGAAGTTATTCAGTGCAGTGAGGACGGGGTTTGACTATGAAAAATTTGAGGAAGCCCATAAGAATGTGACTGATTATGTAATGAAATGGCAGATGAAATATAATGTTGATAAATGTAAAATAATCCACATGGGGAAAACAATGAAGGGCACTGAGCTGACCATATTACTTAGGGGATGATCTTGGTTTTATGACAGACAGTTCTAATGCTCAGTAACTGTGGAAAAAAGAAATCAAGTGTCAGAAAGAAATAAAGCAATAGAGAATGAAACAGGAAATTTCATTATGCCACTGTGTATGTTCATGTTTCTCTTACATTTTGAATACTCTATGCAACTCTAGTCCCTGCACCTCAAAAGGATATAGTAGAATTCAAAGAAGTTCAGGAAAGAGTAAAACATCTGATCAAAAGTGTGTAAATGTTCCATACAAGTAATGATTTAACAAGGTGGAACTGAACAGGGACCCTTAATGGAAGAAATGAAGTGGTAGGGTATGATAAACATCCACAAAATTATGAATGTCACAGAGGGTATATGTTTGCTCCATTCTTCTTTCTGTAGTGTCCACTTTTCCCCACTGCTAGGGAAAAGATACTGAGTGTGTACTTTTGGTCTGACTTAATACCATTAGCATCATATTCTGTTAATTAATTTCTTGACCAGTGTCAGACATACTTTGATTTGGTCAATATCCCATTCTTGCAATTAGATCAGTGAAGTGAATAAATTCTTCATGATTCTTCCAGAGGGGAAGTGGAGAGGGAGGTGCTGATCTCTTCTCCCTGGTATCCAGTGACAGGAAGTGTGGGAATGTTTTAAAGCTACACCAGGGAAGGTTTAGATGTGACAACAGGAAACATTTGTTTATTGAGAGGGTAGTTAAACACTGGCTTGCTAGAGAGGAGGTTGATGTCCCATGCCTGTCAGTGTTTAGAAGGCATTTGGACAACGCACTTAATAACACGTTTTAACTTTTGGTCAGCCCTAAAGTGGTCAGGCAGTTGGACTAGATGATCATTGTAGATCCCTTCCAACTGAACTATTCTATTCTATTTTATTCTAAATGTAATTGAAGGATCTTCAATTTAAAAAACTGTAAAATACTTATCATCTATTTAATTGTCACATACGTAAAAAATAATGTGGGAAACATTTTATTGTCATTTTGAAAAGCAATGACACTAATTAATTTCAGACCCATCAAGCCCTCACATGATTCTGAGGTCTTACAAAGGACAGTGAAGTACAGTGTAGCGACAGTTGAATAGTGAGTGCACTCCCACTCACTTCTCTAGAGAAAAAAATAATGCATTTAGACTGTATCAGCTGCATCCCATTTTAACTTACATGGTCCTAACAGCTAAAACAATTAATGAAATTCATCAAAACAAACCTATTTTTTGCAGCTCCTGGTATTATATGTAACACAGAAACCAGCTTTCCTAGGCTTATTCTGTGTGTTTTAAAGCGGTTTTGATAGCTTGGAAGAATGGGTGAAGAACTATCTCAGTTTGTGACTGCAATCAAATCATAGTAGGTAAAGCTAAGAGTAGTGACACGGTTTCTAACAGTAGATTAGGATACACCTAGAGTAGCCGCCTTGATTTTTTCACTATTATACACCAAAATCTGTCTCAGTAGGTTGATTTTATCTAAAAAAAGATAAATGATACAAATATCTTGTTCTTTCAGCTCTTTTCCCACTAAAGTTAGTCTGAGTATCTTCTGCCTCTTCTAAAATATTAGTCTCTTCTTCAGTATTTGAGTCAGACATAATCATACCCAAAAGACCAACATATCCACCGTTGTTCAGCAGCTGTAGTGTTTTTTCACTCTGCAGGAAGTGAGATTACTTTATCAGCAGGAGGTTTTCTGCAGCATTCATTGAAAACCTGATGTTTTTGAGGAATATTTTATATGATTGTATCAGTGGCAGAGACTACAGAAGAATCAACAAAGGTGAGTGTCAGCAGAGCTAGCAGCATTATGTAGAGTTGCAAATGGAAGAACCTGGGTCATACTGAAAGCATTGTGATTCTCAAGGAGTGCTGATGCAGTTGAAGGTTTTAAAGAAATGTTATTTATATTTCACAGTACCTCTTAATTTTTTTTTTTTAATTTTCATTTTGTTAATTTGTCTAATGTCAAATTATATGCAAGTCATACACAGTAAGGTGACCTACTTAGCTATCTTTTGATTTACATTCTATAAATAAAGGATGTAATCTTCAATATGAAGGGTGTATTGTATTCTATTTTCCAGTCTTATATTTTTTTCCCCCCATAATGCTTATGATGAAAACAAATCCTATCATTTATCAGCCTCACATATATTCCTTACGTTAGTCTAGACATTCTTTTCAGAAAGTTGTTCCTTGATTCTCTGTTAAAAGTAGACACAGGCAGCTGAGTAAAGATTCCTAAATAAACAGAGTAATTTAGATTTTAGCAGGTATATCTTGCTCTAGTTAGATGGAGATTTCTAGCAGAGTTAGAGAGATCAAGGCCATCACATCACTGTATGTCTGTGACCTGTGACTGCTCAATTTAGAGTTTCATACACACGGATGTTTAAAAATACTGAAGTTATCAGGTGGAATAGTGATATGTTGTTTGTTTTTTTTAAGTAGTACAAACAATGGCAATGTTAAAAAGTGTCCATTCTTATTGATGTAAGGAAAACAATCTAATTACAGATTTTAATAACAAATATAGGTAAATTGATGCTAAATAACCACTAGAAAATAAGGTATATGTCTTTACTGAATCTATATTTTTGTTAGGTTTCCGATGATTTTATTTTTCATCACTTAAAATATATTGTCTAAAGAAAGACACACATCTTTTTAGAACATACCCTTAATGGGAAAAGAAAATGTTAAAATGGTTTTCCCTCTGTCATTAACAGACAAAAGTGTTTTCTTGAGTTGTAAAGATACAAACATGATAATATGAGGAGTGTTCTGACTCTGAAAGACAAAAAGAAGACTAAATTTACTGAGCAAACACCAATTTTTCATTTAAAACTTAAATAATTTTTTCGCCTGAATTCTATCGAAGCATCAATACAGATTTCATTACAAAAAAAAAAAAAAGTTTCAAATAATAATAAAAAAATCCTTTCCTAGAGAACATTTTTTTTTGAATGTTAGCTTTAATTTAACTGACTTAAAGTTTTTTCCCTCTAAGTAGAGTCATTTAAAGTGTTGCTTCTGTTACCACAAGGCCTGGATTCCTACTAAATTAGAATAACTCTCATATTTTCACAGTGCTTGACAGAACCTCTGGAATTGTCTTGTTCCTGTTAAGAACTAATCTTAGAGATTAATGAGGCTGGAAAGTAAAGTAAGCAAAGTGACATGTCAAAAAAATCTTATGTATAGACTGCTGATTTGGACCAGTTCTCTTCTGTGGTGCTATGATGGAAACTCTCCATGAAGATTTTAGTTAGGGTGAAGTTAGATAATATGAATGCATTAACTGACACTATGAAAAAGAACTTCTCAGAATCACTGGCTCTGGAGGATCTCTGAATCTCCATTTGCATGGATCAGACTGGGGAGCTGGCAAAAAATAAGTACATTTCTGGCTAGGAAGGCTTTTTCTGGTAAATGAGCTGACCTGTCTCAATGAGTGCCATAGTCATTGTAAAGAAAGGGACAAACATGCCGGACTGAGAAGTGAGATTGCTATTTTTGGGAGCAGTGAACTTTCAGATCTTCTCAACTATATTGTGGAACAGCATCTCTAGAGTTTGTATTTAAAAGGAAAGTAACTTTTGCAACAGCCTAAATAATCTTTTAAAACAACAAAAATAGTTATTTTTATTCCAAGATTTCAACAATCATGTTCTCTAAATAAGCACTGAAAATATTTACAGTAAGTATATTTTATCTCTGAGTCTCTTATGTATATTATTCAAATATTCACCAAATGAACTCTCTAATAAAAAGTGTTATAATAATCTATCGGACATTTGGTCAATATTAATTCTAAATTCATGAGATAAAATTCACACTCTCATGTGATCACCAATAGGGAAAAAAAAAGGAAAATTTATTTTCATCAGAGTTCTATGAATCATTAAGAGATAGCTCATCTTATTACAGTTTATTATTAATGTCCAGATTCCAATTAATTTCAATTTTAACTGACTATGGCAATTAGATGATTGATTTAATCTGGCAATTTTTGATGGATTACATTGTTGTGGGTTGGTATTGATACAGAATGTCAGTAGTGCATGAGCAAAGTTTATGGATGTCAATGAGAGAAAAAACAGATTTAAAAATCTCCATACAAAGCACAGAAAACACACAGGATATAAATTCTTTTTTTTTTCCTCTTCCAGTAAGGTTTTTTCCCCCCAGATTCTGTGTGCCTCATTTTGCAGTTCATTAACCTTTTGATTAGGCAAAGTGATAGTTTTGTAAATGTGACTTTTAACTATAAAACAAAACTTATGGACAAAATAACTCCTGAAAAAGTATTATTTCTTTTCTTCAGAGGGAGGATGTGAGTTACAGTCACGTGTTAGGATTTACATGTGCATGACTCCTAATATTTAGTAATCCTAAAAAAACAAAGTTCACCAAGGGAAATATTTCTATGTGGAGACAGGAGGGGGGAAAAGTTTCACAGTGTATAGCATCTTACAGTGAAGCATCTTTTTGTTCATGTCAACAGAAAACAAGTCACTGAAACAAGACTAAGATAACCTGTACTGAAAGTTATTTCACTGAGCACTAAGGACTGGTGAAATTTTTCTGTGATAACCAGACTAGAATTTAGAACTCCTTTTCCTGGGAGCAGATTATGCCATAAAGGCCACTAGAGAAAGTTCTGGATCTGCATTTGTCTCAGAATAGATACTTCTGGCTAACACTACAAAAAATTAATTCTTTTGGCCGTAAAGTTAGGAGTTATTCTGGAAGCACTAAACATACAAGGTTCATGTAATCTCCATTATTTAATTAAACAAAGAAGATAATTAGACTTTCAGAAATATAACTGAACATATTAAAATCAATCATCTGTGCCACAAAACCAGTGTGACTGCAACGGACTTCAACATCTAATTCCTAATTATATATATAGACTGACTGTTCAGTCAGTTTTGCTTGTATCTCAATATCTCATTCTGAGATATTTTGTCCCTCAACATGGGCACACTTTTTTTTTTGACAGAACTGTTGTTAGTTTTCTTTCACTTCAATTAAGCTAAGAAGCTAGTTGTGCTAAAGGGAAGATGTCTGTCAGAGCTCATAGTAAGAAACATCACTTTTGAAATGCAATGAGAGATACTTGCTAATTCTTTTGCTTTCATTAAAATGAAGACACTGAGATCTGCTAAAAGCTTGACTGTTTAGCCACAGTCCTTGATGGACTGAGTACAAAGCTCTTACTTTGAAAGAAAATTAATACCAACTTAATATATGGAATGTTTCCAGGACCAGTCTAAACTGTAGGACCATTTTTGTGTGTGTGCAATTATAGACAAAATTAGACTCAGGGCTGTTATATTAATTATATATACTAAATGTGTATATGCACATTGTATATATTAAATAGTCATAGTAACCACATATTTGAGTGATTGGATAAATAGTAGTCTATAGACTCCAAGAGTTCACCCCCATATGACACGAGATTCTGTTTAATTAAAAAAAATCTATAAAAATATTTTCTTATTTAATTCTTGCTCATTTAATGGATTTAGTTATTCACCAGGAATACTGCTGTTTTAAAATATATAACATTTGGTGGGTGTAGCCTGTACCTTTGAGACACTATGATATGACACATTTCCAGAGGTTGACTGAAAGGTCGCTTACTGTCCTGTTAAGCAGTTTGAAGTCACCTAGGTACTATTAAAGACCTCTGATTCTAGTAAAAAATTAAAATCTTTTAAAATCCTGATCAACTTCTGTCCAACCTGGCAAGTGCTTCGAGGATCATAAATGCTTATGGTTTGTTTGGTTTCTTTACTAAAATTCATTGTTTTACTATGTTTTATGCATGCACTATTGAATGGGTAGTCCACAGAGAAACACACTAATATACCAAACTCAAGTGGAAAACATCTTTTATTTTGTTCTAGGTATGTCTGTTTGATAGCATTAATTTAACATTTTCACTACACACGCTAAGACTGTGTAACACTTCATAAAAATATGTGAATAAAAAAATATATATACTGTATTCTTTTAATCGTACATTTTGTATTCTTATGGTGTACAGAAGGTGATTTTTAACATGGGTGTGTTAGTTTGGAAATTCACATATCACTTTAGTTATACAATCATGTAGTTATTAAATGGTGGATTACTGCCTTCAGAGATGAGTAACCTTTGCTGCTGCTAACATCCTCTGAATACAGACAGGTATAAGGACTGCAAGGCAGAAAATTTATTCAAGCTGTTTGGCTACCAATTAATCTCCCTCTAAAATAAGATGATTTAAAGAAGATGAAGAATCATACTGTACTTTGTACAATGACAATCAAATCCCAGTGTAGGAAAAGCTCATATAAATAGCAGATTATACTGTGTAGTAACATGTAGGGATTGTCACCTCACAGGATATGGACATTGCAAACAAACTTCTGGTATTTTTATTTTGTTTTTCAAAATTATTTGTTGATCTTTCTTTAATCTTAGAATCTCACTCAAGGTTCTATTAAGAGAAGTTAATTAGTACCTGCTACACTGCATGACTGATAATTAGAAGACATTATTCAAAGCTCATTATATACAGAAACTTGAAAGAAACAGCTCTTCCTTTCTCCATATCTGAAAAAAAAAAAAATCTCTTTGGTTAAAAACTCATAATGTAGAAAATAGGTTTCTTCTGCTACTTCAGATATATTTTAACACTATGATCTAACTACAGAGTATTGCAAAACATAGACCCAAATATGAGCTTCATATGTGTATGCATAATTGTTTATTTATTGCCAGAAATTATTTGTGAATTTTCAGAGGTATGTGATAAAAACAACTGCCTATTTCAAGGTGACTCACAAGGGACTGCTGGGACACAATATTTTGCAGTTTATCATGACACTAATGTAAATCTGAAGCCAGAAGATGGTGGCTACTCATTACTCTTGTGTTTCTAAACTGTTTTACCTAGGTGAGAGTTGAGGCCTAGGTGAGTGAGTTATTACATATTCTAAACAGCTGTCCTGACCATGTTAATTATATATACCAAATTAAAACAAATAGGTAAGTCAGGTAGCTTTTGAAACATGTATTGTAAAAAATGAAGAGTCAGTTCTTCTCAAACAAAGAATGTAACTTACCAGAAATTTCAATCTTTTGTGTTATTTTGAAAGATTTCTTGGTAATATTATCACAAGCAAAACAATGCCATACTATTTTTCAGTTTGGGATTTCTAATTGCTTTACCATCCATTCAAAATATCCACAGCTTGATACAGTTCTAGTTTGTTAAGGACCTTGAAGTGTAATGCCTCTCTTCCTCTCCTCTTTTAAAAGATCAAATTTGTTCTCAAAAAGCAGCTGGTGAATTATCAATAATTTTCTTCATGTGCTCAAAAGTGATTGAATCAACATAATCAGATGCTACAAATGAACAGGTGCTGGAAATATGGCTTCAGATATCTCAGAAAAAGATCAAAGCAGGCTGAATAAGCTCAGTTACAAAAAGGAACCTTTCTGTCATTCCTTCTGTTTTAAAATACTGGGACATTCTGAAAATTGTCTTATTGAAAACATCAATAATTTGTTACCCTGAATTAAGCTCTTTATAAATCTCCCTGCAACATACAGTATTCACAGAGAAGACAGGTGGTTTTATCCAGTATCCATAGTTTTGAGAAACAGAGCTGAGAGAAAATTCAGGGTATGTGATTTATGAAGGCACTTTTTGAGTCATTTATTGTATCTATATGCTTTTGTTTGTTTTAAAAAAAGCCTAGTATTACTATGACTTTTTAAATAATTTAACAGGGGTATGCAAAGCTCTTTGGAGCTTCTTATTTCCTCTTACTTTTTTACGCTGAGGTTACAAGATAACAACACTTGGTTTCCCCTCTTCCTTAAGAGCAAAGTTCAGTGCTTTTCTGCAAATCCCACTTCACTGATCTGAGCAGCAGCTGTTGGAGTATGAGATTTTTAGTGAGAGTTATCACACCAGTACAGACAATGACGGTTAAACTGACCTTTTTGTCAACAGTATTAAGATTTTTACATAATACATTTACAAAGCACCTAAGACTTAAAGAAAACAGTGAAGGCAAAATGTGTTTATCTTACTCTATGAGCAAAGCTGTTTCTCTATGAACTTTCACAGTTGAGGCAATGTGACTAATAAGACATAAACAGATGCCATACACATGCTCTCTGGGATAAACATTGAAACATTTCTGTGCTTATGGTGATAGTTATCCTGGATGCACCAGTAAAAAAACTTTTTCAACTAGTGTGTGAAGCCAGCTGATATATGAAAGGTAGTATCATCTATTATTTTTGATTGGACACAGTGGAGATATATATATGATAAATATATTTAACTCTACTCCTTCCATTGCTTCTAGCGTAAATTTGTATAAATTAAGCACTGACTTCTGTTGTATTTTCTGTGATCCAGCAATCAAGTTTGTGATTTATTTTATTACTTTCTTTATGTAGTATCCCATTTAAATTCCATAACTTCTTATCCTGTCCTAAATCCAGGTTCAAATGGAGATGAGTCATATATATTCACCACAAAACTACTCCAACCTTCCATAAAGACCATCTGTGTAAAAACCTAGTCTTTTTCCTGAAACCTGAATTTAATAGTGCTGAATTTAACAGTGCAGAAACAAAATGACCTGACTTAGTCACAGCAACAGTTAAGAAATTCATGTTTCTACGTGAACAAGTTACTTATAAGATTCTGTTTCATACACAAAACAGCACAATGCCGTTGACTTGATATAGGAACCTGATAACTCAGGTCAGGATATGTATATGACAGAGTGTTTTTCTTTTAAATATTTCTTTGGACCCCTACTCCTGTCTCTCCAGCAGATTTTGGTATCGCTGAGAAATAGTTTGTGGTTTTCTATGTTCAAGATTCATGTACAAAGTGTCCAACATTCAGCTTCTTAATTTCAAGAAACTTTTCTGTCTGGAAAAATACTACCTCAGTGACCAGTCTGAGCATGAGTAACCCATAGCAGTGTGAACAACAGTACAACTGGTTTCTAGGTACTGTCTCAATAATCAATGTGAGCAGCAGTACGCCTGGTTTACAGGTACTGTCTCAATACCCAGTGTGATGAGGTATAGACTCCAAGAGAGTTGTGGGGTTTATGTTCCATTGTGAGAACTGTGTAATTCTTATAGGCTGCAATATATATAGGGGTAAAGTGAGGTTCATAATCTTATTTTATTCTTTAAAGTCTGTTATGCTCTCGGTTTTGCGAAAAAACAGAACTTGCTTTCAGTTTTGGCTCATTTACTGAATTGATTCTAGACAGGGCTTTATTACACCTTAGGCGTTTGGCCTTGATGGCTTGTATTTTTTGAGGCTATTCTGTAAACAAAAATATGAGACTTCCAAGAAATTCGAAAATGCAAGCATCTTTATCTTCCTTAAGAGAAACTATAATATTGATATTTATCAGAAAAAGAAGAAAAAACTGTCATTACTTTATATAAAAAATTTGGGTTTTTTCTTATAAAAAGGACTTTTTTTGTCCTGTTTTGCATTTTCAATATTGTATTACAGGTCCAAAATACTTCCTATTAGTTTCCTAGTGTCCTATTGGTCAATTTGAGATATTTGTCTAAACCATCATCAAGGAAGTACATACAATTTTCTGAACAAATCCCTGAAACTGTATTGTACATAATGTAGAAAAGCACAGTCATTTTCTCCTGTTTTCTCCCTGCCAGTGAGGGAGAGTGTGATTTATAATACCTTCCAATCTTGAATAGGCTAGTAAGTCAAAATGTTCATATTTGGAACAAAAGTTTTCTCTTTTTTTTTTTCTTTTTTCTTTTTTCTTTCTCCTCAGAGGCATACAGATTTATTTCCAGTGTTCCTTCACCATAACATCTGCAAATCCCATGCTATCAACATGATGCTCCAGTCCTTTGTTCCAGAACCAGGTATTCCAGAAACAGTCTGCCTGTGTACTAATTAGCTCTATATAGGGTATGAGGTCCTAGAACAGAAGGGACAGACATCAAACATATCTGCTATGTAATCCCATGTTCTTTTACTATGAGCAGTCTCCAGCAGCTCTTTCTTTACATGGTCCAAAGCACATATGTAAATTTATCATAAGAAAGCATACATGAACACAGAAGAATGTATAAAAGTTTGCAATGACAAAAACGTATCTGTATTGTCCAGCATGCTACCTTCAGTTTAGCTATTAGTGGATATGGAGTTATGAATGAGTAAAGCATACAGTGATACTTTCCCAGAATATTTTCCAAGACTCCAGCAGTTTATGATGCAGTGTACATACCTCAGCTAGAGTTGATGACTTTACTTTCTAGAAGTCTTTGATGGATTTTGTTCTATCCATATGTTCAGCTGTTTCTGAACTTCTATGAACTTTAAACATTTGTCTTTTGACAAGTAATTATTATTTTTTCATAAATTGTGTGAAGAAGAAATAGTTCCTTTACATCTCCTCTGCTCTCAAAGTTTTGTTCTGTCTTGAGACCTGATATAAAGTTGCTGCACTGTGTGGTTAAGATGCATTCAGTCAGAGTTGTTCAGAAGAACTGAGAGTCCGTTGAAGGGTTTAGTTCAAGAGAAACAAAATTTTAAAATACATAGAAATCATGGATGTTTATTGCATGTTTCATGTGTTAAGAATTCCTTAAATTTCAAGGATGGATAAATGCCAAACAAGAGACTCATATGATAAGACAGTCTAAATTAATTTAAATAGCTCAACTTTTCTTTAGTTTACTGATATAATTCAGGATAATATCAGTATATCCAAAATTATTTCAAAACATACTGTGAATTTGAATTAATTCCTTTCCTAGAAAAATGAAGCCAAATTACTTTGAATATATACAATCAAACCAGAGCTAGTTCAGTCATCCATATGGAAATCACAGTGAAAAGCATCCATATTATTAAACACAGGAATCATCCCAGTTGTAGTCACCCACTTATTTTTTTTTAAAAAAAACAATCCACCCACAAACACACACAAAAAAACCCCAAAGCAGACACAGAAACAAACAAACAAAAAAATCAAAACAGAAAGGGAGAACACCTGTTACAGTAGCTAGTGTATGAGAGAAGCTGAGCTTTCCTCTACATTTAAGAGAAAGAGATAGGGGAATAATTTCTCTATCTCCATTTTTATCTCCTCCCACATCTCCTAGCTCATCCCACCCTGTATTATTTATCGTCTACTCTTTGTGTATATCTATTTCTATATTTTCACATGAAAAGTAGTCCTTTTCTTCAAAAATTTTTTTTCTAATGCCTGGAAACACATCCCCTCCAAGAATGACTTATAAATGACAAATATTAAATGTTGGACTCCATAACATCTCCAAAATAACACTTTGTGGAAGGTCATCTTGTAAAATCAATCTCAGTGATATGGTACAGTTGTCAGTATGGAGGAATTCTGAAGATATGAAATACCACCAGGAGCTGTCAAGGATTTCAGTCAACTTTATTATTTCTTTTTTTGTTCATTCATTATTGATGCATGAAGAATAATGGCCACAAGTAAAAAGGGATATGAGCTATTGGCTCCAAAGAAAACCCCTCTTAAATTAATCCAGTTCTCCTGAATATGTCTGTGCCAGGTTTTATAACACCCTAAGGGAACTCTTCAGTATTTGCTTCAGCCATCTGAGTCATATTTTGCTTTAATATTTATATTATTTACTTTTCTACAAGAGTACACAGTGTGTCATACTTCAAAGATAGACAGGATACAGAAAGTCTCCTAAAGATGAAAGCTAGGATAAAAGTAGTCCAAAATCACCTCTTTCCATAAATATACACAGGATACTATTTCCAATACCATATACATTTTTAGTCTTAATTAATTTCTTATTTCTCCCTCAGTTCACCTCTGATGTCATCCTTAATATCTGACCTCCCTGACGGCTGATCTCCTAATGGTGGAGCTGTTGTGAGCAGATATAAAGAAAGTGGTTTCCCTGGAAACAGAAACTATGATATAGTATGTAAAAGATTTTTAAACATTTCTGTTCCCAGTTACTTCCAGCCAGCAGTTTTCATATCTTTTCAGAAATTAGAAGAGCTGACACTTTTTTCTGATTACTAGTAGGACTCTTAAAAATGTTAAAGTACAGCTATTCTTTCTCCCCTCCCCACAAGCTGTTTATCACTTCTATTGTTATATGAAGCATACTTTAGTTTATGTCAACACACCTTACAAGTATACAAAAGATGTGTTAGCACATGTTCAAGGTGAACATTTTCTTAATTTTCATTAAGACTGCCACTATAGACCAAAGCATCTACTTAGACTTGAACAATATAAGTGCACTAAGAGGAACTTCTAGAGAGTATAGTTTACATCCTCCATTACTATTATTTCACTCACTCTTTCATTCAGAAAGATAAAAGTGAGAAAGCTTGTGAGTTGAAATAAAGACAGTTTAATAGGTAAAGCAAAGCCACACACAAGCAAAGCAAAAGAAGGAATTCATTCACCACTTCTCATTGGCAGGCAGGTGTTCAGCCATCTCCAGGAAAGCAGCACTCCATCACACACAACAGCTATTTGGGAAGACAAATGCCATAACTCCGAATGTTCCCCCCTTCCTTCTTCCCCCAGCTTTGTATGCTGAGCATGACATCATATATCACTTTGGTCAGTTGGGGTCAGCTGTCCCAGCTGTGTCCCCTCCCAGCTTCCTGTGCACTCCCATCCTGCTTGCTGCTGGGATGGTGTGAGAAACAGAAAAGGCCTTGACTGTGTAAGTACTGCTCAACAATAAGGAAAACATCCCTGAATTACCAACAGTGTTTCCAGCACAAATCCAAAACATAGCCCCATGCTAACTACTGTGGAGGAATTTAACTCAGGGAAAACAGACCTCTAATATGAGTGTTGGTCCCAAGAATGGCCAGTGCCCATGAAAATATGTGAAGAAGTTCTTACTGCTTGTCTACAGTGTCAGATGAGGCCTAAGGCCAACCACCCAAATCAAGTCCCAGCCCAGAATATCAGGAAAGGCAAGGCTTTTAGGAGCATGTGTCAAATTGATTATATTGGTCCTTTGGAGCCGTCCCATGGGAAGAGATACATTTTGGAGGAGTAGAGGTGGTGTCAGGACTGACTATGGCTACAGCTATTAGTACAGCCACTGGAGATAAGATGGTTCAAGCTCTGCAAAAAATGGTTTAGTATTTTACCCATTCCTGAATATGTTCAATGGGTCGCCACAGCAGTGAAAGACTGGGCATGAGAGGATGGCATCAAATGGGTATTTCATACACCATATTGTCCTCAGGCAAATAGCATAGCTGAACAAATCAATAGTTTGATTAAAAGACACGCTGACATCTCATGCTATGACTGGGACATACAGCTACCACAGGTGGTTTTTGCTGTTACTAACCAGTAGGAAAATTATGGAAATCTTAAAATTCGAGCATTTTGTCCTACGGGACCTTTAATGGGCAACAACTGTATACCAGATGATAAAAGGGTCTGGTTCCCAGTAAGGGTGTACATGGGCCAACCCATAATGGTGAAACTGGTGTCCACCGGCATTTTACTCATGACCCTGGCAGAATGCAGAGACTTATGTGCCTGGGAAGCAAGTCCTAGATAGGAGCAGAAAGACCCACCATATTAGTGTCTGGTGGATAATTCCTGACTCCTAACCCTGAGACCTGGCCTCAAAGGACTGAGGCCCAGCTTTATTTTCTTGGAGGACAATGGAGAAATGGACCACACTGTTGCTCCTACTGGCAGTGGTGATAGTGGCCAATTCAGGCAACGCAGACCTGGACAACAATGTGGTGGCAAGAATGATGGTGGTATTATCAAATGATTCACTTGAATGATGAATCTAACTTCGGTAAAGATTTGCCTATGTACCCCCAAATCAGCAGAAGATCCTTTACCAATTTTTGTGTAGGACATTAATATATCTCTAGCCCTTGAGCTCACATGGGAGAAATATAATAGCTACAGCTAGAAATTTAGGGAGATTGAGGGATTTGGCTATACTTGTCTATAGTTGGTCACCAGTCATGGTAAATGCTAGTTCAGTATGGGAAGCCAGATGTGACTATATTGTCCAACCCACTCATGGGGTCATGGGGTGGATCTGGAATGGCACTACACCATGTCGAAAATTCCATGGAGAACTACAAAATACAGTGCTCTATGGAGTATTGATGATCATTCCTGACAATATATACAAAACCATTAAATGCTTTATGGTGCATCAAACACCCTGAAAAGGAGAACAATGAATGTTGTAGTGCATGTAACTGAAACCCATTCGACTGCCCTCTTAACTGCACATGGGCTAGATGTACCTATGAACCCAGCTGGGACGGCAAAAAGGATAAGGTATTCCCTGTAGGGAAGTCTCCCCTCTGGAACTGCCAGGTGGAGATCGGGTGCAAAGACATAGATAAAATGCCACTGTTATGGCTAAAGCCTCCTGCTCAGGAAGCCTTAATACAGGGGTGCTTATGTAGTAATACCAGTTACTTATGGTGCTCTACTTATGGCAACAAGAATTGTTGCCCCCTTGCTACCCTGCCAGTATCATCTCAAACACCCACTGTCTCTGCACACTCTAACTTAGTGTGGCCACCTGTAGTCACAATTATATTCAACTATTCCAGGACTAGTGTGTACATTAGCTGTGCTTTCTCTCTGTCTTATTTATTGGGAAGGACGCATACCACACTAGTGGTAGGATTGTAGACCAAGGCACTTACGGAAGGGATGGCAGAGATCCTCAACACAAGTTAGATGGTGGATGGAATTAGTATCTAGGTCAGGAATTGCTCCAGTACAAAACCAACAAGACATTCTAGAACTACATCTACAACTATCGGCCTTAGCCAATGCTACGTCTGATAGTCTGAGGCTCTTAAGCAATCAGTTGCAACATATCAGTAAAATGACCATTCAAAACCAAGATGTATTGAATTTGATGCTACCAAAGGAGAAAGGTGGATATGAAGTCCTGAATCTATTGTCAGATGAGCGCTGTATCTACATTCCAAATATACTGATGCCGCTTCAGAACCAAATGAACAAAATAAAGTAACAAAAGACACAGAAGGCAATTGTTGCTGCATTATGGACTAGCTGGTTGGGGAGTATTTGATATGTTTGTGTTTTCTATGTCAGGATCAGTAACCAGTCTCCTTCAATCTTTAACAATTACGATTATTGTGATTTGTATTATCATAAACTGTATTAAGTGTGTGATGACAAAATCGGTGTTAACTGTGGAGTGTACTCCCTTAAAACCCGTTTGTGTATTAGACATCTCAAAACAGCCGTAGGATACTGTTTATCTATTTGTTGCTGTTGCTGATTCTTATTTTGATGTTGATTGTCGTTACATGACTGATTGTTTCTGCCATTGATTGATGTCATGCTGTTGGTTGATACAGTATTATTGATTGTTGAGAGCAATTTTTAATAGCCTGAAAATAATTAAGGAATGACCCACAGTGAGCATTGAGGCTCACCAAGACTTCACTGTCTTTTAATTTTGGAGGCAAGAGGTGACTGTACCACCACTTCAAAGAGACCAGTTGTATAGTGACTGTGTTCACTCAGTGGATTTTCTGGCAGGTGCACCTCCCCCAACATCACTAGAAACTTCTCAACCCTTGGAAAACTAGTAGTTGGGACTTGGGGGTCAGGCCATCCAATCAGCAGGATGAAGTTGTATAGTGCTAGGGTCAAAAAATGAAATATTTCAGTCAAAAGAAACTTCTAGACTCTTAACCATATATGACCACAGATCAGAATCAACTAGGGTATAAATGAAACCCTGACGGAGAGACATTTTGAGCCAGTCCTCCTCGAAGCAGCAGATCTGCAGTCGGAGACTCTCCCCTTGGATTGGAACGCTCCCTGAGGAAACTCCACAAGGTTGGAAACCCCTCATCTTATAGGTGATTTTTGCATTTTGGGACATCATTTCTGAAGCCTAAGAATTCTTATGTCAGTTATGCATATTAATGTCCTGTTACATCCTGAACCTCTGATTTGCTAATGTAATCAGAGAATCATAGGACCATAGAATGGTTTGGGTTGGAAGGGACCTTAAAGATCACTTAGTTCCAACTCACCTGCCATGGGCAGGGACACTTTCCACTAGATCAGATTGCTCAAAGCCCCGTCCAACCTGGCCTTGAACACTTCCAGGGAGGAGGCATCCACAACTTCTCTGGGCAACCTGCTCCAGTGCCTCACAACCCTAACTGTAAAGAATTTATTCCTTACATCTAATCTGAATCTACCTGCTGTCAGTTTAAAACCTTTACCCTTTGTTCTATCGCTACACTCCCTGATAAACAGTCCATCCCCATCTTTCCTGTAGGCCCCCTTTAAGTACTAGAAGGCCTTTATAAGGTGTCCCTGGAGCCTTCTTTTCTCTAGACTGAACAATCCCAACTCTTTCACTCTCTCCTCATAAGGGAGGTGCTCCAGCCCCCTGATCATCTTTCTTGTCCTCCTCTGGACTGTATCCAACAGGTCCATGTCCTTCTTATACTGGGGGCCTCAGAGCTGAACTCAGTACTCCAGGTGGGGTTTCATGAGAGCAGAGTAGAGGGGCAGAATCACCCCCTTGACCTTCTGACCACACTCCTCTTGATGCAGTCCAGGATATGGTTGGCTTTCTGGGCTGCAAGTGCACATTGCTTGCTCATAGTCAGTATTTCATCCACCAGTAGCCCCAAGTACTTCTCCACAGGGCTGCTCTCAATTTACTCTTTGCTCAGCCTGTATTTTTGATTGGAATTGCCCCAACCCAGGAGCAGGTCCTTCCACTTGGCCTCAAATTTCATAAGTTTCACACGGGCGCAGCTCTCAAGCCTGTCAAGGTCCCTCTGGATGGCACATCCCTTCCCTCCAGTGTGTTGACAGCACCACAGAGCTTGGTGTCATTGGCAAACTTGCTGAGGGTGCACTCAATCCCACCATCCATGTCACTAATACAGCACTGGTCCCATTACTGACCCTTGAGGAACACCACTCATTACTACTCTCTGCTTAGACATTGAGCCATTGACCACAATTCTTTGAGTGTGAACATCCATCCATCCATCCATCCATCCATCCATCCATCCATCCAATTCCTTATCCACCAAGTGATCCATCTGTCAAATCTATGTCTCTCCAATTTAGAGACAAGAATGTCATGTGGAACAGTGCCAAATGCTTTGCACAAGTCCAGGTAGATGACATCATGTTGTCGTCATATTGTCAGATTTCTAAATTATTTTGATTGAAGAATAAATTTTGTTGAGTTCAACACCTGTCTAATTTAATTGTGCAAGCCTCCATGATACCCAGCCAAAACCAGCACACCAACTAATTGCAAGCACATCTGTTAAGTCTTGGTAGAGGTTTGATGAAGGAAATTGAGAAATATGTATTGTTTCACCCTGAACTTATTGCCCAGGAATCACTAATTACCATGCACATATAACAGAGGTTTTCTCTCTTTTCTCTGTATAGTCACCTGATAGACTTCCTGAGACAGAAACATTGCATTTCTGGAGGATTCTTGAAACAATGGCTAGCTTAATATGTGTATTTATAAACTGAATCTCAGGCTTACTAATTGTAACAAAGTGTTATTGAATTTGCATATTGATGAAAATCAACAGTAGGATAAACACAGAACAATGCTCCAGCTTTCCAAGTAACCATAAGACCCATTTAAAAATAAAGATCAGTATCAGAAAAAGACGTCTGACTATATTCATGTCCACATAGGTCCTTTAAAACTTTTTTGTCAAAGTAATTTTCTAATCAGACTTTGAAATCATTCACTAGTGGGGAGGCACTGCATTGTCAAACACTGTTTTGGTGTGCACATAAATAATGTAATTTAAATTGGCACACCTAGGCACAAATAATTTTTTGCCTTTGTACACACTATCACTGCATGCACCATTGGTTATGTGAAAAAATAGATAAATAAATAATAGTATTCAGAAAATTACAGATTCTGCCTTGCTTATGCTGACACTATGTTTTGAAAAGTTGGTCTTTAATGTTCAGGTTAAATGAAATTTTTTTCTCTTTGTGCATTTCACTTTTAGATATTTTCTTTTTCATTTTAGTTGTCTTATTTTTTCAATTAAAACCTTTATTTTTTATTGGGAGGGGCTTTTTATATATTTTTTGGTCTTTTTTTTCTAATAGAGCCCAATTTACTTTTCTCTTGGCTCATATTACTTTGATTTCGTCAAAGACATAGAAGGAACTAAAGCACCGTCATCCTAGAGAAAATCTTTAATATAAGAATCACGTTTACTGTACACAATCTTTTCTTTGTCTGATTATCCTAAAGCACTTCCCAAGCAGTCATTCATTATTAAATGCAAAGTATAAGCTGATTAGTAGTATTTTCTACACATAATGATGATTTTTAGGTCAGATAAACTAGGTAACATCAGTAACAGAATGTCAGCAGCAGAGATGAGAAACGTATGACATGAGCAATAACAAATGATCTATTTTTCTAGTCACCCACTGAAGCCTACATTTTTATGTTCATGAATCCCCTTTTCTAGTTTTGGTTGGGTTCTTTTTAATAACCAAGACCTGTATAATCTCACATATATTAGAATTCTGATTGAATCTTTCTCCAAATTATTAACATGGTTAAGGCAAATTGACAGTGGTACATATTTGTATTTCTTTCCAGTGTTTGCAAAGTCCAGATAGAATCTATTTTTGTATTGAATGGAATTGTTTTCTAGTCTTTCAGAATTCTTTCTTACTTTTTTGAGCAACCCATTTTATTCACCGATCTTCCTCAGAGTACACGGTGTACTTAAGAAACACATAGTGTATGTGTGTGTTTCTAAAGAGATAGAGCACAACAGTGTTTTTCAATTTCTGTCACCTGCCATCCTAATGCCTATTGATCAATTCAATGCATCAATTTAACTTTAAAATTTTATTTATTTATCTATCTACCTAGTTATTTATTTAGGGTAAAAAAAAGTATTAATAGCTTTCCAAAGGTCACTTTCTTCAAACACTTTACTAAGTCACTCAAGCATCATAATGGCAAGACATTGTCTTGTTTCTCATTACTGAAGGAAAAATTGTGGTTAGTTGCACTGTATCAATTTTTAATCTTCTCAGAAGCATTAGAACTTCTTTACAGAAACAATATAGATAGTCTGTACACTGCATGGATTATCAGACCCTCCTATAGGTGTGTGATTAATGGTTCCTTACCAGTTGCTCCAGATAATCTAAAATAATTCTAGAAAATAATAACAGGTGTAAAAAATTTTAAGTCAGCTGTGACAACATTTCCTGATAGAGAAAGAAGAAATATCAAAAAACCTAATACACTGCTTGAGTACTTCTAAGTGTCAACATCAATGCCTGATATGCTTAAAATTCTGTTGCCGAACTATATCATGAAATGTATCCTCTTTTCAAAACAGTTAGGAGTCTTTAAATTTTAGAATGTGGTGCATGTAAGCCAATAGTCAAATGCAAATTGTTTAGCTTTTGATAAAAAGGTGATGTAAATGGTAGAAGAATTTTATTTCCAGATGCATATTTCATTAACTTTTCATTAAAGGCATCATCAAACAATAGAAATTATTTGTTCTCACAATCACATATTTTCACTGATTTCAGGAAAGAATAGCTTTGGATAAAATAGGTGGTGTATTTCTGTTATTTCTGTTATATCTTTTGTTAACAGAGTATGTTGAAAGTGAGTCTATCCATACGCGACTTCTGAAACAAAGGACACAAATAAGTTCATAGAGATTGGTTTTGGTATGCTTCACCAGAATTCTTGGGCATCCTTCGAAGGATCCTTAAATCATATATTAAAAGTCAATTGGCAACTGATACGCAGGCTGCTAGTCCCAGATAGTCAAAGAGATAACCCATAGTCTATCTTAAAACTAATAAGAAAAATGGTTGTGAAATAAAACCTGAGTGTACTATCGTTGTCCATCCAAGACTGATTTTGAAAGAGAATCCCTTTTGATAGGATATACTTAGTGTTGTTAGCTTGTATACTGAACTGTTTTTAGATGCTTTGAACCTGTTGCTTTTTCTGGAGTGACATTTGGAGCTGACATTTGCTTCATCGTAGCAAAGACAAAAGAGAAGCAAGCAAGAGGTCACATTCCAAACTCAGGTGAGAAAATGAATATTTTTGTGCAATCTACTGTAGTCAAGTCAGGGAAACTGTAAAGTGAAGAATCAAAACAAAGAAGAAACTCTAAGGATGAATATTTGACTTCTTGGTACAAAACAAGAAGCAGGGCATCAAATGAATCAATTGATCTGAAGAAAAGAAGGAATAGGAATTGGAAAGAGATGGAAGGATGGGAAAGGAAGCAGAAGGGAATTCCAAAAAAACTTAGGTTAAGCAGAAAGTATTACAGAGACTACATTATATTTAACTGTACCTAAAACTCTCACCGTCTCCCTTGCAGGGAGACTAGAGTTAGTAAACTACATTGAGATGGAAAGAATGTTAGTGAACTGTAGTGCTAGGGCCTGAATAACAGGCCCTGAAACAAAGTTGACCGCTAGATGAACCTCACAACCAAACATTATCCATTATTGGTATCTGCTAATTAGTAAAATCTGTATTATCATTAGCATTTATTAATTACTATCTGATCATTAGTGAAATATGTATGCTCACTAATGAAGGATGTTTCTTAGACAAAATGTGATCAATAGTGAGGATGAAATGTTGTGAGAATGCGTATCCAGCTTTCCTTGTTTAGCCTTGTTCAAGGCTGAGAACCTTAGTGTTCAGCCTTGTTGGAAACTCCCTTGGTCTCCCCCTGAGCCCTGGCCAGGCTTTGGGTGGAATCCATCAGGAGGATGAAACCAGATGTTTCTGCTCAAAGAAAAGTGCAAGTCATTCTGACTTGCTATTTTTTGGTATATAAGACTGGACACTCTTGCCACAACTTGGTGTGCCTCACATACGGATGGATGTATCACGTAGGACTTCCCACTTGCAGGGAAAGGTTCTCCAAATCCTCGCTGCAACCGGGACTCCCCAGTGTCTGTAGATCTGGATGATGGTAATGTATGCGAGTGGTGATGGATCTTAATCACTATTGTCCCCATGGTGTAGTAATGATTAGGTGCATTACCTTGCTTGTTCTTATTTTTTATAATTAACTCTATGTAGTAATTATCAAGTGTACTATTCTGTATTTTTCTTATTGCTTATTTTCTGTATCAGTTGATTGTAACCTTTAAGTATTAACAGTAAAATAAGCCTACTCTTTTCACTCTGGTGTTTTAATTTAATTGGCATCCTTGGTCAGCAGAACATGAACTGAAACTTATACCTGTGCTTTTTGGCTAATGACACCTCTAATATAGAAATTAGTATCATCACCTCCCTATGGAAGGGAAGTGTTTCTGCTTCAGATTCTTTGACAAATGATAATAACTAAAAGATTTCATCAGAAAGGACTTTGGCTACAAAGTTAAAACATAAATATTTCAAAAGTCAATCTCCATTTTTGCTATATTCATTCAAAGATGGAATCATATATTTCTGATATGACAAAAAAAAAAAAAAAAAGAGGCTGAACAGTAACTGGGTTAGTATAGAATGTTTAGTACCCAAACCATTCTCTCTGCATAGTATCAGAATATAAATTGTCTGTTATAACAGCTTTCAGTGCTGTAAATTCTCATATATGCACACTTTCTACCTTTGCTTTCAGTTTACTAAATCTTCAAAGGTTGTCTGCCATAATTTTCAGTCACAGCAGGAATTCTTGAAAGTGTGCCATTTTTCAGGGAGACAACCTAGTGTGCTGAAGAGAAAAAAAATATCTCAAGTTACAGATTTCAAACTCATTTGTGTTTTGGACCATGGAGGCTATTATTTGCCACCATAAGTTCTGTATTGATTAATGATTATAGGATGACAAATGACTCTCAGAACATAGTAATTCAGGTTTCATTTGTTTAAACACTCTAGTGGATATGCCTATAGTCTTTTGCTCAAGGCGACCCTGAAGCAGGGTAAATTTTCAATACTGCAAGGTTACATGTGTGGCTTCAGGTGGAGTCAACAACTCACTGAACCTTCTCCAACCACCCCTAGGTTGTTATCATAATTTTAACATGATGCACAGGCCATTTTAATGGAGATATGTGAGATGTACCAAAACCTTGCTAGCAAGACATCTTTAGAACAGATTTTCTTACAAGTTTTCCCAAAATTCTGTTCATGATCCAGCTGGAAATATCACCCATTCAGTTTAAGCAACAGTGGGATACAGTTCAGCCCGAAATATATCTGCAAGTAGTGAATAGGCCTTGTGCTAAATCTCCATGTATTAATAAATTTCACTGAATGAGGTCTAAAAAGACTTATTTGTCAGAAAAAACAAGCTGATATATAGCTCTTTTCTTGGTTAGCAAATTATTTGTCAGTCAACCCCAATTTCATTTTAGCATATCTGCTATTTTTCTGCTACAGAATTCATCATAAGCAGTTTGCTTGGACTGTTTACTGCTTATGTTGAGACACTGGCAATCCTTGTCACAAGGTATTATTTCCTCTGCATGGCTTGGTGAATGAAATATGCTAAATTACAGAATAACACAGAACCAATAATGAACAATTAGCAAAAAGTATTGATTTTCTGTTAAACAGATGTTTCTACAAGACTAACTAAAAATTTCAGAACCAGAAAACATTTATTGATTTTTTTTTTGTCAAGTTTCAACTAAGTAGTTATAAGCTATAACATAGTCACAGAAATTATAATACATATAGTTTTTATTGAGAGAAGACTTGTAAAGATTTTTTTCTTTATTTTTTTTTCTTTCTTTTTTAAAGTAATCTTTTAATGCCATGTTCATTTAAAAACTAGAACAGGAAAAAAATGGAGACAAAATTGTTCCATTTAACAATCTTAAAAAAGGGTTTATTTGGTTTTGTTCCTAATATGAGAAGTTCTCATATGCATCCACATTACTCACAGAGTAATACTTTTTTGATTCATTCAAGGAAGGCAAATTTTCTCCCTTTTTTAAAAGTTAAAAAGGAAAATAAGTTTACTGCCATACCTGCTTTAGTATGAACACTTGTGTACAAAAAGCAGAACTTAGAGATCTGAGACTGCACATTATCCTGAGTTAAAGAACAATATTTTCCTGTGGTTATACATCAGTTTTCCCAAACCAAACCTTATCTTAAAAAAGAACATCCTATGTTTTATTGATAAATACATAGAATGTATTCACAATCTTTAATATTGGTATCTAAAAATGAAGCAGTTCACGCAGATCAAGAGCAGCAACCAACTCTTGAAAAAAAAAATCACTTTTTATACATGTAGTAGTAGTGGTACATGTTGACACATTCACTCAGCAAGTCATTCATTCAGCAATTATTATTAAAAGTCTTATTTATATAGAAATGTAGTTATTTATCAGAAAGTACTGATAGAAGTTATAGTGTACCTAGAAAAGCAATTTAGACTGCTACTCTATTTTGAAAAATATGATATGTAATCCGTAATAGAAGAAGATGCACCACCTGACCACGAGAACAGATTATTTTACTTTATGTATTTTACACTTAGTTAAGGCCAGAGAGGACTATAGAGATTTAGAAACAGAATTCCATATGTATCAAATCTCCTTTTCACTACCTTGAACTCTGTCATCTGCAGTGTACCATGAGAGGTAAAGATTACATGTAAAATGACTTTCATCGCTTCTTACACCATGACAGTAAAGCACAGTGAGTATTTGGTAAAAACAGCCAGACTTTAACAGGATCTTCATGAAGAAGGGCCAAAACCTCTTAGTTAGATGAGGAATGCAAGTAAAGATACCACAAAAATGGTGACCAAGGACAGAGAATTAGTGCTGTCGGGTGGCTGTGCATTTAGGGTAGAAATAGAATGTCTTGCCAAGATGTTTCCGCTGTTTGTCCCTATCTTTCTTCAACTTAACACCTGATCAAGGCTCTTCTGCCTTGTGAGTACACTTGGATTTTCTAGAAAATTGTTAGCTATTCTCCTAAATACTATTAATTACAAACAAAACAAAACAAAACACAAAAAAAAAAGGATGGGAGGTTGTGAATCGTTATTATAAATGTGAAGTATCACTTGTGAAATAGTCCCAGATACATCTGAGCCACTATGTGAGTGTGTGTTCATAGCCAGGTTCTTGCTAAATGTGATAGGTTTAATCTTTGGAATCTGGTTGGAACATTCCAAGCCACTGTGCAACTGATTACTTATTATTACTGTATTTTATGAAAAGGTCCTAGAAGATAAATCCAATGTTATTTGAGTTTTGTGACTATGAATTGCATCTTTGAAAATCAAGGAAGAGTTTCTAAATGAAATGACCAACACCTGCAATAGTATACATACTGAAATATAGTATAATTGTAATAATGTTTTTTTAAGATTCCCTTGAGTAGGAGGATGAACAATAAAACTATTTAATATTCTTTTCTCATTGTGCTGGACTGATGATATTGCAAGTTAATTGTTTTGCAAAGTATGTGGAGGGTACCTTCTCTCTTAGGTGTTATAACACAATACAAAGGTACTTCACTGTAAAACAGATTTCAGTCAGCATGAAGAGTAACATGAATCTAAACCTGACTTTTTGTAGGCTTTATTATTATAATCTAGTAAACTCTTGTTAAACACCATTTCCTTAAGCAATACCTTTGGCAATACTCTTTCATGCATGTGTGGATGTGCTCGCTGCGATTATAGAGACCATCAGAGTCTTCACATATGTATATCTGCCTTTCCATCTTGCTCCCTAATAATTTCACATAAAGTACAGAAACTGAAAGCTACAACTCTTGGGACAGATCTTTAGAGTCTCTGTTCAATACTGCCAAAATAGGTAAAAAGGTGAACACACTATGAATTCACCTACAGACAAATCTAGTCTACCAGTACATGCATTAGGAATACACTAGCAAATAGCAATGACGCTATTTATGAGGAAGAAAAAGATAAAATTCCTAGCACTACTGAATGTACACTTTAGAGCAACAAGAACATTTATTGTACAGAGATCAAGTTTTGCTGTTCTGTGATTCACAACATCTATACAACTCTCAGGCAGTTACAAGGCTGAGATTGAGAACACGGGAAACTTAGTTATTGTTCGTATGTAGTTTGAAGTGATTTTCTTAGGAGTATAAGTGATTAGTACTTTGCTATTAAGATAATAAGTAGAATGCCTGTAGACCTTCAAGACACACCTAGTAGTGTATGATAAGAATATGTAGATTAGATGCAAGTATGGTATCAAAAGATATATAGCATGGGCTGAACATATGTTACTGATAACGACTGGCATTTGACTATGTACAGTAAATGAAGTAAATAACTGGTTAAAATACATGTTAGCTGCCTGTACTGAACCTGATCAATGTACATTGAGGAAGGAGCTAATGATCCAGAGAACCGTTAACTGAGTAGGCACGTGCCTGCGTTGTGTTACACGTCCAGCTGTTCCATCAGGCCTGTGCAGGGCTGTGCGTACCCCTTGGCTGCAGAATAAGCTTAGCCCACCCATGGTAATAGAGGAGCCTCTAGGCAGCTCCCACTCATTTCTGGAAACGATACCACCTGTATGACTTTACCTTTATCTAAAAGTGTGGCAACAAATTCTCACATGAACATTTTTTCCGTTTCACAGTAGAAATTATGTTTTATTTTAAGAAAATCTTTTAAGAGTTCAAAAGACCAAGACGAGGTAACTTTTCTATGGATGACATCTGCACAACATGCAACAGTTGATCAGAGGCCCATTCAACACCTCACAACTTAGGCTTCTCAGCATCTGAAGGGACATAAGACTATCTCTATCATCTTCTGTTTCTTTATACTATCACCTATAGCTGATTTCTATGGTTATAATATATAATAATTATATTAATTATAGTGTTAACAATACATAGTGTAAACTGTTACAATAGCGTAAACAATACTTTATGGAAACCAAGTGCCTTTCTTACAGGAATCAAAATAAACCAGGACCTCCTGGTGCAAAATAATTCCTCATAGACTAAAACAAGCGGTAGGAAAATTACAGATACAGTTTAAACATATATAGAGAGAACAATGACTTGGATTTTGGAGATGTGAATAAAAACCATAAGTGATAAAGTCCATTTTTTCTGAGTCTGTGATAAAGATAGTTGGATGAGTCTGATGGAAGAAATAAATTATTTGAGTAGGCAATCTTAACATTGGGCAGTAGGCAAACTGCAACCCTAGAAAACCAAAACTGGAAAGAAACATAAAAATCCAGGTCCCATAAGAAACAATAAGCCAATTTACTCAATCATATAGGAATACAAGAGCTTAAAATATACATAATCATGGGCGGAAGGATTTTATATTGTATAAATAAATGAAATAACAGTTATGAGGCAGGGATATGCTGCTGGAGTGTGGACACAGAAAGAGTAAAAGTTCTGAAGAACTGTGATCGTTATTTTCCAATTTTTTATTTCAAATTCAAAATCTTTATATAAATAGTATTGCATTTCATACTTTTTCATTTCATTGACATTCATGAGATCATAGATGTATTTAAAAGGTGCAAAATTTATAAATCAACAATCTTTAGTTCTCACTCGAAGGATGATTTAGCTAATTAAGCCCAAGTAGTTCCCAAAACCAAGGATTTAGCAGGATATACAGAACAGTTTTGATATATACTGGGTATGAAAATTGTCCTGAAATCTTTAAAATTGGAAACTGGGGCAGTGGAATGAGGAAAAGGCAGAGATACACACAAGGAGAAGAAAATTATTACCTTGCATAAAAATTAAAACCAAATTGATGAGATCCTTATTGATGTTTCAAAAGAAGGTTGGCCAGGAAAGATCCCTAGATAATAAATTACAGGAATATAATGTTAATTTCAGCACACAGTAAGTGACAAATATAGTCAAACTCATCTTATTATCTACAATCAAACTACATTTCATAAAAAAATTAAATTGGCAGTATAAAACTGGAAAAAGAATTAGAGCGATCAGAACTAAATATATGTCAGTGCAGAACACTTTAGCATGCGTGTTGTGGGCAAATGCATATGTCCAGCATATAATCCCAAAATGGATATCCATTATGGTAATGGAAACTGTCATCAGAAATATAGAAGGATCACGGGCTAGATGAGAATTGAATTCCAACAAGCTATTGGGAAAGAAATTGAGGCAGAGGGAGATTCTGTCAGATAAAGAGCAATGCTGATGAAGGACTTGGAGCACCTTGAACTGACATTTAATCAGGTTCATATTTTTTCTCCTTTCTATGCTGTAACTTCAAGAAATTCAGTCAGCCTGTTTTGGCTTGGAAAAGAAATCTTAAGTCTAAGCACAGATTTCTTGTAGTTAACTCTAATTTGTTGTGAGTTTCTCCTGTTCTTAACATACATATATTGCTGTAATCACATTTTAAGCATAAGCATATACTTAAGTTAGTGTACTTTGGCTTTAATACAGCAACAAAATCATCAAAGATCTTAACTAAAAAAGTAACTTAAAATAAAGCTAAACAGTTTTTAGCTATCTAAATATAGGCATCTAGTGTTCCTTTAGGCTCTGTTGAATATCTTGCCAAGGCTGCAGCTCCAGAAGGGCACAGGTCTCCCATGAAGACTGTTTTACATACGTCAACAGATGTCACGTGATAACATAGACCATTTTGAAATGGCATATCTATGTTCAGACAAATTAATTCCTTCTTATCTGATTAATATGCCTAGAAAATCCTGAAGAGACAAAACAGTGGTGAAAATCACAGGGGGGTTTTGTGATTTATAAAGATGATTAATATTTTGTTGCTAAACAATCATTTTGTTGACCACTGCTGAAATCACTAATATCAGCATGGAATAGTGAAAAGCTGATGAGGTAGAGTAACTTGTCCCATTCTTGGTTTTGTTACAATGCTGAACATGCAGGAGTAAAACCCTTTAACTTCAAACAATCTGCTTTCCCCTTGCTATTAAAAAATGAAAAATGATTCAGTGTTCAGCAAAGATTTATTGAGACACTAACCCCAAAGTCAAATCAGCTGTGGAAAGAATTCATACATACATAATGGGGTTAAAATCCTCAGTGCTGTGGTTTTACAAATATATTTTATTGCTTGATGTTAGAAAACAGTCCCTATAGGGCCATTGTGCATGTTAGAGAAAAAAAGAAGTTGAGAAACTACTTAAGTGACAGGGAAATAAAGAAAGTGGAAAGCAGAGGGAAGGAGAGAAGGAAAGGTGAGGTCACATACTATTACTCTTTTTTTTTCTCAGAGGAAATTAGGTAGTTCTTGCATAGCAAGGGAAGGATACTGGATGAGGGGAATGAGGATGACTTCAAGGAGAGAAAGGATTGAAATAAAAGCTAGGATTAAAAACATAAGAATTCAGTGGAGGAAATTAAGTTGGTCATGCATATTCTTGTACATATCCCCCCAAGGGATAGAGAAAGCAGTATTAGTGATGTGACCATGTGGATGAACTCTGAAGTAAGAGAATAGGAAAAAGAACCAAGGGTACGGAAGAAAAAAAGCCAGGAGAGTCAGTCATCCTCTGTGATAGATGGTAGAACAGTTTGATTTTTTTTGTCTACAGTTTACTTCAGGGCATTACTCCACTCTGATGGGAGCAGGTCACTTCTTTCCCAGAAAACAACTATGAATGGTCATCTTTGAAGAAACTTCAGAAGCAACCTGGAAGAGAGGCAGCAAGGAGGGATATCACAGCGTAAGTGCAGAGACTAAATCATTTTGGGTCTATTGTTTAATTGTTTTTAAAAAGGCAGGAAAAGAGAGCAGCATTTTTACTGTAAGGTCCTGAATAAACTGAAGTCCCATCATACCATATTGTAAAAGGAAATGGAAAATAGGTTAAGAACAATGTGACAGGGCTGAACAGAGACATAATTAGTGCAGATAGATTAGAATTCCACTGAGAGTGCTGACAGACCAGCATTCGATTTTGAAGAGAGATGAAAGAAAAAGCAGTGCCATCTTGGCACTGCAGTGGTTCTGCAGTGATTAAGTACTTAGTGAAGGGTTAAGTACTTAAAGCCCCCTAAGAACTTCACTCAGGGTTAAGTGCACTCAGTGTGTGGCTCAGTGAGCCTTACGCAGCAAAAAAAACCAGTTATTGAGGCTATGATCATTCACTGGCAGGCTATACTCTGGAAATGTTAATATATTTGACAAAATACTAATTTTATGAATTAATTGTAAAAATAAGTAGGTTTATTAATATTTGCTTCTTGTATCTTTCTGTGTTCATAATCTGCAATCTGACATTCAAATCAAGATGATTATTTCTCTAGAAAGATAAGAAAACTAATAATGAACATTTAAGGCCAAGGAATATTTTATTTTGTTTTCAAAGCTCTTCTCAGTAGCCGGAAATACAGCTACAGAAAACATTTTCGCTTCATCATTTTTGAATCCTTTGCAGATTATCTATAGTCATGTCAAGGCTTTGGCTTTTTGTTAAAATATTCTCTGTTTTAGTTTTCCTTCTGTGTGAAGTGTAATATTTTTTCATTGTCATGTGTCCATTGAATACATAGGTCTCATTAGAACCATGCTGCTACACTAGATAAATAAAATGCCTTTGTTAAAAAATGGCAATCTCTTTTTTTAATATCAAATCCAAGTAATGTCATATGTATTTCATATTCACTGTATTAAAATTAATAATTTAATGTGTTTAATATTCATGAATTTAATATTCATATTAAGTGTAATATCCTTGACATAATGCCTCTTGTGCTTTGATTACCATTCACTGGCATAAGAACTTAGTAATTAGCCTTAAGGTCAAATCTCTCAATTTTACTGATTAATCGGATTTTGAAAAAATCAAAAGATGACCATGAACAGAAAAAAATATTGTTACTATAATGCAGTTATAGGTACTTTTATAAGTATGTATAACTACATTATACTTTATATCTGTCAAGTTTTTGGTGGGATGGCTACAGGGGTGACCCCTGTAAGAAGAGGCCAGGAACTGTCTCCATGACAGACAGCCAGTTCCAGCCAGCTCCAAATTGGACCCACCACTGGTCAAGTCTGAGACCATCAGCCAAGCTGCTTGTGGCTCTGTGAAAATGTGTTTAAGACAGAGTAAAAAACGCTGCACAACTGTGAGAGAGAAGTAAGAAAATGTGAGAGAAACAGCCCTGCAGACACCAAACCCAGAGAAGAAGGAGGGGAAGGAGGTGCTCCAGACACCACAGCAGAGCTTTCCCTACAGCCTATGGAGAAGACCATGGTGAGCAGCTTGCTCTCAACACAGCCCATGGAGGACTACAGTGGAGCAGGTATCCACATTTTAGCCTGTGGAGGACTCCATGCTGGAGCAGGTGAATATGCCCTGAAGGAAGCTGCAGCCCATGGACAGGCCACTAAGGAGAAAGTTTTCTGGCAGGAACTGTGTGTTGTGGAGAGGAGCCCCCACAGGAACAGGTTTCCTAGTAGGACCTGCAGAGTTGGGGGAGCCACGCTGGACAGTCCATTCTTGAATGTCTGTACCCCATAGAAAGTAGCCATGCTGGAGTAGTTCATGAAGAGCTGCAGCTGGTGGGAATGACCCACACTGGAGACATTTGTGAAGAGCTATATCTTGTGGGAGGGAGCAGGAGAAAAGTGTGAGGAATGAATGGCAGAGTGAATGAAGAGTTATGAATTGACTACAATTCCCTTTCCCCATTCCCCTGCACTGCTTTTGGGGAGGAGGTACAGTAGTCAGGACTGAAGCTGAGCCCAGGAAGAATGGAGGGATGGAGGGAAGGTGTTTTTAGTTTTGTCTTTGTTTCTCACCATTCTACTCTATTCTTAATGGGCAATAAATTAAATTAATTTTCCCAAGTTAAGCCTGTTTTGCCTGTGATGGTAATTGGTAAACAATCTCCCTGACTTTATCTCAACCCACAAGCATTTTAATCTTGTTTTCTCTCCCTGTCCTGTTGAGGATGGAAGTGAGAGAGAAGCTTGGTGGGTATCTGGAAGTCAGCCAGCAATAACCCACCACACCAGCTCCTTATGCTTTAATAAAAAAAAGCCAATTAAGAGTAAATTTATTATTAACAACATAATCAGGGTCATTTCTTAGTGCCAAATCAATCAAAAAAATCTAATTACATATGCTCTGGTAGGCTTGTATTAATTTATTAGTAATTAAAATGAAGTACAAATCAAGTATCGATCCTAACAGTAGCCAAAAGGCATAACTGCCTGTTTGTTGACTGACAAGACAATGCTAATTAGTTCACTGCATTAAGACTGCTTATAAATTATTCCAGATGCTCAGAGCCCTAATAACACACTAGAAACTGTATTTAATTAAAACTTAAGGATATATTTTTTTAGAGACACATAAAGTGAATTTTGTGTTATTCTGAATATCTTAACTATAAACTGAATGATGCAGATACATATTTTTTGTGATTGTCTATTATCTTCAATGTGCAAGAGCACAGACATTTATCAGAGACATCAAAGTTGAGACACTCCAACTTGAATTGCTTAAAAAAGTAACATGAAACAATTAACTCTATGCATAATGATGGAGCATATGTTCATATGTAGAGTCATATCAGTGTTAATACTTACTTGTCTAGATTCTTGAGCCCGCAAATAAAATGCCTGTGCAGAAGTTTGTCTCAAATTCTTCCTCTTGCATGAGCCCTGGCACGTCCATAAAAAGGAGATAAGTGTAGAGCCTGGTAATTAATCTAAACTAACATGGAGTCAGTTTGGGATTTGGGTTACCAACAACTGTTTGACAAATGTCTTTCCCAAACCTTTCTTAGTCTAACTTCCAGGTAGTCTTCCAGCATACAGATGTTGACTCCCAAAACACATTTAGGCAGAAAAGGATTAAAACCTAAAGCTCCCAGCTCTTGAGGAAATGTTCTATACAGAGGGTAGACAATTATATAGAATAGAGGTGACTATCCTTTGCAACCTGAGCAAACCAGGTTTGATCAGAACACAAGAAACACATGGAGCCTCAGACAGAGGGAAATCTGTTCACTGAATCCCAAATACAGAATCACAAATTTACTTTTGAAAGATCTAGGAACGTAGAGGAACAAATCTGGGCTTTTCAGTACAATTTCCTCTCTCACTACAAATACATATAGTGAAACCTTGCACACCTTCCCCCTTACATGCTACTTAACAAGAAATCAGAACAATGGAAAAGAGTCAGAATTCATTTGAGACATCAGATTTTCTTTTTCACCATTAATGCAGAACTGATTATATTTTCTTCAGTTTTGTGGAATCTCATTTTAGAAGTCACATATATGTGGCTTCTGATATATTTTACTAGTGAGATTTCTCAGTCAGATAGACTTAGTTCCTGGAAAATATGTTGTGATCTCGATAAGATTTATTTGGCTTGCTTCCATCATACTATTTTATTTTTTTTTTGGTAATTCTTCTGATGCTTTTGTGTGAGTACCTTTTAGTTATTAATATTTATTTTTTTATTTACCTAGACTTTTTTAATTATTATTATTTCTCAGTCCATGCCTCTAGTTCCTCCATCTTATTAATTTTCCTATTTTAACTCTTTTCAGTTTGTCAATATCCCTCTAGACATTTAGGTATGTCTGTATACAGAAAATGTTCTTATCATTACCAATTCATCATCATGTCTCACCTTGAAACCCCACTGGAATCATGTCTTTAATTTTCCATCACCTTAATCTCAGGCTTGACTTAACGTTGCTAGCTCCTTTATTTCTCCCTTCTTCTGAACTCAGAATTTACAAATCAATTCTGCAGAAGTTTAGCATTTTCCTTATTCCACTCATATGTTTAATTTTATATTTTAACTAGTTTTCATAAATCTAGTATTTATTCCTACTTCCATATTAGTAATAAAGCTATGGTATTGCTCTTTGATAAAATAACTGACCTTCTAGACAAAAGAAATGCAGCAGATTCACTTTATCTAAGATTCAGTGAAATGGTTGATATGGTTTGCTCAGATGACACAATTCAATTGCAGGGAATGGAATTTAATAAAAAGAATTGTAGAACATATAAAGAACCAACTAAACTAAAAACAAGAAGCACTTCTTAAAGCGTATCTATTATTTTGTAGTGAGATTACTAATACAGATTTCTGAGGTCTGTTCTTGGGACTGATTATATTTAATATTTTCATTAACAGGCTTGGAAGAAAAAGTAGGCAAGAGATGGTGCAGTCAGGGACTCAGTGAGGTATTTTTGGTTTGTTATAAATAAGGGAATTCATCGATTGAAAATAGTGGATGAAGGGAAATGCAGTGGGTTTAGGTTTTCTGGATTTTAGTAAGGTTTTCAATACTGTTCCTCACACCATCCTTCTAGACAAGTTGTCCAACTGTGGGATGAGTGGGTTCACGTTGTGCTCGGTGAAGAACTGGCTGAACAACCAGTTTCAAGTTAAATGGGATTTCGAGGGAAATTACTTTAGTAAGGCCTTTGACACCATTTCCCACAGCATTCTCCAGGCAAAACTGGCTGCTCATGGCTTGGATGGGCACACACTTCACTGGGAAAAAAATGGCTGGATGGCTGGGCCCAAAGAGTTGTGGTGAATGGAGTTAAATCCAGTTGGTGGCCGGTCACAACTGGTGTCCCCCAGGGCTTGGTTTTGGGGCCACTCCTGTTTAATATCTTTATTGATGATCTAGACGAGGGGATCAAGTGCACCCTCAGTAAGTTTGCAGATGACACCAAGTTGGGTGGGAGTGTTGATCTGCTCGAGGGTAGGGTGGCTCTACAGAGAGATCAGAACAGACTGGATTGATGGGCTAAGGCCAACTGCATGAGTTTCAATAAGGCCAAATGCCGGGTGCTGCACTTGGGCCACAACAACCCCCAGCAGCGCTACAGGCTTGGGGAGGAGTGGCTGGAGAGCTGCCAGTCAGAGAGGGACCTGGGGGTGTTGATTGACAGCC